>VXAD01005935.1:53314-193943 GCA_013399195.1 Dicrurus megarhynchus
CTTTTTTTTTTTTTTTTTTCCCAGCCCGGGTTAATATTCCCCGAGGTTAACTCAGCTTGCTAACAAAGGTCAGGGGAACAGGAGAGCAGCGGTGGGGAGGGGGTCACTGCCTCCTCTTGGCAGCAGAAGCTGCCTGGTCTGTTCAGCTTGTCCTCCCTGGTCGAGGGCTGAGCTCGTGGCCCTGTTATCTCATCCGGAGTAGCTCCATGAGCGTGTAATTGTGTTTTAAACCGTGCGGAGATGGCTTTGGCGGAGCGGGATGCAGAGCATTCGTTTTATTAATGGATTTTAAACAACCTCTAAAGGAGAGATCAGGGCAGGGTTTGGTTTTTCCGAGTGGCTGCATGTTCTGGGAGGAGCAGGCAGCATCTGCTGGAGAGGGATGTGCTCTTGCTGGGTAGACCAGAGGTTACTGCCCAGAATTCAGGGTGTGGGGAGCTTCAACATGACCCAGCAATTCCTCCAAACACCTTTATCGCACTTAAATATGAATAAGGTCAACGGTCTTAATAATAAAAGTTATTAGTAAGTTGAATGTTCAGCAAACCACTTCCTCCTCCGTATTTCTGCAGCAAAACGATGTTCGGATGTTTTCTTTTGGTTCTTTACAGGCATGCAAGCTAACCTTTTCACAGAGTGGTGCTAAGCATCTGAATAAATGAACTGATGAATAAAGTGCTCTTTTTAGGTGTCTGCCATCACTTACCGTTGTTCATCCTACCACGGGATACCTTTGGCTTCCTGGGGCACCTCCTCAGCCCTGTTCTATGAAGTAGGTCTGCCCACCCATTTTGTAGAATATTCTGAGTTGGAAGAGACCCACAGGGATCACCCAGTCCCACCCCTGGCCCTGCCCAGACCCCCCAACAATCCCAGCCTGGGCATCCCTGGCAGCGCTGCCCAAACGCTCCTGGAGCTCTGGCAGCCTCGGGGCCGTGCCCATTCCCTGGGGAGCCTGGGCAGTGCCCGGCACCCTCTGGGGGAAGAACCTTTCCCTAAAATCCAACCTAAACCTCCAGACTCAGCTTCATTGTGTTTCACTGGTCACGAGAGTGAAGAGATTGGTACCTGCCCCTCCGTTTCCCGAGACCACAATGAGGTCATAACTCCCTTTGTTTCTGCGGGCACTTTGTCAACACAGTTCATTCCCCACTCAGTTAATGCCCAACTTGTCGTATGCTCCCTTGTATTGTGATTTTTGCCTACGTTTCACGTGTCTAATCAAAACGCCGGGGCAGTGGGAGATAAAGTCTCCCTAAATCCAAACATCCGAGTACTTACTCCAAACACGGGGAGTAAGGGTGAATTTGCCCTTGACACTTCGGGATTACAGCACAAAACTTCCTTTTACCATTCCAATAGAACTACAAATAGAGCCATCTCCGGGGAATTTCGGTGCTAAAGCCCACAACTGGGAAAAAAACCCACCAATATTCAAATGGTGGTGTCCTCTATGCATTTTTTCTTCCGTTCGTGCCATGAAAGATCTCTGTAGTTGATAGAAACTACAGTTACCCACTCGCCCATAAAACTACACCAAACCTGGGAACATAATTAGTCATTTAATAACTAAGCTTAAACTAAACGTATGTTGACTTTGGAAGTACATTTGCATCTGGCTGATATTACCATGAATACACACACATAAATTCACCTGCTGCAGCTATGTTTGAAAATCAAGATAAATGGGCAGACATCTTCAAATATAGTAGTTTTTTTTATTCCAACAGCTGAATGAAGCAGAAGGTGGTCCTTTGTTAGGGCATTAACTAAATGTGCTGAAAAACCACAACTCCCTAAACCAATTACCCTTGTTATCTGGGAAGCAGAAGAGGGTCTCATGGGCCTGCAGATTAGAAAGGTGTGTCCTCATGAACATTCTCCCTTCTTTCCAGCCTTTCAGAAAATACTTTAAGAGTTCGAAGCCCCCCACAAATGGAAACCCATAAAATTGCCCAGACTCTTCTTAGTTCTCAATTTTTTTTCCTTTTTTCTCCCAATTCAGTTTTCTAGCATAGAGGCAAAGTCTCAGAGTTACAAAATTAAGTTCTTTGCTGTCTCTCAGAGGGAAGACAGGAATAGTAAGTGACCTTCACTTAAGTTCAGGTGCATGTTGTTTCAACGGGTTTCTCCTCTGTTATTGTATAACAAGAGAGAATAAAAATACTTGCTCTTCGTTGGATTTTTCTGGGTGTATCATGCAAATACAGCTGCATTTTCCCATATCAGAAGAGAATTTAGCTACAAATTTGACCTCCTATGCACATTAAAATAATCCTACTCTTGTGGCACAGAAATTGAATGACAACTTTCATTTATTGTATGATTTTTTCCTGATACTTGGGACTTTTTTTTTTCTCACTGATCTGGTAGTTTAGCTTTGTCTAGCACTTGTAGCACAAAGCAGCCATAAATCCAAACTGCTGAGCCAATTAAGCCAGGTTTTTAGTTACTCATATGCCAGCCTGGTCTGAAGCAACTACAATGCATCAGAAAATTTGAGTTTCAATGCAGAATGATCTCACTGTTCTCATAAAAAGGAATGACAAAAATGCATTTTAACCTAACATTTTAAAATTTTTTATTTGCAAAAGAAAAATTACTCAGTTCTTATGTGGTTGGCTTCAAACAATCAGTGAAAGAACTGTGTTTCAATATAAATTAGAATCAAATACATTTAGTCTTCCTGATGCATACAGAAAAATAATGATTGGTAAAATAAAAAGAAACAAACCACAATAAATCTTAAAATAAGATTTTTTTTTTTCTGATTTAGAAATCAAAAATTATGTTTTGGATGTAATCTTGGACAAAATTAACATTGATTTAATGGAGCCAGATTTTCTCAACTGATCATTTAATTATAATAAGTTTTTAAAATGTTGACTGTTAACCATGCAATCTCATATTGAAAAAAAAAAAAACAAAAAAACCTTATTTTCTATACCTCCAGGAAAACCAGTGTTTTTCATTTATTTGGTAATAATTCTATGCTAGATAGATTAAAAAAAAAAAAAAAAACAAGACCCTTTGAACAGCTGAATTTTCTGAATACCTGCATGAGATAACTAGAGATAAATCCCATCCAAAAAGAATTGCCTTTTGTTTGTCTGAATAATAAAGAGACAAGGGTTTTTTTCACTTTCCATACTAGTTCAGCTCCAGATTTGCTGTATCACTTCAGTGAATTTGTTTCCATCTGCCTGCATTTCCTGCTCTGCAAAAGGGAATTAATGGTATGCAATATCAGGAGGAGAACAGCTATATTCACATTTAACCAAATATTTATTAAAGTGCTTGGAGACTTGTTGATTGACCTGTTATAAAAGGGTACCAATGAAGTGTCCTCTTTATGTTTACCTGCAGCTAGACGAGCTTTTATGGCCTGTTCCTGCATCAGGTATAAAAGTGCTTGATTTTTATCAACAATTGGACATTGTTTTAATTAACGGAGCAGATGAAGTCAGAAAACTGTAAATCACTGATTGGTCACCAACAAAACACTGATCCAGTTCATTGGATCAGACAGGTTATAAAGGAGAAAAAATGCAGCTCAGTTTCATCTGTTTGTATTCTTCAGCAAGCCAGAAGTTCACTTAGGAAAAAATATATTTAGTTGTGATTATGAGAAAGTGCTGTTGGCCTATGCAGTTTTCAGGGAGCTGTGCTTTCCATGGAAGCAGTCAGATGTGTTGTCCATAACTTTTTGACAAGACAACTTTGTTTGTGACTAAGGCAGGATTTTACACTTTGATTCCAATATGTTCAATTATTTTACTTTACCTTTCTTTTTAGTTTTAACTGAAGTGGCTCAGTGAAACCCTATTTGCACTATGAATATAATTTCAAGCGGAGGAAAAACGATGATTTCCAAAATTATTTCTGTATCACAATTAGCACTCTTCCATGCCTTGGTATAAAAATGATTAACCCGTAGTAGGATGTCACACACTCGTCACTCTTGCTGCATTTTCCTTGTTAATGACTAAAATATGTCTTACTTCATCAGTCTTAATTTAGATCTGACTCTTTCTGTATTCTGGTTCAGTGGCTGCCTTAATTCCTTAAGAAAGACTCTGTTTGCTTGCCTGCTGCCTATGTAAAGAAGCCTTGTGTTTGAAGGCACAAATAAAGCCAAAACTTCTTATCTTTAGAGAAGGTGGCACAAGAAAACAGATCATTTCTAGTCAACAACAAGAGCTATGGCATTACAGTTTTCCTCTAAGAGGTGAAAGATTGACACTGTAATTCAACCTTTACCTAATTGCCAACACTGTGTAATTAAGCAAGTACATTTTCTAAAAGGAAATTCCTGGGCTGGGTTAACCAATTTGATTACCAAATTTTTTCTTCAGTGTTCTATACCTCTTTTGTGACCAAAACCCAACCACACTGAAAGATATCAAAGCTTCATAGGAAGCTAAAAGAAGTTAGCTGGAAGTGTTTGTTTTCTCTGGGGTTGGTTGGACATTGGTCATCAGACTCCTGTACGAGCACCTGGTGAGTAACTTTCAGAAGGTAATTTGAACCCATCCTGGGAAAGGAGTACAAGCTGGCTGATACGAGTTCCTGCTGGTGATGGACCTGTTTTCTTAAATATTTCTGTGTGGACAACAGCAACAGTCCCCATAAATACCAGCTAGGGCTGGCATCTGCTCTGCTGCTGTACATAAAACTGCTCAAAGGGCAGGTGCAATAAAAACCACTTGACAACGCTGCATGGGCACTCTAGAAAACGGCCTTAAGAAATGAGAATTTCCATAAATACCCAAAGCTGACAAAGCCTGTGCTTTAGATCTTAATATTATACTGCTATCACTAATTGGTCAGGTCGGTTTGTGCAAAATGCGTAGGCAGGTTTTGAAGGAAAAGATAAAGAATGATTGGCATAAATGGAAGCCAGATAACTGAAGCTGATCAACTGATAGTTAATTTTATGAACTGTAGTAAGTCTGTAGTAAGGGATTTTATTTTATTTTATTTTATTTTGTTTTGTTTTGTTTTATTTTGTTTTGCCACTTTTTTTTTTTTTTGCTGCTACATGCTGCCTAATAGATAACAAGTATCTGAACCAACTGGGTTGTATTTCTTTTGGAGCAGTTGTATTTACATTCCCTGTCTTATTTTTTAAAGTCTACTTCAAGATCATCCTCCCCTATCTGATTTTGAGGAAGGCACATTGTAAATATTTTATGGTTTAGGCTTTTTTTTTCAATTTCCTTTATTTTGCCCCTTTATTTATGGCTCAGGTTTTGTAATTTCTACTCCTATGTACATGTGGCAACTGTTAATATTAACTATACGGTAATGAAATTGTTACCATGTTTTATATTCTCTCCTCTTCAAGACAAAACAATCCTCTGCCCCTGTTCCCCGTGAACTCAGTTCTACTGAACTACTCCAGCCGGATAAAGAGGATTTCCACACCTTTGAACACAGCTGCAAGGTGCCTGTTGTACGACAGCAAGGAGTTCACCTCTTCTTGAACTGGCTGAAGCGGCAGAGAGAGTTTATGGCTTCAGATTCCTGCTCAGGAGTGATGCAAGAGCTCGGTGCTTGTGCGTCCTGCCCCTGCCTGAGCTCTCCAGGCCCATTCCCAAGGGAGACTGGCTTATCAGGAGTGCCAGTGCTGAGGCTGGGGGGGTCAGCTGGTGAACACGTGAAGTTCAGACCGTGGAAAATAATAATTCCCAGGGTGTGGGATGGATAACCCGATAATCCCTCAAAGATTAATCCCACCAGCCAAGGTGGGCACCTCACCACTGTGCGTATCATAGATGTTGGCAGCATCTGGGTGGGTTTTAATGTATTTTTCCTACAGCTTATAAATACAAAATAACCCTCTTGTTTGAAGTTATCCTATAAAGTTCGTGTATCTTGGTACCAGTCAGATTCGTTGGAAAAGCTTAGTCAATGCACAGTCTTTTAATACCGGGCTACCCTTAAAGTAAGGCCTGTGGGATTCCACACGGAAAATATGATTTTCAGGGTATCCTTGCAGAGCTGGGACTCAGAGAGGAAGTTACCCTTTAAGTGTTGGGAACTGTCAGAAGACCTTAAGGCAAAGAATTCCCAAAATAGCCAGACTTTAGCATCCCATTACACGCCCCAGAAAGGCAGACTTGGAGCTAACAATTGAGGAGAGTGCCTGTACTTGAGCCCTTGCTTGATCCCTGTCTGAGAAGACTTGGAATTTTTGCCTTAGATATGCTAAAGGTGACAAATTAGCCCAGATGCCCGTGAGTCATTTCATCAGCACAAACCGATTGACCTTCCAACACTCGAAGTCAGTCACTTATGAAAGGACTTAAAGGAGGCCACTGGGGCTCCTGCATCCTGTGCACCCAGAGTAGGTAAATTTTATGCAATTCGAATGCAACCAGTCTGCACTAATCCAAAAACTGCAGCACCGTGTGATGGGGCTGCAAAAGCTGCAGCCTTGACTCTCACCTAGGTGGGAGATCAGGCTGTTTGTCAGGCTCTGAATGGGGCAAGAACAGCAGGTTTTGGCTGCGGTGAGGCTTCACCCATTTGCATGTGAACAGAGAAGCCTAATGCCGGTGTTTCTGCACGGAGGCTCATCGCCATCATCCACCAAGGGCCCCCAGAAGGAGCAGCAATAATCCTTTAACAGCTTCTTCAGGTGCTCCCTTCTGCAGGAGGAAAGTCGACTAGCGGGAATTATTTCAGACAGCTGAGCTTAGCCTGCTTGTCTTGTGAGAGAGGGACAATCCTCTTGTCCTGGGGACATCCAGTGACCCAGTGCAGAAGGTGAGCAGTCCTGTGAAACAGCCCTGAAACTGGGTGTCTGTTCTTGCAGATGCTGCTGTGCTCATAATACACCCAAAGCTAAAACTAAAAGGGGAAAGGCAAGTGGCCTGTCACCCCTGTTATGGGATTCCACTCATCTTTTTCAGAGAGATGTCCCAATTGTTCTCCCATCGCCTGAATAAAAGGAAATGAACATTAGAGGAGGAGGTTAAGAAGAAAAGCTCTGTGTCTCTCTCAGAGGTGCCTGAAAGATTGAGTCTTCCTTAACAGCAGGAGCTTAGACACTTGCTGGGACACAGAATGGTTTAAAACCTGGAAAAAGGTGATTTTTTTGGTGTGGCTTTCGGAAAAAGGGTTGCTGTGATACACAAAGAAGGGTCTTGGTCAGCTTCAGAGGGAAGTGGTTACAGAGCATGAAACTGCAGGGCCTCAGAGCAGAGGAGCAGCTGTGCAAGACATGGGTCTTTAGGGACAAAAAAAGAAAGTTAAGGCACCCTGATTTCACTCTGATGCTTTTGAGGTTCTTTCTTGTTTTATTCTTTCTGGTCAAGTGTCCTAAAGAACACTGATGATTTTTTTTTAGGTTACACTCTCCAGCTGTCTGGAGCTACCTTCTAAATGTGGGCATCCCCTGAAGTCCCTGCAAGGAACAATGTTCCAGCAAGGGCTCGAAATGCACTTTTGGTGATGCGTAACACTCCAGTCCTCACAGCACACACTGTTCTCAGGCCACTATTTCTGTCCCCTGGGAGCAGAGCAGTTGCAAATTACTTTCCATTGAGACTATTGTCTAGTGGGGTTATGGATCAGAAGCTTGATTTCCCCCCCCTGGCTTTCACACGGAACACACAAAAGCCTCCTGGCTGAGCCACCCGGGGTGATTGGCTGCCACCCACAAGTTCTGGGTCAGCAGGGTGTTTTGACTATAAAATATATGCTGGAAGGAGTTTGGGGGGCAGAGAGTGTATGGCAATGGCGCTACTGCTGCAAATCGTTCACAGGCTTTGATGGGATTCCCCTCCAGGAGTGTTTGTCATTAAAAAAATAGACCTATAATAGAAGTTTTCACCAGCTTTTCAGATATGTTTGAAGGCTGGTGGGCAGAAGGCCTGGCAGACCTGTAAAAAAGCCTGGTTTAGCCAATGGAAGTGTTATGGAAGAGCTTAGAGTCAGGTGGATGTTAAACCTGAAATCGAGAGCTTTCCCCTACCCTCTTGTGGTCCACGCGGGCTTGTGTCAGCCCGAGGGTGTGTGTGTGAGTCAGCACAGGCAGGCAGCCAGGACAACCACAAATAACCACAAATCCATGACTTAAACACAAATCATAAATTAATTTCCACTGCCTCTCTAACCAGGGGATCCCTGAAGCAGAGGCACACAAGAGGAGACACAGACATTGTTAAACTCATGCCCATGCCAGGGGAACTCTGGCCTGCTGTTTACACAGGCTTATCAAGGGTTATTCCCCAGCTCCAAGGTCACTTGGGCTGATTCACAACCCTCCTCCAGTTTTCTGCTCTTTAACCCATTCCTCCCAACACTGAGCATAAAAGAACTCTGCCAAATACCTGATGTGTCCTATTGAAACCTTGCCTGGAAAAAGAAAATAGACAAGCTATTCAGGACTATAAATCCACGCCAGATCAAGAAGGAGCTGGTTCTCCTTCCTGGTGCACACAGAGCACTCACTGTACTTGTGTGACACCTTTGCCAATGTTTTTATGGCTGCACGCAGGAAAGCTCTGTGAAGCAGACTATAAACCCTTTGAGACTTTTTGGGAAGTATTTTGAGAAATATTTGAGAAGTATTTCTGGAAATTAAGAGCTGTGCTCAGTCTGAGAACAAGCTGGCATCCTCATTCATCCTTGGGCTTGCTTTTCCATGTTCTTCAGGAATGTCAATACCTTGTGCCAGTTTGACATTTACTCAGGCCTGACTTAAGAAGTTACCAAAATGCCTGGGAAAGCTCAGGTACATTATGATCCTTGTTTTAATTAAGAGATTGCCTGAAATTCTTCTCCTCACAGGTGCTATCCAGCGTGTAGAGACCCACAGCTAAGTCTGAGAGCTCCTGAAGGGAACTCTCAAGCGCAGCCTGGTGTTTTTCAAGGAGTTGTCTTGTTTCAAAGCCCAGTTCCTCAGGATAAAGAGGCAGGTAAATTCCTCTTTTTCCCCATGGACACTTATGGACAGTCCATCTCATGTTGTGCTGCCTTTTGCAGCTGCAGTGACAGACTCCATGGAGGATACCACCACAAAAAAAAATACTTCTTTCAGGGTCTCGAAGGGAAAAATTAAAAGAAATATTTTTTTCAGGGAGTAGCCCTGCTGACTCTGACATTTCTTGCATCAAATGTGCCCTCTGTTTAGTTTTGTCGCAGGCTATCTGACCTCAGAGCAACAGACAGTGGTGATATTAGGACCTCAAAACAACACACAAGAGTGAAATTAGGGAACAAGCTCCTGCAGGATGGTTTGAGAGGTGGAAGACATAAAGAGTTGACTACAAAAAAATCTTCCACGTTTTCCAGGGGCTGACTGATAGACAGATACGCTCCTGGGGAGGCAGCCTGGCTCTATCAGCATCAAAGGGGCAGGCAGTTGGAACAGGCTTTTCATACTGGGAGTGCAGCAACTAAGAAAAAAACGAGAGGAAAAACATTTAATGGGGTATTGCATAAAACAGTCTGCCACAAGACGACTTGAAAGACTTGTTTCAGTAAAGCTACGTGAGAAACAAACAGAAAGACGGTTATTTTGTGTCCTGTGATAGATTTTTTTTCTTGGTTTTGGCTGGGGTTTTTTGATGGGTTTTTGGTTTTTTGTGGGTTTTTTATGTGGGTTAGTGAGTCTAAAGCTAGTGTGAGCTCTTTTGTGCATGTCTTACCTGTTCTGCTAAACATAAGGTTGCAGGACACCCTCTTGCATAGGTTTTCCTCAGACAATTTTGTTTGGGGTGTGAGATGCCAGGGCAACATGGTACCACTGGTGCCTGCATCACTTTGGTTCTTTGGGGTTTTCAGTGCCGTGCATCCCTTAGAAAGGAGCTGTTTTGGTCATGTTAACAGAGGTTGAGGTGTGCTGGCAGGAGCTGCCTGGATGTGGACACGAGCTGCTTGCTGACCTGAACACCTCCCTCACTTCTGTGTGTGCCTGTGTGACCCACATCCACCTTTTGCTTCCCCAGCAAAACCAACATAGAACTGTCCAGTTTCCTCCTCTTTTGACCCAACTATTTCTCTTCCTGACATGTTTTCCTACTCTTAAATTTAAGAGACCATTGCTTCATTCTGCCCCCCTTAAAAAGGTAATTCCATAGTAAAACCCCACCTATCAACACAGGAGAAAGGCAAAACCTTCTCTCTGAGTGTGATGTCCATAAGACAGAGGATTTCAGAACCCTCTTCACTTGCATTTTGTTGTGAACTTCTGCCAAGTCCATTTTTGTCATTATATAACAACATTTTAATATTAAATCTTAGAGATTGTTCATATGATCAGCTGTATAACTGCAGCGAGCACTCAGCTTCTCACAGACTGTGCTGAAATGTCAGCAGTTAATGCATTGAAAACAAATGGCAGCCACCAGCTCCTTCGAAATCCAGTTTATTTCTTCATAAGGCACCCCATTTTTAAAGGAATACAGTCATCCTTATCAGCAAAGGCTGACCTTACATAGCTCAGTGAGGACAAGCATGCATAGTTTAAAACTGGCCCTTTCCTCCTGCAGTTAATCTGGTGGAACATCTTGCCTAAAAGCACAAGTTTAGGATTGCAAAGGCGCATTTTTGCCCTCGGTTGCAACACAGGTGGAGTACAGTTAATGCCTGCAATGTGGCCCAGGCTGTTGGCTTTGAGAACCGAAATTTCTGAGGGCAAACACAGGCCCCTTGCTGTGGGTGCTGCCCCCGAGGGGCTCCACCAGGACAACCCTTCTGTGCTGGGTGGGGAGTGCAGGGGGCAATCAGGTGAGCCTGCAGAGACCTCTGCTTTCCAGCCTCAGGAATTCTTTCACCGCACAGATAAGGTCCCAGACATTCCTCTGACTGGAACTGGGAGATCTTCCTGGCCTGGTGGGATCTTACTGGCACAGGTTATGTGGAGGGTGGGATAGGTGCTGTACTCGAGACTGGTTGGACGTTGCCTTTCAGATCCTGAACATATGCAAAAACCCCAGGTGCTCAGAACAAAATCCCTATAAGAAAATAAAATAAAGACAAAAAAAACCAAAATAAAGACACAGTGAATCACTGCTAAAATGTTCATGATGTGGTGCTTTGGGACACGGTTTAGGGGTGATTATGGGGTTGATGGTAGGACTGGATGGTCTTCAAAGTGCCTTCCAACCTCGATGCTCCTGTGATTCAGTGATCCTGTGGATGCCCCATCCCAGGTGCAGGGCTTGCCCTTGCTGAACCTCATGAGGTTCTCGTGGTCCCGCTTCCCAAACTTACCCAGACCCCACTGGGCTGGCAGTGGGACTGGAATATCTCACTGGTATCGCCCAGCCTTGATGATTCTGTGACTCTGTGGCTAATGAGCTGGGGTAGGCACAGCTTAATTAAAGCCATAACAAAAATTTCACCCTACTTATGAGATATAAGTACTCTCAGAAAAGTGTCTTAAGTGTTACAAGGTGGAACATAATCTACAAGGTTAAGAATTTCAGTTTCATGTGTCTTTTTCCTTCTCCCCTTTGTTTTCTGGTCAAAATCCTTAAGATTGATTCAACTCTCAAAAAAGGGTCTTCAGAAAGTCAAATTTAATTCAAAACCCAATAAGATAATTGGGAAATGAAATTTTTTTAACATCATTTAGTTCATTCCTAAATATCGAAATAAACTCCATGGGATTTTCTCCATTTTTTTCTCACTAAAATTTATTTCTCTTTTGTTTGGCTTGCCAGTACTAGGATTTACTGAAGGTGCAAAAGGTTTTAAAAACTGAAACTGAAAAGCTATTAAAATAAAGTTAAGCAAATTGTTTTACTGAATATGAAAAAGTGCTGTAGAGAGGACACAATACTAGCATATTTGAATCCTAGATAGATACATAAGTAGACACATAGATCCAAGTTTCTGAAAGTAAAAAAGTATGTGTGTTTAGTGTAAAAGTTTTTACTATCCTAATTGCTCAATAGTATTTAGTGAAAGGGCTTTTCTGCATAAAGGTGAAGAAAAATATACGTAATTTATTCAATATCAGAAAGAAAATTGAAAGGATGAAAGTATGTGGGTTTGCCTCCACCGAACTCCTGATGACAAATAAAAATTAATGACCAGAATGACAGCAAGAGGTGTGAACTTTCTCATTCATTATTCAATTTTTCTTTTGTTGTTGTGTACACTATTTATGGTTCTTTGAAAGTGAAGCTGTATGCTTAAAGTACAGCGCCTATATCCACTCCTGTCGTTGTCAATCCTTTGTTTGGCCACGAGTCCTTAAATTACCAAGCAATAGTTTTTATAAGATTAATACATTTACATTTCAAATGCATGTGCATGCTGTTGCATGAGTACACTGGATGAATCACAAGCGTCAGAATAATAACTGTAGGCCACAGTGGAAGGAGAGATTTTGCTTTGTTTTATGGGTGTGCGTGAGAGAACGGTGAAGTGAGATTTTGGGAGGAGGAGGTCAGACTTTATCTTCCTGCTTCCCCCAAAACCTGCATTCAGTGACGTGTTCAGAAACTCTCTAAAATTATAAGGCCAAAATGCAAAGGTTACACGAGTAACTATACTGAAGAATAATAATTATATAGTAAGAACACAGCTGGTAGAGACTTACCAGACTGGATAGCACCACAAGCTTTTAAAAAATTGTATTTATTAATACTGATGTATGCAGTTGAACGTAGTAAATTCATATTGTTGGAAACCAGATTAAATGAACCCCAGGGGTAACCAGTTAAAGGAAATTCAATTATACAAGGATTTATTAGGAGCAAAACATTGAAGGGAGAGGTGATATTAAGAGGCTTAGAGAAAATGAAGACATGAGCTAAAAATAATAGAATTAAATTAAGATGGGAGGTAATCAGAAATGGAAAAAAAAATCAGAAAAGTTTACTTCTACTGGAACTTGGGCTGAAAAGGGTCTATTGACTCTATGAATAATTTTGGGATGATTGTGTAAAATAGTTTAAAGCTCTAATTCTTAGTATGGTGATCTCAATTCAAAGAGATACCAGAAAAAAAAAAGGGAGTACACAGAAGGAGAAAGCAGGAACAGTGGTGGTGCCCCAAGGCATTGCAGAGCACGCAGGGATGTGGTTGGGAAAACCAGAGCTCAGCTGGAGTTGAAAATAAAAAAGGATGTGAAGGACCACATGAACTCTCCCTTTAAGTACATTTTGCAGTGAAATGAAGGCTAAGGAAGATGTTGCCCTGGGGCTGGGGATGCCATACCTAATGAAAGATAGGCTGAGGTGTTCAGTGCCATTTTTTGTGTGGTTAATCACTGCTCAGATTGGTCCTCTGGCCCTCCAGGTGTCTAAGCCTCTTGGCAGAGCCTGTGGGAGCAAACCCATACCCAGAGAACACAGAGTTAGTGAGATCTTGGGCTAATTAGCCATAGATAAGCCCATGGGAGGCATCTAGGGAGCTGGGGAAGTGGCCTCTGTTACTGCAAGGCCACTCTCTGTCAGTCATCACAGTGAGGTTCCCAGTGACTGGAAAAAGCCAAATAAAACACCCATGCTCAGGAAGGACAAGGACGATCTGGGCAGCTAGAGGATGGTCAGCCCCGGCTCAGTGCCTGGGGATGTCCCACAATAAACCCTCTAAAAAGCCATTTCCAGACACAGGAAGGACAAGAATTTGATTTGGAACAGCCAAGATGGATTTACCAAGGGGTAATTGTGCCCTTCCAGCCTGAACACTTTCAGTGATGGCATGACAAGCTCTGTGTACGAAGGGAGAGGAGTGGACCTCGTATTCCTAAACTCCAGCAAGGCCTTTCACAGTGTTTCCTTCAATATCTTTATTGCCAAACTAGTGAGATACGGGCCAGATAAATGGATGATAAGGTGGGTGGAAAACTGGCTGGACTGCTGGGCTCAGAGCATTGTTTGTAATCTGTCAGTGATCCAAAGTCCAACAGTGACCATTTATCAGCAGCGTGCCTGAGGGATCAATGCTCGCACCAGGAGTGGTTTATGCCTTTATTAATGACCAAGACAACAGGACAGAGAGCCATAAAAGTGGAAGCAGTCGATGCACTGGGCTGCTGTTTAGAAGGACCATGACAAGTGGCTCAGCACTAGTGAGGCCACGTCTCGAGTGCTGTGTCCAGTCTGGGGCTCCCAGTACAAGATAGGGACTTTCAGGAGAAAGTCCAGCACGGGGCCACCAAAATGGTCAATGGGCTGGACCAGAGGACATACAAGAAGAGTCGGGGTGAGCTGGGACTGTTCAGAAGAGATTTTAAATTCCCAGCACGAGGGAATTTATCGCTGTGTGGGCCTAACTCACGGGAGGCTGTAGGGGATGGGGCCAGGCTCTTCTCAGGAGGGCAGGGTGGCAGGGCAAAAGGCAATGGGCACAGGCTGAAACACTGGGATCCCCGAGTAGATACCGGGAAAAAGAAATATCAGCATGAGTCTAGTCTGACAGGGGCCCAGAGAGGTTGTGGGGTGGAGATAATGAAAACTCAGTATCCCAGGACAAGCCCTGAGCAGCTGGAGCTGAGTGACCCTCCCACGAGCAATGGGTAACGCTCAGGGAGCTGCCTTCCACAGAATCACAGAATATTCTGAGTTGGAAGGGCCCCACAAGGTTCAGCGAGTCCAACTCCTGGCCCTGCACAGAACAACCCAAGAATTAATGGAGTCAAGTGAGCACAAATTTGAAGACAAGAGAAGAGAGTAGCAAAGGCCTGGAGAGGAGCTCTTTGCAGAGCTGGGTGCAAGGACATATCTGTGGAATGTAACAGGAGGAAAACCTAGCCTGAGTTTCAGTGAGACTAGTGAATCTTTCTCCATGTTTCCTTTATCTATTATTGTTTTAGGACCCAAGCAGATCTTGTTTTAGCATGTAATCTCTCCGGAACTTTTTTTCTGATCAGTTTTCTGTCCAAATTAATTTAATTAAGAAGGCCAAACACCTAGCAGCCTGGTTTAGGCACAAAGTTAAGCAAAAACCTCATTATAATAAAAGAATTTTGCATATTATCTTACACATTCAATACAGTAATTTTCTTTCCAGGCTGTTGTTAGAGCACATAATTTACCCAACAGCCACAAGGAAAGGAACATGCTTTTCATATCTGTCTGGCTGCCTGAGGAATTACCATAAGATGATAAAGGATATTAACAGTTAAACATAAAACTGAGTTGAAGGTGCCCTTTCGTGCCTCGTCATATGAATAAATCAGAAATTTGAACAGTGACATTTCCGTTGGGCTGTTTTGCTACTACAGGGCTTTCATTTTATAATCTTATAATTAGTACTTACACAACAACTCTGTTCCTCTCCGGCACGTTGCCAGTCAACCGTGCCCATCACGTGCTGGGTTTTGGGGCTCTCAGCAGTTCAAGTTACAGGGAACAAATTCAATGCACATTTCAAACAAAGTGAAGTCGTTACTAGGAGGTAACGTGTGCAAATGGACTGCACAAATATCGGTGGAAAACACGGGGTTGTGTGTTTGGAGACACCTCTAGGAACGGGTGTGAGTGCCAAGGTACTCCTACGTATGGCCTGAGCTTCCTCGTCTCCTCATTGCTTGTCTTCATTTTCACAGGAAAGCAGGGTGGAAGGTGGCTGCAGCTGGAGTCTTCTGGATTCTGCAAGAGTCTGAAGGAAGGAAACACGGGATGTGAGGATAAAGATGTCCTAAGGAAGGTCACTGATAAGAGAATGAGCACTCTTTATACCCGTGGAGTAACCACCATCCTGGCATAGGGAAGATCCGCATTTGAGTTACAGCCACAAGTCACATGGCAGGTAGGCTGACGTCTTTGTCCCCGTCCATGTCCCAGCTAGCATTTCCCACCCCACTGACTTTTCTGGATCAGATTATCTGCAAAAATTCAGCCTGGCCCAGGAAGAAGGTGCTGGGATGCACGGAACTGGCAGGGGACCTCTGCACCTCCTCATGACCAAGAGCTCCAGGTCACACAGCAAAGAGCTACAGGGGGATAGATGGCAGCTGATGGGGGCCTGGAGGGGCTTCAGTGGAGCTAAAAATTTGGATTTGAGCTTGGTTCCACAAGGCTTGACCTCATTCTTATTTGGCTTCCTTCTCTCAGCTGTTAAATGGGGAGCAGACAGTAGTTGCCTGCCTGGCTTTGTGAGGATAAGTGCAATAAACACAGGATCCAGACACCAAGGTGTGAAAGGTAGATTATCTTTTGTACAAATAAGCAAAAAAAAAAAAAAAAGAAAAAAAAAAAAAAAAAAAGAAAAAAGAAGAAAAAAAAAAAGATAAGGACTGAAGAAATTTGGCTTCACCTGGCCTGACACCATGTGTGTTATACACAGCAGTGCTGTGGTGTTTGCATCTCTCCAACAGTGGCCAGTGTGCCAACAAGCACTTATTGATCAGCAGGACTTATGTCAGCACCTCTCATCCAGAAATGCTGTACAGGCAGTGCTCTCTCTCCAGAAGATGGGAAATCCATCAAGTGTTGCTTTCCCCTGTATTTTAATCTAAATCGATGTGTGGGAGAATGGGTTGGAAAAAAAAGCTTGGAGATATCTTGCCATATTTTATCACGTGCATTTGGACTGTTGGCATCAGGCTTTTTGGAGCTCCTCCACTTTTCTTCCTTTCCTTCTGTGTTGCTCAATCTTCTGGTCACAACTGGGAGAACAAATAGCACAGTTTATAATCTCTGAAGCATGAGTAAAACATGTTATCTTAAACTGCAGGCTAGCTATAAAAATAGCTGCAAATACTAACTATAAATATATAATAACATAGAAATATTAGGGGAAGAAAAAAGCTAAAACTCTTTTCAAAACGCCATTCATTTTCTCAGTTCTGCCCAGCTCTGTGTGGAGCCATATCCATGCCCTTTGGAGGATAACTGTGTTGGGGCCCATGTTTCCCCTCTTTTTGTGACTCTGGAGAGTTCCTATAGCCTGGATTCTCCCCTTAGTTAATGGTTAATAGAATTTTAGCTGAGGTGATAAATCCTGCTTCCTGCTTCAACCTACACAGCCCCTTCCCTCCCCCTCCCAAAAGAGGGTTAACTGGGGATTTACCTTTCTCCACCTCCTCCCCTGCCTCCACACCGCTGCCCTTTGCATCCCCACTGGGGATTGCTCCAGATCTGAACAAAGGGAAGGGTCTTCAGCCAGAAGAATGGGGGTGGTATGTGTATAAATAAAAACCACACCAGCTCATGGTGTTTCTGTTGCTGGTTTTGTGTTTTCATTCTGGCTCAGTACTGGTTTAGTTTGTCTGGCATTTTCAGGGAATGGGATTGGGTTTTAGGAAAGAGAATCCCACCTTTCAATTCAACAAATGTGAGATCTGCATGGCAAATCTCATGACTGGGGAACAGGCTTTTTTGGAGAGGACATAGACAGATTGACAGGGGTTGGGCATGATTCCACATATAGATGCCTAAATTCAGTTTCCTGACTTGTAGGTGACTTCATGTGAGCTAAGCTTCTACATCAGGGTAAGCTGAATTGCCCTCCCAATACTGCACATTGTACAGTGGAGTCTTAGCCAGTAAAAGTAGTTTAGGACATCAGCATTTGGGACTAATTCCCCCTTTTACTATTCCATCCTAACTTGAGTCAGGCTTTCAAAATAATTTTTGGATGCTACACTTTTCTTACTTTCTTCTTTTTTAAGATTAATATCCTACTTTAGGTGTAACAGGCAGAGTTACAGCGCTGCTTTGTTGTGACAATTTCATATTTGCATTATTGTTAACCATTTATTTGATTACATTCCTGTAAGGAATCCAGTGAAAGATTTTAATCTTGCTAAATCTACTGCTGCAGAGTGGAAGAAAAAACTTGCTTGGACAGCCATGCCCCACGAGCAGTTTGCAGCAGTTCACTGTCAAAACAGTGGCAAATTCTGTAGAAAAGACTTCTAGGTCTGCAGGAGGTCAAAAGTGGGGCATCAGTCAGCAATGCTGTGGTTTTGTGAAAATAAGCACAGTCTGGAAGTATAAATAAAATAAATGAGAGCAGTGCCTGCAAATGGGGGAAGGAATCTTTCCCCCCTGCTCCATCGCTGGTCAGGCTGGAGTTTTGTATTCAGGAACTGACTGAGCACAGTTCAAGAAAGCCCCAAGGAGAAGGGGTGGGAAAGATCAGGAGCAAAACCTCCCTCCCAGGACTTGCAGGGAAATACTGTAGTCTTGTTTAGCTTAGAGCAGTTGAAGCCAAAGAGTGCAAATTCTGGTAATTCTTCACGTGCATAGAAGGTGCAGTAGTTTCTGCATCACTTTAGGATTTTGCATCCAAACCATGTTGGTTTTTACTCCTTTGATGTACCTACCCCAGACACAATCTGCAGACCAAACAATTCAATCAGTAATTCTGCTTTTGAAAGCACACAAACTGCATAAATGTTTTTAAACCCCAAATCACGTCACTGTGCAGGTGAACATGGTCAGAGCTCTACTCCCTGAGCTATGGAGTAGTTCCCTGACAACTGCTGAGCTGCTGGACAGCCTTTGGAGACAGGCCACCACCTGACAAATGATGGAAAAATTACCTCAAATCAATATTTCCTGGAGGAGATACTGCTAATAGATTGCCTACATGTAGTTTAAAGATACAACTTTCTGCCTGTGAGTAAACTGTTAGGTAAAAATTCCTCTGATTAACAACCACGTTGTTATTTCATTTCTTATTTGTGTTGGTATTAATCCTATCCATTTTGTATGTTAAGTATTTGAATTCCAGCATTTGGTAGCAGCTGTCATGGAAGAAAAAAAAACATGCTGAGATGAAGTTTGACATTAAAATAAACTGATCAAGCAACTGCTAAAAACTCAAGCACTGGTTGCTTCCCTGGCTTGGAACTGAATTTGGAAGCACAGGTCTGGGCATAGAGGCAAGAGGGAGAAAGGGGAAGAAATTGATTTTGCTCAATTACTGAATTAAATTCATGTCTGTGGAGACTGTGATTAGGGGCTTCTGGTAAAGCCCAGCCTATAACCTCAGCCTAAACATCAGATCCTCCATGCCATCCTCATGGATGGACCCTGCTAATCCAACCTGTAGTCCATTGCAGAATTGCTAGATGACTTTTACCATTCTCCTTAGTTTGTGTTCCAGTTACCCATTGCTTTTGAGGACACTTCTTAGTATTTTTTAGCTCCTTATTTGTAGAATAAGCCACTTGAGAACTAGAGTGGCAGAATTAAATATCCTCAGCCTGATTTAACCTGGTGAATAAGAATGCTCCCCATGCAATTAGCCACAATTTTTATATTACCACCAATGGGAATCCCATGGCTGCTTCTCAGAGTATTGCACTGAAAATGAACTCTTAGTCATAAATGAGCTTTTTTAAAAGCTAAATCTCCTGAATAGGCACACCTTTATTTCTATATTGGCAAAGATTGCTCTCAGTTAGATTTGACCAACTCTCTCTCTTCTCCGAGGAAGTTCACTAAATATATTACATTTGTTCTGTGCTAGAGATTGGCTTCCACCTCCACACCGAGGCAGGAATTGTCATCTTTGTCACTTGCCTATTCAAAGAAAGAAATTACTGCTCCAAGGACTCGTGGCAACCAATTAGGAAGGACTTAGGGGAAGGGGCTAGAGATTCAAATAAAAGAGTGATGTACACACAAAGAAACTCTAATGTTCAGTAGGGGCCAGATCAATCCCATTTCAAATTTCAGGACAAACACACAAATCTTGGGCTGTAAGAACATGTTGCCTTTGGCAGAGAATTCTGCCTCAGAAATCCTTCTTGTCCTTGGGTGGTCACTCTGTGGCCACTGCATTTACTGTCTCCTCTGCAGATATGCCAGCGTGGCCTTGATGCAAACTGAGTCTTGGAGATAAGTTGTCATAAATCTCCTCTCTTCTTCCTTTCCCTTTATATTTTGGGGTTTTTCCTGAGTTTATTTATTTCCAGCCTAGATAATTTCAGAGCACCAACCAATAGCTGCACGGGGAGGAGGAGCAGGGAAGTGTGGACTCTGGGAACCAACCTGTTTTGTAACACTGCCCTCGTCTGACTGAAGCAGCTCCCAGATGCCTCAAACTGTGGAGTGCCCTCCACCTCAGAACCAAACATTTCAATTCCACAGGCATTCCAGAGCGAGTGGGAGAGGATGAGAGTTGGACACTGAGGGGCTTGAAGCAACAGAGATGATAGAGGCTAATAGAAGAGCAAGTAACAAATTTTGCCTGAAAGACAAGAGATTTTCCAGGGGACCAAGGTTGTTTGTAAGTTGTGTGGAGGAGCAGCAGGTGAATTGAAAGGAAGATGCTCTAAAGGAGACAGAATCAGGAAAAGGATGTGTAAACATAAAGGGTGGCTGTGAAGGAAAGCAGAGAAGGAAGGCTGCAGCGAGAGAGGTAAACAGCTCCCTCTGGGGCAGATCTAGAACAGAGGATTTGAGCCATTGCTTGGAGCCATAGCAGGGTTTTAACTTCCAAACAAGGGATACTGCCCTGTCAGTACTGAAAGGTTACAGACTAAATAGTTTATCAAGCATAACCAGCTCTGGTCTTCAGCTTGACAATGTGCAAACCCTTATCCTGGTCTTTGCACATTTAAGAGAAATGGCTGTCAAAGCCCCAGGTTCAGCGCTTTTGCCCAGAAACTCAGAGGCCGCAAGCTGCTGTGCAGAGGTTGTTTATTCTAATGTTATCTATAGCTGTGGTGTCCTGCAAAGCCACAGGTCCACCCAGCAGCCGAGGTTCCCTGGTTCTGCCCCCTGGATGGGCGTCCTGTAATTTATATACCCTGTTACNAAAATACCCCAAACTTCTGTACTGGTTTGATGGACAATTGTGATAGAAACAAGGAAACATGGAATGGTTTAGGTTGGAAGGGACCTTAAAGATCATCTCATTCCAGCCCCTGCCGTGGGCAGGGACACCTTCCACTATCCCAGGTGGCCCAGAGCCCCATCCATCCTGGCCTTGGACACTTCCATGGCCTGATGGGGCATCCTCTTCTTGATTTGCCTGGAAGCAGCAGGGAGCTGCAGTACCACCTCATATCAGTCACTTGCCACAGGAAAATCCCAGCTGCTCCTTTGTCGTTTTGTGCCAGCTGAGTGTCATTAATTGTATCAGGAGAGGTGGAGCCCTGGAGCAGTGGGTGTGGAGGGGACACACACTGTACTGCCACGCGCTAATTTGGACAAATCCGGAATGATGTTTGGACTTGTTGCTCTACTGCAAAAGGCCCATCCTGTTCACCACAGAAAAACCAAAAGTGCCATGCAGCAACAACCCCTGTTCAAGCTTGTGACTTGCCTTAAAACACAGCTGAAACCACTTTTGTTTTTCTGCGGAGTCAGACCTTTACAGATCAATCATGCGAGAAGGTTTCCTGCAGCTGTGATTTTTAAGGACTTCCCAGGTGCTTTGTGTTTCCTTCTCAGTGCTCTCAGAATCTATATAAAGTGTGGAGGTTTCAAGGAGATTCTGTTTTGCCGTTTTTGATTGTCTGTGAGGCTGTTTTCTTATAAGGCAGTGTACATTTTGGGGTAAGAGATGCAATTCTTGTAACTTCCCTGTGTCAGGAGAGGCCTCACCTGGGAAGATTATTCCATGAGACAGCAGGTGAGAATGAAAGCAGCTCAGTGTTATTCTCCTTTTTGTTTGCTTGGTTTTGCTTTCTGTATTTTCACCATGAACCTGCCTGTGGGCACCTTTCAAAACAAGGTGGGGGATGAAAAGGTTGACTTTTGCTTTAGTAAAAGAAAATTGCTGGATTTGAGTGATCAAAGCGTGGCTGGTGGTTCTGCCTGGCTGTTGGAAGCTGCAGGAGGGGGGGATGCAGCCAGGGGAAAGCAGGTGGATATGGGGCACTCTGCCTCCAGACTCTGACATGGAGCATTAGTTAATGGGATTAGAGAGGCATAGGTGCCCTCAGCTCACCCCAGTGGGGTCCAGACTCATGAATTCAAAGTATTTGCCTTTCACTTTTTAGCTCTAGATTACATAGTTTGGAGGAGATTAAAGTAAAAGTTGCAACAGGTATCCTGGGAATGGTGGATGTCAGGTGCTTCCAATGCTCCTTTGTCATTAAAACTCAGGCACTCATGTATTAGTGCCCAACTGCTTAACAGGCAAATGGGATATTGTAAACACTCCATCCTCAATAAATGCCACTCTGAGGTTGTACTTGTGCCTTAGTCAGGCATCTCCTGGATGAGACTTCCCATAACTGAGTCTCACTTTGAGAGCCTGGTTGTGACCTGACCAGTTTTGTGTTTTTTTCTTCTCTGGTTGTTATGCTTTGAAATAGTGGATGGCAGAGCTGAAGGGGTTTGGGACTTGTGGCAGTTTGCAAATGCATGTTTTCAGTGGGCCTTATTAACTAAATACATAAATAAATAAAATTCTAAACTCCTTAGTGGCCACTATGTCTAGAGCAGTGTGTGAACTGGCTCTCTCCACCTAGGCCTGTTTGTCCCCTTTCTCTCTTTGGGATATCACTGCCTGAACTCGAGGCTGTGAGTGTTGGGTCCTCTCTGGAAGGTCTTTGTGCTGCTTGTTTAGGTGGTGCCTTGTACAATGGTGTGTGCTCACCTGAAGGCTCACAGTGCTCTTGTGGGGTTGCAGTAAATAAACTCTTTGAGGGAGTCCCCTGGGTGAGGAAATCTGAGTGATGATGCATTTGTGAGAGAGACACATGCAAGGAATTGATGGCATTTAAGCGTTTTGCTGGTGAAGACACCAGCTGTCCTGGAGGAACAGGGAAGCTATTGTGGACCTGGACCTGCCTGCCTTCCTCTGGTGCCAGTGCTGCACAAAGCAAGTTTTTGTACCTCTAATGCTATTCAGCATAGCAAAAAAAAAAGGTACAGCCTGCGACCAGTCAGAGAACATAATTAAAGAATGCTCAGCTTCCACCCCTCATATAAAGGTCATGTGTTGATATTTCAGTTATTTAAGTCAGCCTCCAGCGTTTGTAAAGTGTCTGATGTTCTCCTGGTGCTGTGCAAACAATAGCAAAAACAAGGCAGAATGAATTTTCAATTACTATGAGGCATTTGTAACAGGGATTAGAACAATAAACAAGTTTTAGAATCATCCCTCCTCCTTGTATATGAGATGACTTGACCTTGTTAGACTAATCAGATTTTATTTGTAGAATTAACTGTAAAATTCAGTATTAGTAATCCCAGACAGTCAACACTGACTCAAGCTCCATCCCCTTTTATTCCATCTATGTGGGGGAAAATTATTTTATTTGAAGAAAAAAAAAAAGTTTGAGTATAAACACTCTTGTTATTTTTAAAAAGTTTGGTTTTCTGTGTCTTATGCTACATTGTTAATCTTCAGAATATTTTTTAGCATTTCTGACATGTGGAAGTATTTACATATTATTACTGCTGCTAAATGAAACCTGAGATTCCTGCATAATAGCTTGCCTTTTGGAGTTTATATTTGAGTTTAAAAACATCATGGGACAGCTGTGATAAAATCATAAGAACTGGCAACTCTTTTAAGTTTTGAAGCCAGGTAGGGAGTCACTGTAAAAGAGAAGAAAACAGCCTGGCAGGAGACTTTTTCCTGATGATGAAACCCCATGGAATTACGAGTGGCCAGAGGATGCAGAGGGGAGATTATAGGTCACTCTACCCAGTGCAAGCACAGGAAAACTCGAATCTTCAGCCATTGAGTCTGCCTTGTATTCCTGGCCTTTGCTAGGCTAATCCTCCCCTCCCCAGCTCCTTATCTGTTGATAATCTTTCCTTATCCTGATAAACGTTTGAAATGCGGGGACTTTTCGGCACAGGCTCTGCCCTGTGCCAGGGGGATGCTTGGGGAGGATCCCCAAGGCTCAGGGCAAAAGCAGAGACTGTGACTCTCTGTCTGTCAGTGTGGTTTAAATGATGACTCGTGACTTGCTCAGAACAAGGAACTGGGCAAGGCTGGATCCCTTTCCCTGAAGGACCCTTGTCCCTAAAACCAAGGGTCTGGAAAAGTCCTGGCCTTCCAAGAGGAAGGCAGTACAACTTTGTCAGTGGTGTTTTAGCACTGAACAAAGGCTTAGGGAGCACCGAAAAGGACATAACCCAGCAGATCTCTGGTTTTTCACTGTGGTATGATTATGGGGGAGCATTCCTGTCACACAGCTGAGGGTGTCCCTGGGTGCTGGGAAAGACACTGGTGATACCTCACTGCTGTGGCTCCTCTTCCAGCACAGAAGCACGCCGTGAACAGGCATGTCTGGTCAGAGAAACAGCACCAGGGTTCACCGTGATCAGCAGTGTGGAGAGGTATTAATTCGTGCTCTGATGGCTCATCTTACCTCTGCTTTTCTCTCAAAGCTCTGAATTTCATAGCCTGCCAGTCTGGATGGATGGCCTGAGAGTGTCCTAGCATGAACTGCATGCTGGGTGTAACACAAATCCCTCGGTAAGAACTGAGGAGCTGGGGGAACAATGGAGCCTCTGTGCAGCTCCTATCTGATAATGGATTCAGCAAGAGCACCGAACACCGTGTGGGCAGGAGGGAATCTCCTTCAGAAAGGCTGACCTAGCACCCAGGTGATGGCAAGTGCGTCATCCCTAACTCCCCGAAGGAGCAGCATCCTTATCTCCTGGTGGTCAGGGACACGACCCTGCTTTTGGGCCACAGGGCTTCGGTGTGCGAGCCAAGGGGGTGGCTCACCCTGTCCCCTTGGCCTGTCCCTCGTACTGCTGTGATCGCTGTTCACTCAGGGGTTAAACTTAAAGCGGAGGTGGTTTGATTCCACACCGTAAAGAAGTCCAACAGCACTGTTGTACCAGTGACCTGTCCTGCACGTGTGGGTGAATCCACCCAGAGAGGGACTGAACAGTGGCTCGCTGGCCAGTTTCACATCTGTACCTTCCTGCTATGAAAAGCTGAAATTCTCTCTGCCTTTAGACTGTGTTGGTGCTGCCTCTCCATTCATCTTCCCCTCACCACATCCTCTGACCTGCTTCAGGCTTGTCCTGCTTTTTTTGGGAAGCTACTGGCTTTGTGTTACCATCAGAGAGAGCAGGAGAAACGGCCCTTCCCGGTCAATCCCCTCTTAAAGTGGGTTTAGCTTTGATTGGGAGGGGTGGGAAGAGGTTCTCCTGTCTCTGTTTGACTCTATTTTACTTTGAAGCCATCAAACATCATTCCCCTGGCTTTGTCTGCCTCTCAAATTTGGGAGCCAGCAGAGGGAATGTGATGAAACAGGCATTTAAGGCAATTAAGGAGCAGGCTGGAGCACAGGCTGAGTTATCAATCATTGCAAGATCTACCTGGAGACATGAAAGAACTGTGTAGGTACTCAGCACATTCACTACTGCAGCTATAGAAGAGGGGCTGTCTGGGGATTTCTTTATATTTCTCTTTTAGCTAAATCTGCAATGAAGTTGATGAAGTTGTTACTTTACCTGCTCAATGTTTTATGGTTTCACCTAGTGCTTCAAATCAATACTCTGGAAGAGATGAAAACAGGAAATGACTTTTCCAGAGCTCTGGTCTAATAAAAGCTTAGTTCCAGGACTAAAGCAGAAGATGGACTGAGAATCCCAAAGTGACAGACAGCACTTAGCTTTGTCTCTTTTAAAAAAAAAAAAACAAAACCTTTTCATGCAGCTGCAGTAATCCAAAACAGAACTGCCCAGCTGAGAGAAATCCAGAGGACAGAAGTCTTTTAGCCCACCAAAAAAACCCCCCAAACCTGTCAAGGATCAGATTACATCCTACAGTGTCTTTATGTTGTTATTCCTGCTTATTAAAATAGCAATTGTGTACTGATTTTTACAGTGCCCACTGCAAAAGCTCTGCCAACTGCATTGACAATGTATTTGCACTCAATATATTGGTGAGTCAGTAGTAAGATTTTTGGCAAGTATTTGGTTTTCTGTTGACAGCATAATATTCTAGTTGTTCCAAATGGGTAAAAAGGAAAACTTCTGCCTCTCTCCAGTTTAAATTATTGGTTGCTGTCCTCTAGTTGGGAGCTGTGTGACCATGGAGCCATTCTAGCCAGTAATGTTGATGTGCTTGTTAATGCCAATGGATTCTGGGTTTAGGGCATGAAACACTTTCAAAATCTGGCAATGATCTCTTGACTTCAAACTCTGAAAAACACCAGTGCAGGCAAAGGATGTGGAAAGGGAAAGAAACCCAAGTGTGTTGGCATGACCAAGCTTAGACATTTCTGGGAAAATAGACTGGGATTTTTTTTCCGTGTAGTATCAGCAACTGAATTCAAAACAAAACAAAACAATCTGTGTGACAATAATATTTTTTTAATGAATCGTTTTCTGATAGAAGAGGTTTTGTGGTGTTGGCACTTAAGCAAAACCCCACTAGGTGTCCCCCGTCTGTCAGAGTTGCTCGGAGCCCGAGGTGGGGGAAGCAAAGCCTGGTGCGGTTTGGAAGGGTTCGGGCTTCCTGCTCCTCCTCCTCCTCATGCCCGCAAAACAGCACCGAAAGTTGCTTCTGATCCTCGGAGCATACCTGTGGCACCAGCGAGGCGTCCGTCGGTATTTCCACGCTATAACGAGACACTTTTAAATGTTAAGAGTGTGTTCCTCTGGATGCCACTCGATGCACACGCTGTAGGTGTGCTGTGTACTTAGAAGAGGATCAGACCTCCAATTCAAACCATATAGACCCTCGATATTTACCAGCATCAGTCTGGAAATACCCGTGTGTGTGTGTGCATGAAACCAGATTTTACCTGAACTTGCAAACCTCTCGAGTCAGTGACGGTCACCTGGCAGAAGAATTTTCTGAGGTTTTTGGTACATTTTTTGCTGGGGGGTTAGGAATGCTCCAAGCACTGCTGTGCTGCTACTGCCTCAGCTGTCTCCTTTTGCTTTGCTGGAGGTGGTGGGAAGTGTGTAGAAGATTCCAGGTGACTTCAGTGAACCCCATTTCATCTTGTTGGTTGCCTTTTTGGATAGCAGAACTTCAAAATCTCAGTCAAAAGCAGAGATGTTTGAAGTCTTTCAGGCAGAAAATTAGCATGCTGACAAGGACTGTGGTTCAGAGTATATGCAGCCCAAATTTAGCTGTACTAAATTAAAAAAAAAACCAAACTAAAAATCCCACTGATTGTTTTCTGTGTAGTTCTGGCATTTTTGTGCTAGTATTCCTAATGAGCTTTGTAAATAATCTTTAAAAGTAATCAAAATCCAGACTGAAGCTCTGTGAGGGGCACAGTGACCCCGTGACTAAACTTGTAATTACAAATCTGTGCTCAGTGTTGTTTATGGTCTACTACACATCACTGCCAAAGGTGGTTGGATTTTAGATTTTAAGGGGGGTGAGGGGGAAGGCAAAACCATTAGAGGGCACAAACTCAAGCACCCTTAGGTATCTATCCCAGTGCTATACTTGTTTTTAATATTGAATTCTGCTTCTGAAATGTAATAGAAAACAATCTTATTTGAATGTTTCAGGAATCTTTTTAATAAGTCTGAACACTAGCTCTCCACGGGACCTCACATGTTGCTGTTTCAAGATATTGAAACCATCCTATATTTCTAGAAGAAAATAGTTTTTAATGAACAGAGACTGCAGGCTCAAAATACACATTAGCAAAAACCAGATTATTAAGCGAGCTACACGCTCATGAGACTTGCAAATTGATAACTGGAGAGAAGAAAGTTCCCCATATGGCCCCGGGGCAAATAAAGCGGCGGCAGAACAAACACAGGCCCTGACAAAGTGCTGCAACATTGGCCCCAGGTCTCCCTGTTTCTAGCTTGGCTGAATGCTCAGCCTCTCTTCCCGAGGGCTGCTGCTCTTTCTCCTTGTTTCGAGTCCTTCAGGGCGCATCTGTTGCCCTGTAGCCTCCTCTGGGTAATTTTTTCCCCCTTGTCCTAATGCTGATGTTCCTAACAGAACTCTGGAATAGCCAGCGGGCGGCTCTGGCGCCTTGGTGCTTATCTCGCACTGAAATGGGAGGTTGGACCTCCCTCGGGTAGTCCCATGAATTCCCTGAAGGAAACCAGCCCCTTCGTGGGGGCATCCAAGAGGGGAACTTGACCCTTTCAGCAGGGCAGCCCTTGTGTCCTACAAGGCAGGAGTCAGGGCAGGATTCGGCGTGACTCACCCTAGGTTTGAGTGGCATGTTTCCTGATCCAACACTTCTCCCAGCGTATTTCTCATCTCATCCTGATCTTAGTCATAAAGTTTTATGAGTGCTTTTCTTCCTGGCCTTTTTACCCTAGCTCAACGCTGCTAAGCAGCCCTTTGTTCCTTTTAGTCATCCACCCACAGCTTTCCCAGTTTTATTACTGCCGAGATGAATGTTCCTACTTCTCTAGGCCATTCAGCACATATCGATTCACCCAACTTCTAATCAGCCTGTTCTTATTCTCCAGTGTGGGACTGAAATTCAAATAGAGTCCTGCAGATTAGGATGTCTGCAGAAGCAGATCCTCTTTTGTGTGGGGCAGAAGATAAGCTTTAGGTTTCTAAATGCTCCAGCAATCTTTGACATGATTAGCGCTCCAGGGAGTGTTCCTGTTACCCAGAAGGGCTTTAATTGTGCCCCCGGGGTATCGTGAGGTGGGAGGGGAGCCGACCTGTGTTAGGGAAAGATAAATAATTTATCACATATCTGGGTGTTTTGAAAGCCCCAGCAAACATCAGGTTGGAGCAGGAAGCTCAGCCACCGCTCCTGCTGGGGGGAATTAGCTCACGGGTAATTCCCCTGGCAGAGGAGGTTGGCACATCACCTGCCTCCAGAGGATCTGCTGTGTCCAAGGCGCTCTTTGGGAAGACGTGGCAGCTTTTAGGGCAGACAAGGAGTGCTGTGGCTGCTCCCCATCAATTACACAATTACACTGCTGGCAGTTCAGAGGGCTCTCAGCCCAGGGACTCCTCTCTGGCCTCATGGGCAGCAGATTGTCATTTTTTAATTTTTATTTGTAGCTCCTTTATAGGAATAACTACTTCTAAGGTCAGGGCTTCATCTGGTAGAAGAATCCTTGTTATCAAGAAGCATAGAGGGAGCAAGGATATAATTTTTCTCTGGTCTTTAATTAGTGGGATTTTTGAATGGCTCCTTCATGGGCTAGCCCTTTAAGTTGCTGCTGTTTCTGACCTGTCTGACTCTGCTGCCTCCTTCTCTCTCTCCCTCCGTGCTCCAGCCCTCTCATTTCCACTTTTGTGTCCTTCCTTCCCCTTTTATTGCATGTCCCTCCCTGCAGAGTTTGTGATGCTCACACCTACTGCAGGCTTTGCTTAACCTACAGAACAGATCAGGTGTTGAAGAGCTGGTGTTGATGCTGACCTGTCATCGCTGTTACTCTGCTGTGCTGAGGCTGCTGCCAGGTGGCCAAGAGAGCTCTGGCTGCCGAGTCATTGTTTGGAGACCTCTGCCAGCTTGGGCGTGTGGGACTGTCTCTGCGTGGTTCTTTTTATTTTGGCAGGGCTCCCCTGTGACAAACAAGTGCTGGAGTCTCTTGTCCACTAAAAACAGTGAAAAGCAAAACAACCCTCAACTCTTCATGTCTGGGTTTCTACCCAGAGCAAACCAGGCTCACAAACCATGTGCTCTGCTGTCTTTCTGCACAGGTGTGTCCTGATCTTTGTAGAGCTTTGCTTTTGCTGTAGGAGTAGCAGTGAGACTGATATTTAGTTGGCCCCCTAAGCCTTAATATCCAGTGAAATAGATGTAGAAAAATATCCGTCTATGTTTCCGTAAAGTTCGGGATTGCTTGCACACTGGAAGGATTCTAGAACAAAAAAATAATCCAGTTACAAGTGTAGTTATACCAAGTGGGCAGCATGAGCAAGAAGCTGAATAACAATTGGTTTGGGGATATTTTAATACAGAATTAAAGTAATTTATTTAAGTGAACAGCATGCTTGAGTCAACTCCCACCAGACTCAGCAGCAAGGTCAGGTCCACAAAAATGAAAATGATGCTTAAATAGGAGAAGCTGGATGGGACCATCAGGCTTCTCATGCAAAGAAAGAGCAGAGAATAGAGCAGGTGTGCATTAAGCAAGCAGAGGAGAGGTGACTGCTCACAGGCCAACCCTGGTTGCCCTCTCCCTGCACACCCCAATAGTCAGCGTGTCCTCAGCCTGGCTCCCTGCCGTGGCGTGGGAGGAGGAGGAAGAGCAGGAGCTTCCACTTGTGGAGCTGAGCCTTGCTGTGAACTCCTACCTGGGAGCAGGGCATGGAGCACAAGGGGCAGAGCAGGGGCAGCAGTCACCCTGCCAGTGCTGGTGAGGATGGAGATCTGGGAGGGGATGCCAATCTTCATCCTGGTTATGCTCAGAAAAAGAATCTGTGTTTCCTTCTTGAGGCTTTCTTTCTTTGTTTTCTTTATATTATTTAAAATACCTTCACTAAAGAAATAATTTTCCCAACACCAGATTTCTTGGGAGAACAGGACAATTATTTCAAGAACGTTTTTTTGGAGGGGGAGGAAGTGCACACACATAATAAAGTCTGTCAGGGAGAACCTTTGGTAACTTTTGTGAAATACGATTCTAAAATCTATGCATCTTTCAACACCGGAATCTAATTAATGGACACAGATTTTTCTTCATAAATGAAGCAATCCTCTCTAAGGCTGTTGTCCCAGCTGTGTGCTGGGGCTGAGAATTCAGATATTTGTAGACAGGTCACTCATGGGGTGCTGAAAGAAATGATCTCTCATTTCTTACAGCCAAGGGTGACTTGGTAATGAGTGTCTGCCCCAGTGCCACCAGGCAGAGCCTGGCACAGGCAGATTTGCATTGTAATGATGATATGTTATTGATACAGGGAGTATTTCACCCAGTTACCCGGCAGACCTCTCCCACAATTCCTTCTTGTGCAAGTGCACTGAAATCTCTGTTGACATTGAGTGTGTCCGGCTGTGTCATTATGTTTCCAAACAAGCCACTCCTCCTCCCCATTGTTTCCTAAACCTCTTGCCGAAGAAATTACTTACTTCAGTGCTGAGCCACAATGAGGAAAAACAAATATATATAGAAAGCAAGGCCAAGAAATCTGCAGGAGGGCACTTTTCAACTAGTAAAGGAAGGAAATGCTTTTTTGGGAAGTGATTTTAGGGGCGATTATTTCGGTACATTCTACTACATTTCTTCTTCTTCATGCTGAAATTTTTTCAGGAGAGAGAGATGACTTGCACCAAGCAGATCCATTGACTGACAAGTGTCTCATCTGAATTTCAAGAATTAATTGCCCTCAAAAGAACTATTATTGCCACATCTGTTTTTCTGCCCTAAACGTGAATGCTTTGGGATGGTAACTTGTCTGTTGACACGTTGTCTTCCTGCTACCCAAAGTACTCATCCACACTTAAAATACTTGGGATTTTTTGAGGGGAGGAGAGACTCTTGGGGGTTTTTTTAATCCTAGTGTTTGATTATCAACAGTACTGGGTTGTATAAAGGTGTGGAACAAAGGGACCCTTTCATATAAGTACAAGTTTACTGTCAGCACAGGAATGTCTTGAAAATGTACAGAGGTCAGTGCTTAGGACAGGTGATATTCTCTATCTCTACAGCTAGGAGAAGATAAGGAGATATTTACAGGTGAGTGAAACCTGGAATTCCTGTCAGTTGAAATCTTTATATGTTTTTACGCCAACTATAAATCTGTCTTTAAAAAAAAAATTGGTCCATAAATTATGCCGATCAGAGCCTGTCAGTTGCTGCCACTGGATTTTCAGGTGTCCAGTTAGAACTGGAATTAGGGCACGTCACGTCTTTTCGTCTTTTAGGATCAAGCTTCTCTGTTGAAAAACATCTCCACTGAGGAAATATTAAATGGCTTGGATGAGAAGAAAATATACTATAAAAATCCAATTGTCCTAAGAAATTCAGCTTACCAGGAAACTCAATTTCTGTCCTCTGTGAGTGATCTTAGGTGGTGTGAAGCTGCCCAGAAAAAACTGAAACTGCACCAAAAAAAAAAATTTAAATTCTGAGGTCAGAGTAATTTTTCATTCAAAAATATTTTGGTCAGGAAACTCAAGCTTATGTATGAAAACGGCAGAGATTATTTTTGTGTGACTCTGCACGTACACTCGTTGCCTCCTGTATGCAGTCTGTAAAGCAGTCACCCAATGACAAAGTTCAAGTGAGTAATGGGGTTTTTTCTTAAGGGTTTATGTGTGCAGGGATTTATATATCCTGCTGCAGTGAGTTATCCTGTGTGGTAACTTCAGAAATAGATTCGGCGTGAACTTCCTTGCCAGTTAAGGAAAGTTACATACCTCAACATAGTTATTCAGTAAAATGCCAGATTATGGAGCAAGCTCTTTAAGACCAATGGTAATGGCAAAAAAAATAAATCTGGTGAGTCTGTAGTCATCCTGCACTCAAGCTGGATAGGAGACGTGGTTGCTGTTCAAAAGCAGCAGGAACCTTATGTTCAACTGATTTTTGTCAGTTTTGAAATCTGAATTTCTTCATGTTTTGGAAGGGAACCTGTCAGACTGTATGCCAGTCTGCACTGGGGTTCTTACATCTCCTTATTTGAGCACACTTCTAATTGTGCCAGTTAAACAGTAAAACGAGGTTAAAAAACTCATTTGGACCAGAAATACCCACGGTGGTTTAAGGTCAGCGTGACTTTTGGCAGCAGCAGTTTGCCTTTAGTGGCAGATAGCCTGCACCTGTGCTTTGGCTGTCCTGGTGCCAAGGGATTGCCCGTAACAGGGTCTGAACCAGCCTGAGCTCAGCCCTGGCAAGGTCGAGGTGCCAGCACTGGTTTGTTTTACAGCCCTGCAGTGCAATGGCCTGGGTTGCAAACACCTTAGCAGGTAGCAGCATCCTAAATTGCAGCTATTAAACTTGGCATTGCCTGCTCGACCCATGCCCTGCAAAGCTCTTCTGGAACTGTTCTCCTTTAAGCCGGCAACGAGAACTTTGCAATCTCTGTGCTTGTCTTAGTAAACTGATCTTATCTGCAGATCAAAATAGATTTTAAAGGTGCCAAATGTTTGCAGTATATCTCCTATAACAACACATTTGTTGCAACAGGTGAAGGTTTAAGGTTGAGCAGAACGTTGGGCTTGGCTGCTCTTTGCGCTCCCTTCAGCTTCAGGGAGGCTGTGGGAGGGATGTGAACCCCTCCACTGTACAGAGACGTGACTTTTTGGGCTCTTTGCAGTGTGCATTGCACTCTGGTCTCTGGTTTGGGCTGTTATCACTATGTTTAAGGACAATAAGGACAAATAATAAGGACAATATTTACTCTGACATGCATAGTGTTTTTCTTCCCTGTGCCTTACTATTAAATCCACAACTAAAAGCACGTTGCTGTGTAATTACACACACACACGTCTTGCTTTGGGTTTAGAAATAAAATTGCAGGCATCTGCAAGGGGCATCTCTTTCTGTCAATTCAAACAAATAAGAGCCCTCTTGTAAAACGCTGCCATGTTTCTCCTTTCAGCCTCAGCTGGAATGAATTCTGCAATTACCTTTGGTGGTACAGGTCTGTGAAGGTTGCCAGGGTTTTATTTTTTGTCTGCAGAAATGATGTTGTGATGATGCTGGAACAATTTACAGCACTTAGAGGGTGTTATATAACAAGTTAAGTGTGTGTTCAGAGGAGTTAGAGCACTTTGGCCAGGAAATTGGGCTGGGGAGAAGAGTCATCCTGGGTCAGGCCTGTGTCAGGGTGTGCAGTGGGGAGGAGGTCAGGCAGCCCTGGAATTTTGGAACAGAGCCAGATTGGAGACACTGCTGCTTTGGGATTTCTTCCCAAACACTCTGATTGTGGAGAAGCATTAAACCACAAACAAACGGGACAAGGCGTCTGCAATCCGTGGGCAGTGCTGGAGAGGGTTGTCCTGAGAGCTGAACAGAGAGGTGCTTCATGACCAGTGCCCTGGGTGGTGGTAAATGTCTGCTTGTGGGCAGGGCTAAAATCAGGGGGAGCAGATGGTATTCAAGTGCTTTCCTTGCCCCATGAACCCCAGCTGTCCCCACAGCCTTCAGCAAAGACAGCACAGGGTCACAGCTTTGCACTCTGCAGTCAGTCACAGCACCTTATGGGACAGCAGATGGTGGATAAAACCCATGAACAACAGTGCCTGTGCCTGGTGGAAAAGTTCCTGTCCATCCTGTAGTCCAGCAGCAGAGCTGGACTTTCCCTGGCAGCATCCCTGGAGCACACCCAAAGCCTGCAGTGAGTTTGCACTTGTGCACCTCGTTGCTGCGCTGTGGCTGCAGCAGGGAGCTGGACCCCCCAGATGTTTCCCAGGTGCATCATAGGTGCTATTAAATACAGGAGGGGGAAGAAGAAAATAGACTCATCTAGTGGTGTTTTGTCAAAATACAACCGGGACAAGTGCAAACTAATTAGAAATCTAGACAACTCCCATATAAAACGCAACGTTGTGTCATGTGTGTGCCAACAGGCAAAGTGATTACTCAGTTGTTGTTCAGGCAAAAATTCCCACTGAGTAAGGTCAGAGTAATCACCTCAGGATCTGTCCCTCCTGTGCTTCCCCCCAGTTGCCACCGTGCTCTCCATGTGACGAGCTCCAGGCACTTTCTGATCCTGGCTGGGTGCGTGTCTTGTGCTCACGGCTTTGCTGACTCAAGGCAAGGCTTGGCAGGACACCTGGACATCACCCATCCTCTGGGAGAGGAAGCACAACCTCGTGGGCTTCTGTCCCTTGTCCTCCTGCCAGCCCCTCCATCCCTACACCTACTTAAATTGCCACAGGGATTAGGCAGTGCTGCCCGTGGGAGTGATCACAGTGAATCGGTCCCCATCATTTCTTCACTTCACCTTCACCTTCCCCTTCCCCACCTTTCCATACCCTGCCCTTCATTCCAAAAGCTGTACTTGTCCTTTCCCCACAGCAGGGTGGTGAGGGAGGATTGCTGGTGCCTGGGTCCTTGCTGTACTCGTGTACCCTCTGAGCCTCACAGTTTCCTGAGGCAGGTGCATGTTTTGCTCCATTTGTACATTTTTGGGGTTTGTATGTGCTGGGGGATCCTCCTGTGCTCTCTTGAGGTCTGTAGTGGTAGAGCCCTGGTGTTTTTGGTCAAAATCCTGGATGTGTCAGACCCTTCACACTTCTCCCTGAATCAGTGTTATTCCTCAAAGGCCACCTCCAGGGCCTGTCTTTACCCTGGAGGTCCATGGCTTGGTCTGGTTCCCTTATTCTGAGTCAGCTTTCAAGATCTGGACCAAAATTTTTGATCCACGCGTGGCAGGAGAGGGTGGGTGTGCTTTTTTTGGGGGGTAGGAGCCCAGTGGCTGCAGTCCTTTTAGTGGCTTGGGTCGTCCTTAATGGCAGTGTAACAAGCAGTGCTAGACATTAAACTGTGCCACACTGTCTCCCCATCCTTCTAGTTCAGGGATTTTTCGCTTCCCTGCATCCTTTCCCCCCTCCTCTGCCATCTCCCTGCAGCAATGGATTGCATTCCTAATTTAAATACCAGGAGCTCTCATCACCCTCCCATTGCTCCCCATTCACTGTCCTGGGCTGGGAGCTCTCCTGAACTGTGTTTCCCTCCTGGGTCTTTCACACCTGCCCCAGGCCAGCTCCCCTCTGCTCTCCTTTGCTCCCTGGGCCCCACCCAGCTTTATCTTAGAGACAGACAGAGATATGACACACAGCTGCCTTCACTTGGCTGATGATCTGTCCCCCATTAGCCCAAATGCAAGCTAGCTCAGCAAGAAGGAAAGGAAGTTATAGGGAGGCTTGAGAGAAAATGTCATGCTCTGTGGCAACAGCAAAGGAAAAAGAAAAAAGGATTTGATTTACAGAAAAAAGGAGGCTGCAAGGTGGACTTCCAGGCCAGTTAGCAGGACTCATCCACAGACAGGACAGTTCCCACTTTGACTTAATTTTCTTGTGCTCAGTAGTGGTTTCCTCTTTATATTTCCCTTTATGTGCCCCTGGCTTGGCGAACCATAAAATCACAGAATGGTTTGGTAGTTGGAAGGGACCTTAAAGATCAACTCATTCCAACCCCTTGTCGTGGGCAGGGAACCTTGCACTAGAAAAGATGGAGATGTAGCTTTTGATGTTGTGTAACAGCAACGCTCTGGAAGGAAATGTCTCCCTTTCTGCTCGTGTGGGTATTAAGTGTGGCTGCTGGGAAGGAAAAGGCCTGTCCTTTGGAAGAGTCTCATTAAGGGAAACCAGCTATTAACAGGTATATATGGAAAGGGTGGGGTTCCTTATTACTGCGCTCATTTCAGCATCTCCTATCTGCCTCAGGAGTGCATCACGGTGATATCAGCCTTTATTAATATAAAACTCAGTATTACACACCCCTGATTACACCACAGGTGTAATTCAGTGGGTCTCTGACACTGCAGCCTATCTGATTAAAGTGGCAGAGGAGAGATCAGTGACACCAAATTAAGCTGTCAGTGTCAAGGATCTTTTGGTGTAAAGTTAAATTATATCCAAGGATTAAAACCTGGGAGACTGTGATCTAATTAGCTGGAGTTTATCCTGTGAGTGGTTGGGATGTAATAACTTGGTGATGCAGAGACGAAAATGCCCAATGGCCAATTTTCTCTGTGGGAAAGTGAGAAATTACTTGGGTTTGGTATGTGCTGCATGACTCTTCTGTGAGTTTTTATGGCTGGTTTTTTTCCAGTCTAGGGAATATACCACTGTGGAAAGATGTATTCATTTTAATTCTTTTCAAAGCATGTATGGATTACAGAATTTTCCCTCTCTCCTTGAGGAAAAGTATCTTTATCTCGTTCCTGTCTTTATTACAGAGTTACCGCAAAACTCTAATTAGGGGAAGCATGTTTTTAGTGGTGGAGCTGCTGAGAAATTAGTACTTCTGTTCTGAAGTCCAGTGTTGACACTTAAATGCTGTGTGGGAATAAAAAAGCCTGCATTTCTTGCAAAACAAAACTCAATTATTCCTAATGAAAATTTTCCAGAAACCTTCCATTTTTATGGTACAGGTGCCTTATACTCTACTTTTATACAGATTTTAATAGCGAGATCATAAAGAAAAATCACCCTAAAAATTTTTTTCTTATTGATTTTGTTAATATGAAAAAATGTTTTATCTTGCTTTCTTGATAACACTTACATAAAACCATTTCTGCAAAACATTTAATTCTGTCTAAAATTACTTTTTTGTTGTTCTTTTAGTAGAAAACTCTTCCCTCGGTTGCTTTGATCCCCTTTATTCAGCACACGAGTGCCCGGTGTTTCACCTGGGAGCTGCAGGGTGGCTTCAGATGGATTTTATGGGACTCAGCACAGCTGAGCACGAGTCCCACAATGTTTACCCAGCCATGAGACAAGCAGGTGTAATTAGATTGGCCTTTATCATTTTCTCATGCCTGCCTTGCTGATAAGCTGCCCTCGGTGAGGGCTGCTCACGCACGTTCGGCGAGGAAGCTGCACATTTCTGTGTCTGTGAGTGCACACAGAGCCACCAGCGCTCCCCACTTTGTACCATTCCAGCCCCACAGGGAGGGGCAACTCTAATCTCTTTGTCACAATTAAAGCTTTTCTCATCCTGCTGTTGGTACTGGGGGCTCTGATGTGGTTCAGTCATGGCTCAGGATGCCCCTTCCCCTCTAACCCTCCTCACTCCTCCATACTTGCCTCTGGGAAATGAGGTCCCTCAAAGCTGACCCTTCTTCAGAGAGCTTGGTGCCCAAACTGGCCTCATTCTGCACAACTTGGAGATAAATAACCTGCTCCCAAGTGCTATTATGCTCTGTCCTCATAATAGTTCTTGCTTTCTTTCCTTTTTCCTCCCCTACTCTCCGGCTGTCGGTGTGCAGAGCAGCCTGGTTGTTCTGCTCTGTCAGTGGGAAGAAGGTTTTTATCATCTGCCAGTCAGTGGATGCATGTCAACAGGCAGGAGAAGTCAAGCTGGCCTTTAAGGAAAAAGATGAGCTAAAAGAAAAAGTGTATTTCAATGACAGTGAGGAAGTGATATAAAGGATGAAAAGAATTGTGTGCAATTTTAAGGAATGAAAAATGTCCCAGATTCAGCTTCTTTTCAGTTTCTTTTTCTATGTGTCAATATTTAACTGTACAGTTTTAGGGAGGAGATATCTGGGGATCAATACCTGTGTTTCAAGTAGTGCCTTTGACCCACTCACACGACAAGCTTGTTACTCGGTGTCTAAATAAAAGCTCTGGTGATAAGCAACCAATGCTGCTCCCGAGTGAACTGTGCAGGAAATGTGCTGGTTATTAACTCAGTTTCCAGCTGGGGAGACGGACCCTGGAGTGAAAGCTGAGCCTGAACTCGTGACTGTAAACATCAGGCATTGGAAATGGTCATTGTTGCTCACAGCTTAAATCAGCTTCCTGTTCCCCAGCACCCTTTTGTCGTTCCTTTGTCAGGTTTGTCTCTTAAGGGATGTATTTTCAAGTCTTCTCCCCTCTCTCATTTCTCTTTCCCTCAGTATTGCAATTCCTGTGGAGCTTTCTCATACCTTTAAAACAGTTCTCACATCTCTTGTGGCCAGAAAACTCCCCGTTCACCTCCAAATCATCTCTGTGGAGAAGGAGCAGAAGTATTGAGGATGATGTGAGGAGATGGGGTTACATTTCTGCAGTGGGTTTGGGATGGTTATTTTAAGGGCAAAACCTGTAATTTGCTCAGAATTTATATTCATTTCATGAAAATAACGTTCTTCCTGTTCCATTTTTAATGGCACTTTTAATATATCCTACTGTGTGCTAGCAAAAAGAAATATTTTCTCTTTATGCTTCCTCCCACTTTTGGATTCTTTTCCTTTCACTCTGTTCACTTCCAGCCTCTGATCAGCCAATTTGTCTGCCTAAGGTTTCTCAAGAAAAATATATGGTTTGCCATGTGCACCAAAACACGCTAAATGGATAAAAATATGGAATGCTGAGGCTTTTTAGGTCCTCAAATCTATAATTATAATAATTTTCACCAAAAAAGGTTTCATTAATTATTTTGGAGAAGGTTCATATGGTAAGGACTCTTTCAGCCTTCCTCTCTTGATGCCTTTTTTTCCCTTAACCAGAAATACACGTTCTTTTGCCTGATGCCATTTTTTATACTCCGACCATTATCTCCCATGCATACCTTTTCCTTTAAGTATTTAATTGATGCTGGAGACTCTGCCCCGTTCAAAAACAATTACATTAATTCCTGTATTTTTCACATAATGTGCTGTGTGTCTGCTGCAGCCTACAAAGGCTTAATAACAAGGCTAAATGCTCTATGTGGGTGCAGTGAAGATTCAGCTGGTCTCAGCAGGGAAAGTGCAGAAAGTAAAGTAGAGGAGAAAAGCTTTTTTGTTCAGCTGAAGTGGGGTGAGAAACCTTTTCCTCGCCTGGAGCCACACAGGGTTCCCAGGCACCAGTGCCTCTTGTCTCTGTTTCCTTATCACCCAGACCTTGTGCGATGCCCACAGACCTGGGATGAGGACACGGCTACAGCCAGTGGGATGTGTGCCCCTCCCTGCTCCCACAGCACCAGCATCCTTCAGCCTGCTGAGCCTGCAGCCCCCAGGGATGACACAGCCCCCACGGGGCACCTGTGCAGAGTTCTGCACCCAGATCTGGGGCCCCAGCACAAGATATTGAACTGTGGGAACGAGCCCAGAGGAGGCCACCAAGATGATCACAGGGCTCTGCTATGAAGACAGGCTGAGAGAGTGGGGGTTGTTTAGCCTGGAGAAGAGAAGGCTCCAGGGAGACCTTAGAGCACCTTCCAGTGCCTAAAGGGGCTACAAGAGAGCTGGTGGAGGGCTTTTCAAAAGGGCATGGAGTGATAGGACAGTGGGGAATGGCCTTAAGATGAAGGAGGGCAGATTTAGATTAGATATTAGGAAGAAATTCTTCCCTGTGAGTGTGGTGAGGCAGAGAGGTCATGGACTCTGCATCCCTGGAAGTGTCCAAGGCCAAGCTGGATGGGGCTCTTGAGCAACCTGGGATATTGGAAGGTGTCCCAGGGGGTTGGAACAAGATGATCTTTGAGGTCCCTTCCAACCCAGGTCATTCTATGAGTGGGGAAACGGGAGTCCAGGACAATCCTTTGGGACAAAAGAGTGAAAATGGAGACTGGACAAAGATCAGTAGAGAGGATGAGGAACAGGGGTGGGACTTTGCAGGGCACCACGCTGGGGAAGTTGCCATCGGTGTGGAGGTTTCACACCTCTGTGCTCAAGAGCCAGCTTTCAAAATCAGCCAAGCAAGGAAACAGCTCAGCCCTAGCCCCATGCAATGGGAGCTGTGTGCACAGGGATATTCCCTGGTGGAAAACAGCACCTGTGGTTCTAGTAGAGGGAGAAGCTCATCAGTTTGGGAGGGTAATGGCAGGAGAGGAGGGAGGCCCACACTTTTGTGTGTACAGGCAAGGTGTTGCAAAATGATAGTTGTGTCAGCAGCTGGCCAAGCCACGTGGATGTAGTGAGGCAGAACTTGTTTCCTTTAGCCTCATTCTAGGGAGCCAGATTGGGTAAACCAAATTTATTAACCCAGGATTTCATTTTTAATTTCTCCCGGAGGAGAAAATTCAGAACTCCTCTTGCCCTTTTCTCCCCCCGCTCCTGCCATGCCTGAAAGGAAAAGTAACCAGCTGAGGTTTAAAGTGTCTGACAGCAGTCCTGATGCAATGGCAGAGCAGGGTGAAATAACCAGTTGCAAACCCTGCCTGGGAGCATGGAAGATTTGCTGGTGCCGTGCTGAGGGACAAAGCTGCCACTGGTGCCTGAGCCGTGGCTTCCCAGGCACAGTCTCACCCTTTTAGCCTCTGGTGTGGGCACTGCCCTCGGTGTTACTGCCTCAGCAGCCAGAAGTGCTGAGCCAGTTGCTGCCTATTTAGGTAGGGTTCCCATCCTGTCTCCCAGAGAAATTGGAGTTGCGCAAGGGCGCAGGTTGGAAGTCTTGCTGGGGCACGAGGGAAAGGGAAGTTGTAATGGGATAAGTGTATGCAAGGCAAGATCCTGTGGGAGAAGGGAGGGTGACAGCCAGGTTTCTCTCTGCTGGTTGGGGAGCAGATCATTCACCTGCTGATTGTTTGTAATTCTCAATCTGCTCGTGGTTCATGGTGTTTGACCTGGTGTAAATTCCTCTTATCTGTCCGTATATCCATCCTCTTCTGTCCAGAGGCTCCCTGTGCCATTGCTAACAGCTGCTGGAAATGTCAGACCTGGTCTGCAAAACCAGCCTCCCACTGGGTTCAATTTCTCCTGGAGATGTGTACAAATGTGCCCTTTACACACACCTGGCTTGGGTGGCTCTGAAGAAACTCTCACAAAGTTCTTTACAAGTCAGGCACACACAAACCCTTCAATTACAGAAGCGAAAACCAAGGTAATATGATGTGAGGGTCTGTAACAGACCCCTACAGTACGGAAAGGGATGCGTGGTGATTTAAAAAAAAAAAAAAAAATCCGTGTAATGACTGTCTGAGGGTGGGACCGTGTGGTAAACAGACATCTCACTCTCCCAAAGGTCAAGAGAAGAAGGTCAACAGGAGGAGCAGTTGTGTGGCCAGGTTCCTCCAACACGGGAGAGACGACTCATCTCAGAAATGGGAGGCAGCTAATAATGGACTGGCTATTTCAGTATCCTTCCTGGTTAACAGAAATGGATTGAACAATCCAAAGGTGGGAGTGAACTGAGTGATCATAAAAAAAGCCGGGTCACCACGATAAGAATCGTGGATTTCAGGAGAGGTATGGAGCTGTTTGGCTGTTATCTGGGACAAAAGTCTAAAGGGTAAAGGATGACTGGCATTAAGATACTGTATACAAAACATGCTGGTAGACTTTCCTGATGCAGCAGCCAGCTGGAAAGCTTTGTCTGAAATGCCCTGCAGCCCCTGGAGACGAGTTTGGTACAGACGGGTGCAACCCCGCTTCAGATGTGGCACAAACTCAAGTGTTGGGGAACAGTTCCTTGGCAGCAGCAGACCAGAAGGACCCAGCTGTGAACAGGGTACAGAGGATGTCCAGTGGCAAATTTGGCCTTCAGCAAGAACGGCCAAACTCTAAACAGACTGGTGCTACGTTATGGGCTCTCTGGATTTGTTTGTGTTTTGGGATTCCAGCACGTTGTACCTCGAAGTGTTTCGTGTCCGCAGGAATGTGAACAGCATTAAAATCAAGATTAGGGTGATTGATACGGTGCTCTTTGTTTGCCAACCTGGTTCCAAAAGGTTATTCCGCTTTGTAGTGTGCTCTGAGTTATAAATGGAAGTATCCTGATGTCTGGGTCTGCTCCGGAACGTGCACAGTGAAGCCAAAGGTTCACAGTGCCCTGAGCAGTGCCAACGTGTTGGCCTTTGTGCAGTCTGGGGAGACAAGGGATATAGCTCTTGCTATAATAATATCAACACTAATGAAAAATAAGAGATTTGAAAGAAATCTCATGTAATTACCAAAGCCCTGTGATTCAGCCAGCTTTGTTGTCTTGCAGCCCTCCTGCACCCTAAATACGTTCTGTTAGCTACTGCTAGAGGTTCCTTTTACTGTTACAAAGCTGGAGCACGAAGAGAAATATGTGCCATGTCCAGCTTTTCCAGTTCAGGGAGTAATTTTTTCCATGACGTCTAATCTTTTTCTTTTGCTGAACTGTCAGCAAAGCCAGACCACTTTGGCTTGGCATTTCTCCCACATCCACCTACACATTTTTCTTAACAGCAAACAAACTAATTAAATGCCTTTATCTTATGAGGCATTCCTTTCTCTCAGGTAGTTACTGATTAAAAAAAATAAATAAAACTTCTCACTATTTTGAGAAAACAAGAGATGAGTCAGTGTGTTCACAGCCTGGTTTATTATTAAATAAGAATCCAGGATCAAAAAAAAAAAAAGAGCAGGGTGGAAAAAAAAAGTTAGTGCCGTCATATTGTGTTTGTGGCCAGTGAAAAAAGACTGTTCTCACTCCAGTGAGGATTTCCAATATCTATTAAAATTCATGAGCAATACATTTGCACATGAAGGTGGGCAGGGGTACATAAATGAGGCAGAGGTACCTCTCATGTGAAAGATTATTGTAATAAAATGTAAATTTTATAAACCGAAGTTCATATTGCTTCGTGTTCAATAGCCCTTTCAGTAATGCCAGCTGGAAGTAGAAAGGCAATTATTCAGAGTCAACAGAGGTTCTCCAACTCTGATAGATAACGATGACCTTAAAAAGGAGACAAAGCTTCAATTAGCAACTTAAAAAACAATTGTACATTTTTTGAAGTGAATTAATTGGGAATGGAAAAATTCAGGCAGGTCATCTAAGCCAACGTCTGTTTTTGGGGCAGTGGGGCATGGGGGGATAGCAGGATGTGTTCTCTGGAATTTGTAGCTCCCAAGCAATTCCCCTGATGATTTGGATAAATTCCCTGGATATATCTTGTCTAGTGGGTATCGGGACACTGTGCTGCAGAACAGCACAGGGTAACAAGGGAGCAGGAGCAAGGGACACAAAGCCTGGCTGGGTGGTGCCATGGGAGCAGTGGGGCTTGTTCTGAGATGGTTTCTTGTGCCAGGACTGAGGAGCAGAGGTGGTGATGGTGAGGGCAGGTGGCTCTGGTGTTAACCTGAACTGATCCCCGTGGACCTCCTGGGCCTGAGGGAAAAGGTGCCACCCTCTGAGCACTGACTGCAGCACTCTGATCAACCCAAGGCACCAGCCAGGCAGTGAGTGCTGAACATGTTGATAAATCTCCTGCCAGGACAGCAGCCACTGTAATGCTCTAAGCTAAAGTGAAAACAACAATAAAGAGGTCTTCAGTTGTCTCCTTCCCTAATATTAAGCCCGGTTCTAGGCTTGCCTGTGTTTGTCTGGAGAACAATTTGTGCCCCAAGACAAACCAGGAGACGCTTGCTGCTATTACCAGCAGCCCTCATTCTACCTTGGGAGGTGTTGCAAAATGTGTAAATCAGCTTAGCTTTTCATCCCTGGGTTTTCTTAATCAGGCCTTCAACTCCAGCCTTTGATGCAGGCTTTACTCACAACAGACCCATTAAGTTATTTGCTCCTGCTATTGTATATCCAGGAGATCCACACATGCCCCACAGTTATGTAGAAGCCATCCAGACTGACACCAGTGTTTATGCAAATCTCCAGCATTTATCGTTTGGCGTAGACTTTGGGATAAAGTGCCAACCCTCTACTTAAAAACTACCATGCCATGGAGTAGCATCCCAGCCCCAGAAAAAAAAAAAAAAGCAGGAGCTATTGGCTTCCAGTGGCACCATCTCTAATCCCAGCCTCCCAGCCCTGAGTGATTCAGAAGCAGACTGAGATCTCCCATGCATTGTTTTGATCCCTAATCCTGCCCAGTCCTCCTCCTTTGATATGCAGCAGAGGGCTGCTGTTTGCCAAGGGCTGATTAGGAGACACCCGGTGCGATGCTGGAGGTTTGGTAGCACTGGGCAAAGTGGAGTCAGCGTGGCCTGAAAAAGGAGCTGGGGAGGCCCCATGGGTGTAGCTGATGGTGACTTTGGCCAGACAGCGATGGTGAGGAAGGCTAAACAACCCTGACACCAGCTCCCATCCTGCCTTCCCACTGGGCCAGTTACAGCAGGAAAACAGGCTCTGCCAACCCAAGCATTAAGTGTGTGCCTGTAGACACAAATGTGGGAGTCCCTGCCTCATCCCAAAATAGCCCAAAAGTCATTGGCTCGTTCTAATGCCAGCCCTCCTCCTGCTTGTGAACTCTGTGGATCACTTGGGCTCCACCAGCCCTGCTGCTCTTAATCTTGGCCCTCATCTTAGCACAGGACCTCTGGGAGCTCGTCCTTATGAAAAACACTAATCCCTTGAGGACGCTGCGCAGGCTCTCATCCCAGGCTCCTGGATTTACCTCATGGTAAAACAGGAAACTCCTCAGCTCCTGTTGAATGCAGCCCTGGCTCTGCCCTGAGCTTTCTGGGGCGTTTCCACTGCCTTTGGGCTTAGATTAGCACTGGTGCCATGTGGGTGGGGGGTTGAGGCTCCTGCGTCTGAGGGACCATGTGGAAAACTAAGGGACTAAAGAGTTGCACGGATCAATGTGTTCTTGTGCCTGCAAGGCCAAACAAGCAAAAGTGAGGGTGTCATCCTGAGGATAAACATTGATCTGTGATTTGTTCGGGTGTGTTTTGAAAAAAAAAAACCTGGCAGAAAGGATGGTTAGGGGTTGGTTAGGGTTGGGCTGAAGATCTCTTGGGCTTTATGTCCTGCTCTGCTGTGTCCTGATGGACATTCAAAAATAGGACGGCTACCCTGTGGGTGAAGAGTCCTCATTCACTGTGTGCCAACTCAGGGCCTGTAAGCAAGGATATCACCCCATCGTTAGGGCTCAGGCTGCTCACAAAGCTGTAATTTCTGTTCGGTTCTTGTAGTCCTGTAAAACTGAAGAGTCAGCATCACCTGGGGCAAAAAGGTCATAATTCACTTAGGTTCAGCTCAATGTCACTGGATTAGAGTGTTGAGAGCAGAAGCTGAGGAGTTTGATATAACATGAGCATCTGCAGGGCCTGTCTGGCTAAGATAAGGGCTGATTTATGTGGAGGCAAATTATCTTTGATTGGCTCAGAAGGCAGATGAGATTCTATTGTAAGGCTGAAACAAGTCAGTGCCTCCTGGAGTAATCCAGTGTTGATTATTCTGGGCCAGATTCAACTCATTGTGTATGTATATATATATATATATATATACATATGGTATAAATACTGAACAGGTATTACGGTTTGCACCTCGTGAAAAGAAACCTACAGCGTAAAAGTAGATGGGGTTGTGGTCTAGGCTTAAGACAAGGGGCAAGATGGGCGTTAGGCCTCAAAAGAGCAGAGATTTTCCTCATTGTGAGAAGTGAGTGGCAAACTAGGCAGATCACTGGTGCCAGGAATGCTGAATCGAATACCTTCATTTAGGACAAATGGATGTTGAGTGTTACTGGAAAGGCTGGAATAAGTTACTTGTTTCTAGGATGACCATTGGCTTGCAATCATCTTCTAGGTAACGGTGCTCAGGTTATTTCTTTTGATCACAAAGGAAGCTTCTAGCAGCTTCTCATAGAAGCCACCCCCATAGCCCACCCCCAGCTCCCAAAGTGTTGCCATGAAAACTCAATACACCCAGAAGATCATCTGGCATATGCCTCCAGCTCTGAGCCTTCCCTACAGCCAGGAATCCTCAGCCAATATCTCCAGCCTTTCAGAGACTTTCCTTCATGCCTCATTTTCTCAGGTCATCTTCTGCAAGGCAGCCCTAAGCCCCAGCCCTAACACAGGAGACCAATGAAGCACTGTTAGCTCAGGGTGGATCACCCAACTACCCCTACAGACAGCAGCATTTACTGGAGGTCTGTAGTCATTGCTTTTAGCAGAGTGTTAGACTCAGCTCTTTGGTTCCTTCTGGACTTGTGTCCATAGGCATAACCCAACCCCGGTGTCAGGGCAGCTCAACCCAAGCTGTTGAACAATCAGCTTTGCCAGCAATCTCTCACAAGCCCCAGGAGGACCCATCAGAGGAGATAGCTGGCTCTGCTACTCCTACACTCCTCTGCCTCCCTCTAAACTCAGGCATGAGCCCAGTGCTCCATCTCCACACCAAAACCCTCTTGTAGTTCCAGTGATACCCTGATGTTTGTCCCAGGAGCTTCTCATCGCTGTGGCTGTTTCAACAACAAAGTGGAGGCAGCCTGGGTGGGATTTTGCTTTCCTTCCTGCAGCCAGCCCAGTTGTCCTGGGCTCACCTGGGCTGTCTGCTCTCCCTCTCTGGTCAGTGCAGGGCACTCAGCTTACCCAGAGGCACAGCCCCATGGCTGAGAAAGGTGGGATGAATAAATAACACTGTGTTTTCCTCATTTTCTCTCCACTCGTTGCTGGGGGAGATTTGGCACACTTGTAGGGACACCTGAAGTTGGGTGTGCTGCATTCCAGCTGGCTATGAAAATTTATGTTTAATGAACAACCTAAACAACAGCCATTGTGCGCTGCTGAGTAGCCCTATTCGCCCTGGTTTAATAGGCTCTGACTTGGTCACTTATTGCTAGCCCTTGCAAATGTGTTTTTTGGGTCCTCTCTTGGTGTTCTCAATAATTAATTGGTAAGCAATTAATTGGTCTGAGTACAGCCCCTGACCAGGGATGTGTGGGAGGAGACCCTGCACTGCTGCCTGGTCCTGCTGTGGGAGGACTCCGAGTCCTTGGTGATGCTTAGACCCTTGGTGCCATGGATTTCAGCTCTGAGGAGCTGGTATGCTGTGCCTAGGCAGTGGGCTGAGCCCTTCCTTGGGATCCCTGTCACTTCTGGAACAGCCTCTGAGACCACACATATGTGTTCATCCAGCACGTGCTGAGCAGGAATGGGTGGTAAGAGGAGGCCAGGGAGAGATGCAGCAGTCAGAGGAAAACAAAACAAACCCAAAACCTCCTTTGTGTTAGGAGCTGTCAGAAAAACACCTGGTGAGAGAGCTGATTGCAGCTGTTATCTGACACCAGGTGATATCATGGTGCTGTCTTGGGTGGAGTCTGCAGAGAACAACTTTGGTACAGGAACATTAAAGATGTAATGGCTGGTTCAAACAATGGGAGTCAAGGGAAATAAAAGAGGAGGAGGAAGCTGAATAGGCTGTGTTGGAGGCAGCAAAGCGCTGCTGGGTTACCTGCTGCAGGTGTTGAGCTGTAATGGCAAAGTCTCAAAAGGAAAAATTAGTAGTTGTATAATTAATACCCTATGAATAATGCAAATAGGTGCCCTCACAAGCAGTTGTATAACTGATTTTGTTACGGGGATGCTGCATAATTCCACAATGTGCTTTTCGTTTCCAGCTCTCTTCTTTATGGTCTTCCTCTTCCTCCACATTTCTGTTGCAGCAGCTGGCTTGCTGACTTCCTAATTTGCCATGGCTGTCCTCATTTTGGTGCTGCTAGAGAGAGATCCTTAATAACTCAGCCCAGCTAAGATAGGAGGAAGCGACAGAAGGAACCCTGGGGACCTCCATTGTTAGTGGCAGGGAGAGAGACAAAAAAACCTGTGGTGACTGTGCTGGGTGACAGACAGGCCGAGTTACAGAGGACGTTGGCAGCTGTACTCCCAAAAAACACTGGAACAGCTTCTCCAGGGAAGCAGATACCTGCTGCCTCCAGCCTCTGGAGGTCACAGTGCAGCCCTGCAGGATACAGAGGGGAGAAAAAATCTGCACTGGAGGGGGCTGAAATACATGGGCTGTCCTTTGTGTTCATTTCCCTCCTTCCCCCCCCTGCCCTGTGAGTCACTGAGGATTCACCTTTCGACTCTGGATGCATTAATTCACCACGACTCAAAGGGCAGGGCCCAGAAGAGGAGCAGGGGATGAGGAGAGGCTTAAGCACCCTTCCAGTGGCAGCTGGCACACCTAAGGGAAGGAAGGGCAGGCTGGACCCTCGGCATGTGTGGTGACTGCAGGCACAGCTATGTGCCTGGGAGGTACAGCTGGGTCACCCTGCAGTGACAACACCCCAGCTGCAAGTGCTGCTTCAAGGGACATCAAATGTGGGCATCGAGGGCTTAAGGTCTGGTGGGTGAAGTCTGCAGCCAAGACTGAGTTGAAAGAAAGACAGGACAGATACATTTGCAGCTTAACAACCGTTTTCAGACAAGGGGTCAGCATTTAATGTAGCCTGGGTACAAAGTAGGCACTAGATTTGAGCAGCCATTCTTTGGAGAGCCTCATAACTTCTTATTTGCATGTATGTTAGAAAATATCTCACCTGGATGTGAGCATTTTTGGTGAGGAAATCTTCCTGTCCTGGGTTCTTTTAATGGCTTGATTGAAGGATGGGATATCAAATAGCACTAAATTTAATCCATGGTTAAAGGATTATTTCTTGGCTCCTCAACAACAACATATTCCGTGGAAACCTGGTGATCTTATGTGTGTCACAATATACTATTTATATCCTTATTAGGTGTGAATCGTGTCCCAACTCGGATCTGCAGCCAAACTCTGCTGGCATCAGAGGTGTTTGTACTGACATCTTCACTTCCCTGCTGTTGGCCAAATGCCTTTTGGGCAAAACTGGATGATTGGGTTGGTTGTTCAGGAAGAGCTTTAAGGAGTTAAAAGCACTGGAGGGGGAGCCAAACCCAAAAGCTGAGGCTGGCTCTGGCCTTCTGGCAGGTTTCTCCAGCAGCAGCAATGACTTCCCTCTTCCATTTCACTCAACACTCGTGGTCTTTTGGGGAGCACCAGAGCTGCCCCCAAAGCCCCAGCATCTCTCAAGAGCTGGGCTGTGCCTCTCCCAAAACAGTCCTCTCCAGAAATTAAACTTTCTGTGGAGCTGAGGTGCTGGGGCTCACTCTCTCTGCAGGACACCCAGTGCCTTGCCCAGGAGCGAATCTTCTCTGCGGCTGGGTCTGCTCCCACCGCTCGCTGCTGGCACGGGAGCTGCTTTGATATCTGATCAAAGAAGATAATTGAAGCCTCTCAGGAGACCTTCGAGGAAGCCATAATCCTCTGGCACGACAGCGTGGCTGGCGAGGAGTGGCCAGGGCTTGGCACAGAGCCCCTGGCACTCGCCAGGCATTGGAAAGGGGCATTGGAAATTTTTAGCTCAGGGATATAAACCTAGCTTTGCTGAGAGCCTTGATCCACTTGGCTGGAAGTTTTTGCCCCTTGTACCTTGGTCTCTGGCGAATTTTGTTAATCTGGGATATATTCAGGGCCTTAGAGCAAACCTGGGGAAACAAACAGAGCTTGGGAAAACAGCAGAAGGGCAGGAAGAAGCTTGGTAAAAAGCAATGTAGCTCTGCAACTGACCACTTTGTGTGTGCACGTGTATGTCTGCGATGGAGTTAAGAAACACTCGGTAAATACCTTCTTTATGGGCCAAAAAATGACCTTTAGAGGGGCAACAGGTATTAAAATATGGTGAAGAAGGTAGCTGGGGGACAAGGGGAGGAGTCATAGAATGGTTTGGGTTGGAAGGGACCTTAAAGATCATCCAGTTCCAACCCCACTGCCACGGGCAGGGACACCTTCCACTAGACTAGGTTGCTCAGATCTCCATCCAGCCTGGCATAAATAAACCAGCATAAACCACTGCAAAGAGATGAGGCCAACTGTAAGTAAGTTACTTGCAGCTCCTTTAGTTTTTGGTGATGCCAGGGCAGCATCACCATGTACCATTTTGGACCCAAGTCCTTGCACCTGGGCTTGGATTTGGCTTGGTGGGATGGGATGGGGTTGGAGCTGTTGTCAACAAGCAGCATTGTAGAGGAATCAGTAGGAGTTTGTATCCTGTCTGATGTGACTGCTAGAGAGAAGATAAAGATACTTTCTCTGCCACAAGAGGAGGTAGAAGCAGAATCCAAAGGCAGGTTGTCTTTAGACTGATCAAATAAATGCTTTCAAGGTTTTTTTAATGTGTGTGTGTATATATATGCACACACATATATTTATATGTCTGAATATGTATAACAATACATATGTATCTATAAATAGTTTTTGAAATGGTAACTGAAGAACAGTGTAAGATTCTGGAAACATTTAAATATTTACTATAGATAAAGTGGACACTATGATAAGAGACTGGGATGTGGAAGGCATTTTCCCTATGAGCACTGTACTTCCTAACTGCTTGGAGAGGAATTATGATTTGATTCTTCCTTGGGCTTTTAACACAAAGGCAAAACTGAATTTGAGGAATGCTGGTCTGACCCAGATTGTGCTTTCTGGGTTGGGAACAACCATACCAGTGTTCATGGCTAAGGAAGTGGATGTTTTTTCCTCTTTCTCTTGCAGGTAGAATTTGATTTCTTTCTGACAGCAGCAGTGTCCCACGGGAGCGGATTACAGGGTTATGGCAGAGTTGTGATGTGCCTAAACTCGAACCTTTGGCAGCCTTGAGGGACACACCCCGAGGCAGCTTTTAGCCGTGTGGATGCTCTGATAGACCTCAGGGAGATGGGATGGAGTAGCTTAAGAGGAGAGCTGCAAACTGCTGTGGGACCGAGCAGCCAGTGGGATCAGGTCAGCAAAGCACTGAGCAAGCAGAGATGAGTTAGTGCTGTCTCCTTTCTCGTGTTTTAGTCTGTCCCTGAAAGCAAAGAGTGATGGCCCTGCCTGTGAGCAGCTTTAGCTGGGGGGAGTTTGGTGGATGTAGTGATCTGAGAGCTCCCTGATTTGAGAAGTGGCTAATTTTCAGTGCAAAAATAAGAAATGAGCATTGCGTGAATGAGCGCGCGTGCCCAGGTGTGCGGGCGGAGTGTGGGCACCCGGCTGAGAGCAGTGAGGAAAGAGCCACGCTAAAAAGCTGGAATGGCTCGAGATCCCATCCCTACCTCACCCAGCCTCACCCTGTCCTGTGTCCCTGTTGATCCTTGCAAAGAGCTCAGATGGGGTGGATCAATGGGCTGGGTCCTTCCCTGGGAAGTCCCACTGCCTTGTGACCCTCGTGCCAATTTCTGGCACTGGGAGAGCCCTGCCTGCAAGCTCACAGTGATGCCTTGTTGTCCCTTCTGCTGGTGCCAAAGAACTGATGCCTTGAGAGGCCACCTAAAAACAGGGACTAGACAGGAGTAAGGGAATAAGGTAGATATTTATTTGAAAGGCCTTCAAAGGTACATCCTGGGGAGCCAGAGGCTGTTGCTGAGATGGACCCCAAGATGGACAACAGGTCACGAGTTCTTCACACTTTTATAGGTTTGGTCCATCTGCATATCAGGGTTAATTCTCCAATTAAAGCTTCACTTTAATGATGTAATTCCCCTCAGCTTGCCCCCCCTTTAGAGGCTTTTGGTTTATACTTTTTGGGCCTAGGACGGTCTGAGTGTCCTTGGAGAGCAGGCCTGGAGAGGCTTTGTTGTGTCTGCCTAGCACGAGAGAGCAGAAATGAACAGGCTACAAGAAACCTCAGAGTTACACACTAGGCAGTACAGGATTTGAAAAATATAAAAGTTAAAACCTAAGGCATCAACAGAGGGGATGAAGTAGTGGCACGCACTGGGGGCCCTTGTGGCACAAGTCAGAGCACAGTTCTGTGAATTTTACATGGAAACAACATGACTTTAAGCCTTTTTCAGGATGCTGTAGAGCATTGGCTGGAGCAGGGTGCTGCGGTGTGGGGCAGGAGGGAGCAGGGGAGGTGGCATTTGAGGGAGTGGTTCCAGATGTCTGCAGGCATCAAGCACAACGCTGGCCAAGTCCCATAGGTCGGCGTCCCTCTGGTTTAATGGGAGTCAGATGCATAAAATCCCTTTGAAACAGGTTGCTGTTGTTAAAGGAATGACAGCCTCCCCTGGAGCACCTTTTCTTGGCTTGCTCCAGGCTAGAGAGACTGTCTGTCAGCACAGTCCTGAAAATACTTTGGACAGAATAGTCCCTTTACAAGGGTGAGCTGTGCCACTGGGGTCTGCACCCTCTGCCTGCACCCAAGCCAGCCCTGCTTCACCCCTGCCCTTCAGCTGCCAGCATCCACCCCAGTGGGGGGGAAAAAGGGAACCTCCTCTAGGCACACGCCTCTGCCAGCAGGGAGAAGCCGGTGTGTTCCTCTGCATTTGTTGGCCTTTTAGTTTATTTTTACTTTTAACTCCTCCAGGAAGGAGCAAACTAATTGAGAGGTAAGGGAAGCTCAGAGGGGGAGGAAGGGTGGAGGATCAGGGATGCTTCAGCTTCCCCAGTGGCACAGGCTGGTCCTGAGCCACGATGACTCCCCAGCCCTTTCTTTCTCTTTGCTGGGTGTGCTTGCCAGCACAGCTCGTTAATAACAGCCTTCACCATCGGGCTTCACCCTGGCTCCAGTGGCTGTTTTGGTTACTAACAAGGAGGAATGGATGGATGGATAAAGTCCAGTGGCATCTGCAACGCCGCCTCCCTGCCAAAAAGCTGGCTGGCAAAGCCCAGCCAGCCCCGTGAGCCGGAGCCACCTGTAGCGCGGTGCTTGCCGGCACACGCCGAGCCGGCTGCCACCCGGGGCACAGGGCTGCTGCAGAGCTGCCTCGTCCTGGCAGGCCCTGGGGAGCAAACACAGGCTGCTGTGCTGAAAGCCTGTCTGGGGCTGTGTCCTTGGCACGGCCGTGGGGATGCCAGGAGCAGTTCTGCAGCTCTCTCTTTCCCCAAAGCTGGCAGAGACAAGGATGGGGAGTGAGCCCCTCAGCTTCCAACTCTGCAAAGATTTTTGCTTTGGAAAGGAACCAGAGCTGGGACCTTTTTGGCAGAGAAAATACTGCACTGGTGAAAGGGAGGGAGGTGCAGGCTGTGGGTTGTACCTGTGGCCAGAGAGCTTGTCTGCATCTGCACTGGCTGCCCTGGTTTGCTGCACTAAAGCAAACTTCCCTGGTGCAGTGAGAAATGTGTCAGGAGCCCAGGGGATGAGGAGAGAACAGAGATGATCCCGAGAGCAGTTTGGCTTCGTGAGCAATGGAGCAGTACCATCTTTCTTTAATATATCACCGTCAGAATCTGGATTTATGCCAAGACTTGGGGAATAAAGACTTTTCTGCTTTGGGAAGTTGGTGGTCAGGCTAAGTTAATCTCAGGGCATCCAGCATCTTCTTCCAAGATGGGATGGCCTAGTCTGCTAAATAGATTTTTTTTTTTTTTTTTTTTAAAGGAAGATGTAGATTTTTGTGAGCTGCAGAGACTGGCAGAGGTTAGGCTGAAGTCAACCTTTATATTCACCACAAATGTCTAGACTTTGATTTTGCAAATGCCTAAACCCTACTGCACGTGTGCTTTTGGATGCAGCTACTGTGATAGAAGTTTCCAATGTCAGTTATAATTGTGGCCTGCTAAACCTCCTACAATGCCCCTAGCTAAGCATCTTTGCAAAAGCAAGGCAATGCTGGGGCAAAGCCAGCTTCACTGGGGGTTTTAAAACACATGGCAGACATCAGTAATTCAGCACAGGACTTGGCATGTTTTGCCTGTTAGTGGACTAAGAAAAGCAATCCTATTTAAATAGATAAAAGGGAAATGTATTGGACCCGGTCCCTGTTGAGGCAGGGTCAGGGCATGAACTCATGTGAAAACTGGCTCTGCCAGGGTTTATTTCCTCTGATCCGATCAGGCAATGGAGACTGGGGTGGGGGAGACTCGTCAGGCAAATTTCTCTCCTCATGCATGTTCTGAGTTGGCCCGTGGCCCTTATTCCTGTCACGGTCAAGGGTTACTCTGTGCCTCTGGGGCAGAGCAAACGGGCTCCTGCCTGCTCTTCCAGGGGAGAGTGCAGAGCATCTTTCCCCTTCTCATTGCCACGACTGTAGTGTTTGTCTTACGCTTCTGCATGTTTCTACTCGAGTCTCTTGGACAAGGTGTTTCTGTGTAGATCACAAGTTGCTCTTTATTAGCTTTAAAATGGTCTTAGCTCTACATCACTGCAGAGCAAAGCCTGAAAGCCTCTCCCACAGTATTTCAAAAACACCAGGTAAATGAGGTATTTTTACTTTTTAAATCCCATTCTTCCTCAAGTGCCTGCTGAGTGTTTATCTATATGCTCAGGACATCTCTGGTGCAGCAGTGAGGGTTTTTCAGCCCAGCTGGGTGTCATGCCAGCCTCTCCAGGGTGACAGTGTCCCCGGGGCACAGCCTCCCCACCCTGCTCTCCATCACAGCTCACTGCCCTCCCGGCCCCGCGTCTCACCGCCGGCAGCCCCTGACGCTCAGCCCGGCGTGTTGGGATCTGCCTGTGCCACCTCCCCTGGAAAGGGCTTCCTGTGCTCTCACCCTGCCCTGCTTAATCAGCGCTCGCTTTTAGAGGTGTGAGTCTCTGCCTGGCTTGGGTCGGCAACAGTGGTGGACATGGCAATGCTCGGTAAATGCTCGGACTCGTTGGTCTTGGAGATCTTTTCCAACCTAAACAATTCCGTGATTCTATAGGAGTGCCTGTGTTTGGCATTTTGCCACAGCCCTGGATTAAAGAGCGTCCCAGAAGCACAGAGTGGGGAGGCAGTGGAGCAGTGCTGTGAATGATGCATCTCCTCTCCAGTACCAAACTGGTGTGGCCAAAGTGGTCACAGGCTTCATGCAGAGACCTGGGCACACTTACAGGTGGTTTTGGCCAAAGAACAAGACGGGCAAAGTGCAGCTGGGCATCTTCCCTCAACCCCCTGCCCCCAGGACTGGTGTCTAAAGAACCCACTGCTCTGCCTTCCTTGCTTATGTGGGTCTCCTTCAAAGGAACACATCAAAAGTCAAGGAGGGGGAAAGGCTGGATGCTCCCTCCCCAGGGCACAGGGACAAGGGGCTCTGATTGACAGCTGAGCCCGGAGACAGCCGAGGAGGTAACACAGGTTTGCACCCCATGAGCACCTTTGGCACCTGAAGGCTTTGCCTGGGATTTTTGGAGACAACCATGAGCTGGTCTGCACCTTATGCCACCCAGCTGGGGTTGAAGGAGCGTGGAGGAGAGGAGATATCCCCTCCTCCAGTCCTCTCTGCTAAGGGAGGCCTTGCAGAGCAGCACCCACATGCCTTGTTTTTCTTGCAAGCCTGATGTTGAGTGGAGCCAAGGTGGTGCAAGAGAGGAGAGGAGGCAGGAATGAAAGGGCTGAGGTTTGCCTCAGGGCCTCTTTGCAATCAGCCAGCAATTCTCTCCCCTCTCCGCCACCGCCGAGCAGCGTGTTTGAACCGCAGGCTTGTCGAGTCCTCTCGAGGCCTGTACAAACACGGCGCTGAGCAGCAGGTAAATAAAGCTGCCTGGTGCTGGGAACAAACTGCTGCAAAGACAGGTAATGCAGCAGGGGCTGTGCTCTCCCCCGGGGGCAGAGGCTGGGATGGAGGAGTGAGGAATGGGGATGGTGTGAGGCACCTTCCCCGCTGCTGGGGCTCCTGCACGGGGCGACGGCACCAGCGGGTGCTGGCAGGAACCCAGACTATGCCACCAGAGCTGTGCAGGCAGAAAAACCACATCTAGAGATGAAAAGGTGAAGGTTATGGTCACGAACGTCATTTCACTCTTTTTTCCTTACGTTTCTCGCTGGGCTGAAATAGCCACCTGGGGCCATGGTCAGAAGCCCTAAGGAAGCAGATGAGCACAGCGTCTGCAGAAACCCTGCAAGCAACCTCTGCCTGATTTTGGAGGTGAGCAGGAAGAGTTGATGTTCATCTTTCAGCCCTCTCTACTGCAAGGGAGCAGCTGGGGACCTGGAGCAGGCTCAGCTCCACGGATACCTTTGTGTCACACCACCTCAGACCCACCTCCCAAGCCTACGGGGTTTTTTTAAAGAACACACCTAAGACTGGAAAGAGACAAAGAAGTGCCTGAAAGCTTTAGGTCAACAGCCAGAGACTTCAGCTAAGTCAGACAAGTGCACATATGACTAGAAAAGTCACCCGTAGGAGACCTTTACAAAACACTAATTCCTAATTGCTGCATTAGTGCCAATTTAGCACCCCCACTCACCCCTCCTGCCCCCAAGGAAGGCTGGTTCACAGGGAAAAATACCCACTCCAATACTGGCAGCATGTCATTGCAATCCTTTGGGGTTTTTTTGTCTAGTGCCAGCTGTGTTGCCTTCTTTGTAATGCATAGCTGGTGCCTGTTATTGTGAAAGACAGCGTGGAAATAGAGACTCATGAGTGTGGCCTCATGTTTAATTAGAAGCTAATGTACTATTATTATTAGGCACTGAAGGAATGTACTGGCGAAGCAGTGTTTGAGCTGTTTTAAAAGCCTTTTATAAGTGTACTTTCCCCTTGCCTTGCTGGTGTGAACCACCTTTATTAGGAGGTGCAAGACTGCTGTTACCTGGTCCTGCAGCTCTTTTGCAGTTCAGGCAAGTACTGGAATTTAAGTCTCTTTAATCTCACTGTTCAGGAGACCGTGAAATAGAAGGGAATGATGTGTGCTAGGCTAAGCCAAACGTTTAAGCTTGAGAGACCAAGTGGTCTGTGGTTGAATTTGCTATACTGAGACACTGATTAAGCACAGCTTAATGAAACATGGCCACCTTATTGGTCTCCAAAGACGTGGAAGGAAGCAGTAGGAAAATGACAGGGTTTTTTTGGTGAATGAGAAGTTTCACTGTCAGCACCTTTAGGAGCTTGCTGGGATTGCCATGCTCTAAGAGAGGTATTATTTGTAGCCACCAGGTAGTGGCATGAGCATGGCTTCACCATCAACTTTTTAATACCATTTCATTCTCCATGAACAGCTACAGCGTAAGAGGAAACCATCCCAGCTGTACATCGATGTGTTACATGCACAAAGGTCAGGTTATGTGAGGCTTTATTCCACATTCTTATTCTGTAAATAACAAACAACTCCCATTCCTTCAAGCTCCTTACTTTCTGCAAAACTGTAGGGAATGTAAAACTGAGGGCAGCTTTACATGCCAACAATTTGGGCTTCAGCATCATTCAAGGCAAGGCTGGATGGAACTCTGAGCAACTTGATCAGGGGGTCTTTAAGGTCCCTTCTAACTCAGGCTGTTCTATGACCACTAAACAGTTGTGTTCTGCTGCTGTTGGTCAATGGGTTTTTAGTTGCTTTATCAAGTCCAAAATACAGACAAGCTGTGGAACACAGTCTTTTATTAATAACAGGCCACATTTGTACTTCGAAAAGAGTGAAATTAAAAGGTGTATTAAAACATACCCACTCTAAGCAATCTATTTTCTTCAGTAGAAAAAAAAAAGCATACAACAGGTAGAAATCCTATATACACAGTATATCAGTTCTAGTCATCAGCCCCTCCAAACAGTGTTTTGCAAATTGGTACAACGGTGTTAGAACAGACCATCCAGTTCCAGTTCAGTATAAATTTCAGCTTTTGACTTGTTCATTTAAGACCAACCACTAAGCCCCTAGTCCAGTTTACTGATCTCAGGATACATACAAGGTAGTACTGTACACAAATACAGCAGTGTTAAGCTTTTACTTCTGCTTATTATTTTTGGAATCCTGCCTTGTTATTAAGTCTGCCTCATAAACTTTGAGTATATGGAAATCTGTAATCAATGTCTCCATTAAAAAATGTAGCAGAAACCTGATTAACTGTACCTTAAACAGCCCTCTCCTCAACTCCAGCATTAATTTCAAGCAGATTGGTGTTGTGCTTATTCTACACTGGAGGCTTTCAGCCCAAAATATCAATCACTGCAATGAACCACATATCTATGCCATTTTTTTTTCCTTTTTCTTTTGAGGAAAATAAAAAAAAAAAGCATAATGTTAGTTCTTAAATTAGTTTGGCACATTAAAAAAAAAAAAGCAGGGGGAATGCACAAGTTGCATCCTTCTCTCACAACGTCCTCGGGAGGGGAATGTCCGGATCCAGGCAGGGCTGGCAGGCGTAGAATGAATGACACAGACCACCACGGCGTGGCAGACTCCAGCTCCTGGCCTTGCACCTGGCCTCAGTCACACTCAAACACCTCAGTCCCTCAGCTGCCACCGCTGGTGAGCGCATCCCCGCGCAGCTGGAGAAGGCCCTGAAGAGCCGAGCTCCAGCAGCCTCCTCACACCGGGTACAAAGGCACCACTCGGCACCTTCTGATTAAGTGTCGCTTAACAGCGCAGTAAGTGAGCTATTCCTGCTCTGCTGAGCAGGTGGGAGCAGGGTCTGGCACTTGGGTCTCGGCATGTCAGTGTGAGCCCCGTGCTTCAGGAGAACCTCCACCGCTTTCGCGTGCCCCCCTCGCGCGGCCAGGTGAAGAGCTGTGAACCCCTCGCTGTCAGAAATATTGATATTTTCTGCACTGACAAGTTCTTCTACTACTTCAGAGTGCCCGTTTTCCGCAGCAAGGTGTAACGCTGTCCTATTTAAAGGGCCTCTGGCTAGAACACTGGCCCTTTCATCCATCAGCAGCTTTGTTGTGGCTAAGTGGCCGCTGCGAGATGCCAAGTGCAGGGCCGTGTATCCTTCTGCCGTGGCGGCCTCGATGTCTGCCCCGTGCTTGAGGAGCAGCCTGGAGGTGCTGGTGTGGCCGGTTTCGGCGGCGATGTGGAGAGCAGTCTGCAGGAGCCCGTTCTGGACGTTGACGTCCGACTCCAGGTCGATGAGCAGGCGGGCGACGCGGTAGTGACCCCGCTGGGCGGCCAGGTGGAGCGAGGTCCTTCCGTCCACGGTCTGCACGTTGACGTCGGCGCCGCGCTGCTTGGCCAGCAGCTTCACGATGGGGAGGTGGCCTTGCCAGGCGGCGTAGTGAAGGGGCACCCAGTCGTCCTTTCCCTTGACGTTCACGTTGACGCCTCTTCGCAGCAGGATCCGCACAATGTTCTCCTGGCCGTACTGGCAGGCTATGTGGATGGGGGATCTGCCCTCGAAATCCACCTCGTTCAAGGACGCGTTCTTATCAAGCAGCATTTTGGTGCTGAAATCATCCCCGTTTTGGGCAGCAAAGTGAAGAGCAGTCCACTGGTCCTCATCTTTGGCGTTGACGTTGATTTTCCTGGCCATAATCAGCTCCACAATGCTTTTAAATTTCTTCTCAATGGCTATGTGAAGAGGAGTGGACCCTTTCTGGTTGGTGAGGTTAGGGTTAGCATTGTACAGCAGGAGCCACTTGACACATTCTTCTTGACCTGCTTCAACAGCCAAGTGCAGAAGGCTAGAGTTCCCATCTAAGACAATGTCAACATCTTGAGGCTGGAGGATCTTCATCAGCTTGCTGGTATCTCCAGATAAAATTGCCTCTGTTAGCTTCCTCTTCTGTATGTCTGTAGTACCAATATCTAAATGGATAGAAGGAAGAAAAAGACTTCTGAGGCTGGTGAAACACTGGAACAGGTTACCCAGAGAGGTGGTGGATGCCCCATCCCTGGAAACATTCAGCTTGATCTAGTTGAAGGTGTCTCTGCTCATTAAAGGTCCATTCCAACCCAAACTGTTCTAAGATTCTATGGAAAAGACAGCATCACAATTCTGACACTCGTCACACCTTACCTGTCCGTGGCTTCAGCAACGAGCTGCCTGCAGAGCAATCCATCCCCCCACCCCACAGGAGTCCCAGAACATTTTCAGGTCAGATTTGGGCCCCCATTAACTCTGTTTCTTGTGGCATGAAGACCGAAGTTGCGGTTGATCTCCCTGCACTAACCATTTTTTACCTAACTGGAAAACAGATGTCTGGGGTTTGCAGCACTGGACTGAAAAGTGAGGGGCTCTTTATTACAATGGTCGTTGGGGCTGCTGAGAGGGTGGCTTGAGTCCTCTCAAAAGCTAAGGTGCTCAGGTTTAGGCTTAGTATAACTGAAAAAGCCACAAACTCAGCTGACCTGACTGGGCAGTGGCTTTAATGCCATGTCAAGTGGGATGCTGGACTAGTAGTGACCTCCCTTCCAACCAACCTCTCTACATGACTGATTCTGTAATTGATTTAATGGGAGTTTACTCCTCTACAAAAGTAAATGGGATTTACTGTTTCTCATTAGATCATGTTTGGGAACCACATAATTTTTTTTTATTTTTTCCTTTTAAATAACTACCTCCAGTAAACAAATTTGTAGTGCTGACAGCAGGAGAAAGCAAGGCTAACAGTAATTTCCAGAATGTTATTCTACTCTCCAAACCATTGACTCCCATGCCTCAGTCCAAACAACTACAAAGGAAAACCTGACCATTACCTGAACTCTCCCTTTCAAAGGAAAGGGAAAGGGAGCCTCTGGATGAGAAAGCTGAATCTACAGATGAAACTCCTGAAAGCCGCTTGTCACTGGAGGCAAGTTTGGACTCAGAAGAGCTGCGGCTGAGATCCTCAGGGCCTTCCATAGTCTGTGAAATCCCTGAATCCAACTGGGACAACAACTCTGAGAGACTGTAATCCTTAACTGATGGTAGAGCAGGCTCCTGTTTCTTCTGGGACAGTGCACAAATCCCCTTCAAGAGAAGCACACAAGCATTTTAGAAAGGTCAGCAAACAAAACTGAGCAAGAGGCCCTACAGAAGAAACATGAATTTGTCAGTTTGCAGGTAGCCTTTAAACACTGTTTATATTAAATGAAACCTGTGAATAAGGTCACATAGATTTTTCAGAAGCACGAGGGCAGCTTCCATCAGTGCTCGCAGAGCCACTAAAGCCACGTGGCTCTTCTGTCTACAGTGGTTTTTAAGATCAGTCACACCCACATAGCTCCAGCCTTTATCTCCTAACTGTCCTGCTCTCCCTCCACAGAATAAGATGCACTTGCAATTGGTTCTGCCCTGAGGTTTTCCTGAGCTGGTCGATGCACCTGCTGTCATTTGTGCATTCCAGTCCTTAAACAAGAGTCACTTCTATCAGGCAAGGTGGTGCCCAAAAGCAGCAAAGAGAAGGTTGCTTAGGACCTTCCAGGTCATAGAGGAGCCTGTTCCTCCCAAAATCCAGCAAGTTCGAACAAGTAGTGAAAGAGAAAATACCTCAGGCTGCTGTTCTGGGGCATTCTTGGTGTCCAGGTCCTGAGTTATCATCTCTTTTGTTTCATCTTCCGGCTTTTCACAAAGGGCCTCTGTTTCTGAAGTGATTTCTTTGGAGAAAACAAGAGAAGGTTTTAGTGCTTTGTTTTTTAGGAGACTTTCTGAGATGCCCTGCTGCCTGTCTCTATCAATAGAACTTAAAAGCTCTGAGATACTGTGGGAGAAAGACTCCAATCCTGACCATTCCATCTAGCACCTCATCAGCGGGCACAAGCGTGCAGCCAAGCCAAGGGTACGCAGGGCTGCCCAAACAATTCATTCTCAGTCACACCAGAGTGGTGTTACACAGGGGCCACACTGAATTCATAACAGGTGCTTTGGACAAGTTCAAGCCTTTTACTGGCAGAGAAGTGACTGTACGAACTGTTTCGTTACAAGAGAACAATTCCATTTCTCAACATACAACAGTAAAAATTTCAAGAGCCGTGTCCTTCAGCGCTTTGGTACACTGCAAACCACACCAACTCCAGCTTGGCCTATGCCCCGACACACACAATCAGAAATAAACATAATTTCTGGCTAAATGGACCAACTGGTTGAGTACAAGGTTTATTCCTGGCGTGTTTACATAACACCGTCATGGTCAGACATGTCCTCAGATAATCCCTTCCTCCACAAATGAGTAACTGGCCTGTATCATTGTCTCCACCACACAATGTGCTCTATTTATTCTGTCACAGAGCTTCTCAGCGTTTACCCCAAGGATTAGCAGAGTCCTGAGCAATAACGTGACTCATAGAGGAATAAATGGGCAGCCAAGTTACGAGGAAATCTTACCTTGAAATGTTGGCCGTTCACCAGGATCATCTTGCCAGCATTTTTGCATCAGTTTGATCAAGTTATTACATGAATGAGGTCTGGATTTGGAAACAGCAGGTAGCTCTGGGCGGTGGCCTTTAACTACTTTTACCATAATATGTAAAATGTTGTTTTCCTCTGTGAAGCAAAAGCACACAAATTTAGATGTCCCAGCAAAAGGAATCACTTCTCTTTTCTCTAAGAGCATTGAGTGCATTAGGCCGAAAATTTGTTTTCACACCTTCTTTTCTAGATTTATTAACAATAGGGGAAAACAATTTTTGGTTGTCCTCTCCAACGAGGTATTTTTCAAGGCAGTAACAGCTGCTTCTCATGTATCACTTAAAAACAATTTTAAGCGAGTGACTGTGTTCTTTTTCCACCCATTAAAGATAAAGAACAAAAGGAAAAAAAAAACCACCTCAAACAGTTCTTTGCTACCTCTCTTTGGATTTCCCTATCTGCTGTAAGAAAACAGAACCTTAAGTTCTGTTTAGACCAGGTACCTGAACTGTTCATAGAGGTGAAGGAAGAACACAAATCAAGAGGTGCAGTAATGCAGCTCCTGACTGTAAATCAACCACTGGGCTGAACGGAATCTCTCACTGGGAGAAAAATTAATAGTAGACTGGAACTTGTTGGGGCATGTTTGCTATACATAGGCCAGTCACAGACACAGGAAAGTCATAAAGAATAAATAGCTGCCTGTCGAGCGGTGCATTTACTGCGGGGTGGAACAGGGCTTATTCTCACAGACAGCTGCCTTTTTTTTTTTTAAAGGAACAAATCTGTACCCACAATCTACAAATAAACTACAGAACCTCTCTACAGAGAAGCTGCTTCTGAACAACAGCAGAGCTGCCTGCCAAGTTGGCTTTGCCAACATATCAGAAGTCTGTGCAAGGCCACACACTGATCTGGAGCTGTGCAGCAAACTCCAGCAGAAGCAAAAATGTGCAGACAAGGGCTCCTGAAGCAATACAGGTTCTGATTTCATGACGTAAAAGAAAGGAAGACTTAAGCTTGTGATCAGAATTTGAGAGCTTTAAAGTGTTTACCACATAAGACTGTCAGAATTTGGAGGTCATGCACAAAATCTGAGGCTGGTGGGGCAGGAAGCGTGCTTATCAATGGGAAAAAGTGAAATAAAATCCAAGATAACACACAACTTACCTGCAAAAGGCTTCTTCTGTGTAAGAACTCCCCAAACCACGATGGAAAAGCTACCAAAAAAAAAAAAAAAAGCAAAAACTTTATTTCTAGGAATTTTTTAAACAAAACTAAAAAATTCACAGAAGTATAATTTGTTTTCCTTATCCCTCCACTTTTGCATCTAATTCAGCTGATGAGCACACACACACGGAGAAAGATGCAGTCAAGAACCATGATTTCAAAGTCTAGCTTTGGCAGGGAGGAACCTGAGGCAGCAAACACAGGGACTTGGCTGGAGGCTGCCAAGTTCTTGGTAGCATTTACCAACCACTCCACATCAGCACTGACAAAATCAGAGAAAGCATTACAGTGGATTTAATTTAATGCTTCTACCCTGCAAGATAACTTTAAAGGAATCCATTTAATTTAGAATAAGAGATATCTCTTTAATCTACAAGTGTGATTTCCTTTTCCTAATAATCTTGCCGTGAAAGAAGAGCCAAAGACCTAGTGATGAAATCCAATGAAGATAACTCAGAATTTTGTCACAGACTCGAAAAGTAGGTCAGGATGTACCTTCAGAAGGGAAATTAAAGGTGGGCAGAGTGCCTCCCATTGCCAGTTGCTAACAAATAATTTCAAGACCCAGGATCACCTGCAGTTTTTCTAAATGCCCCTACCCTACAAAGACTTTGCGAAAACAAAAGCAAAAGTGATACATTGAAAGACAAGGCTCGAACCAGATTTAGGGGTTTCATGCTTAAAAAAGGTAAAAAAGGACTCAATTTACAGGGTTACTAAAAGTGCATTTAGGTGTTTTACAGTTCACTGACCTGTACACATCATGTTTGGTGTCAAAACACCTGTTTTTCTCCTTGATGCGCTCTGGAGGAAGGTAGGCAATCGTGCCACACAAGCCGTCCATGCTGATGTCATGGGAATGGGACAAACCATTGCACTTTGCAAGCCCAAAGTCAGAAATCTGCAGGGGAAAAAAAAAAAAAATGGAGGAGGAAGAGGGTGAGAAAAGTGCATGGTACCATTAGACTTTCAAGGTGTTCCCAAAATATCTTCTGCAAAGAACAACAGATGCAACCCAACAAATATAGTGAGGTGCTGTTCAGAAATATTAAGCCAATAAAACATCTCTGGAAGCATAATGCTCTGGTAGGTTTTTCTTTATGGTTAAGCTAAAAGAAGAAGAAGGAAAAAAAAAATAAAGGCAAGCAGTTTGTGCAAGCAGCAGCATGCCAGCCCATTACCTAGCAAACACAACAAACAGTCAGGACAATTTATTGTAATTTAAACCAGTTGAATTTAGCTACTGCAAACTACTTTAATGTAATTATTGGCCCTGCCACCCCCTTTCCCTACGTAACCTCACGCTGGACGATGTGTTTAAATGTCCTGGCTCTCCAATGAACTCTGGAGAATCACTCTTTCAGACATCACTGTTACACTGACCATGCCAACGAGGACCAAGCCCAACAGCAGAGCCACCAAGTGCTATAAAAACCCAAATGGAAACATACACACACACACACACCAAAAACCCACACAAGGAACTCTTTCTGGCAGCCAGGAGATACAGCAAGTTGGTGCAGTGACGCAGTGAGCACAGCTGAAATGAGCACAACAAGTGACAGCAAGTTTATAAAAAGGACACACCTCCACTTTAATTTGAAGTGTCAAGCAAATATGCATTCATTTGCTCTCAAAGGCATACCAATCATTGAGCAAACAGATAGGCCAGGAATTTCCTTTGTCTTACTTATTTCCCACTGGACAAAAATGTCTATTATGCCAAGTTGAAATTTCAGGAAAAGTCAAGTCTTTTTGGACCACTGAGCCCAATGATTTTTGTCTACATGTCAGATAAGATTCCCCCTCCCCCTACCTTATACGTTCTTTTTATCTAATAAATCCTCAGGTTTTTCAATGACTCATTCCCCTTTTGATCTTCACAGCTTCTCCTTTGAGAAAGTTTTCCCTCAAAACAACAAGCATAATTAAAAAAGGCTTTTCTTTTTTTTTTTTTTTTTTTTAATAGGCTCCGACTTTACACTTTGAGAAGTTTCTCTCTAAAGATACCACAAAACTAGTTGTAACACGTGTCCATTACTGGAAAGGGAGAAAACTGCTGCCAGCTTCAGCCTCCTGGAGAACAGGCAGGTTACACAGCCATGCAAGGAATCTCCCTTTGCCATAAAACAAACAAAGCAACCCACACAGCTTCAGCAAGAACTTCTCCCATGGACAAAGAGCTCAGCAGTGGCATTCTGAGAAGCTGGAGAAGTCCTGCATTCTAGAACACAGGTATGTCTGACCTGTTGTGCATCTGTATCTTTAATCTGTGGGGTAATGTGGGAATGACTTGAGAACAAAAAAAAAAAAAAAAAAAAACCCCCCAAAAAAAAAAAAAAAAAAAAAAAAGAAAAGAAAACCAAAAAGGGGGAAAAAAAAGGGAAAAAGCAAAGTCATCTAGAGGAATAGTTTCTCATCCTTGTAGAGCTACACTGTCAGAGAGGGATTGCTGGACTCCTCAGCAAGCCAAGCACTGGAGCCCAGGAAAGCAGCAAGTAGTCAAGAAACCCACGTCCACAAGCCAGGTCACCATAGGAAGAGCCAAACTGACCACCCCAGGAAATGCTGCATGAGTCTGGGGCACTTGGTGCTCCACAGGAGAACAGAAGCACAACCCCAGCATCACACCAGGCTGTGGTGTCAGGTTAATAAATGAACCAAACGCTGCAAGTCTGAACGGATACGACGTGGTGAAGCACTGCTCTCCTTTGATTAACGTGAAGCACAGGCTTGTATACACCTCAAGAAACCCAGGCATAATTAAAGCCACACACCTCCCTCTTTGTCTAAACAATGCCGTGTTTCCTACTGTGTGAGCTAAGAAATAAAGATGAAATACAGACAGCAGGGTGACACTCCTGTGTTCGGAGCCACCAGCTACAGTGTGTGAATCTAAGGCTGGGGGCTAAGGCAGAGCTGAGCACTCTAGACAGAAAAAGTCACCCTACAAACTAAGAAACAGCTAAAGTACATAGCATACACCCTCCCTGGCCTAGCAAGAGCTTCACCTTGTGGAACTGTCCCAACCTAGTATGAAGGATTGGGTGTTATGCCAATTAATAAAAGAATCACCTGTAGAGCAGGGCTTCGATCGTATCAAATTCTGCAGGAGAAAGCACTGGAAATTGAGGAATTGTTATCTTGCAGGCTGCAACAAAATAGTGAGATTCTGCAGACAGCTTTTCGTGGCTTTTACCAGTTCCTCTAGGGTGAATTTTCCACGCTGCACGGTGTATTTAGTCATGCAAGTTCTTTAAACACCAGTGGGAACTGCGCAGTGGGTGGAAGATACAGCCATTTAACTTGCCTGTTTTGCCTTTAAATTGCTTGCCAGGCACCTCGTTCTGCAACACCCCTGCTGGGGAAGGCAGTGGAAGCGGAGCACCCTTCCCCACTCCTTCCTCCACATCCTTGCTGGTCCTTGCAGCCCACCCCGGGCTCTGCCTTTCCCCACCATCCCAGGGAATCCGTAATCTCGCTCCTCACATCATCTCTTCCAGGTGGGTCCCACGGCGCTTCAAAGGCAGCCGTGGTATGAGCAGAGGAGACACGGAGGCGACAGACTGCTCCATGCAAAACCCGCGGTGGGGAGGTAGGAAGAAGAGAAAGCAGCCTTGGCCAAAGCCCACGCAGACAGTGGGATGGGTTCATGTTCAGGCAGCTCTGCTCGTTAAAGGGCTGCATGAGAACAGACACGTGAGCGCCGAGCAGGGACGGGAGCTGCACGTGTTTTCCTGCCTGGCTTCCAGCAGCGCTCTCTTTACTGAAGGATCCCGAGATCTGAAGATTTGGTATTTATTTATTTATTTGTTTTTAGTTCTAGTTTAGTTTGTTTTTAACCCATGCACGCAAGCCTTTCTCTGCTCCTGCCGTTCGTGGATTTTTCCATTCTAGCTTGGTACAAAAACACCCACTTACAAAGTTTTAGATGCTTTGAGAAAATTCTTGTAATTTTTTTTTTTTTTTTTGAAAACCAGAAAATATGCTCACATGTCTACAATAGTTACTACAGTCAGCTGTTCCCAAGCACTGCAGGGATCTAGTTCCCAGGAACAAAATGAGTGCTTGGAAAGTGCTTTTTTTTACTGATGACTCCTGACAGACTGCCCTGAACTCTGCATTCAACTCCTGATGCTTTATGTCATTTTTCTGCAAGCAAAACTCAAGAACCTGCTGCAGTGGACTCAGGGACAGAGTTCACCAAAAGGTTTTCTGCATCAAATCCACTGGATTAATTTTTAATTACTGTTAGAACATCCAGTATTTGTACAAAGTCTCTGCACTGGGATATTGAGAGTGCCCCCACATTTGTCTATGGGGTATTTGGGTGTCTGGTGGTGGGGGAAGTTTCCCTTGTTTGTTTTTTCTGGGGGTAGGGGAAAAAGGCTTTTACATTTTTGTTCTTTAAGAAATGCCTGAAATTTTTAAGAAATTTGCACAGGTCACAGATTTGGACTACTAAAAATTATGACTGAAAATTAATTCTTAATACCAATACAACCTGCACTTCAAACCTACGTCTTTACTTCAGCGATTATGAATGCACTTCACTTAGCTTCTAAAAAGAATCTTTCTGAAACAGACTTGTATTTCCATCCTTTTCCAACCTGCCCTGAAACTCTTAACTCCTCCAAACCCATCTCAGGTGGGACATTTGTAATGCTCTTTTCAGCAGCAGCACAAACCAAAGCCAAACAAGCATTTTAATCCATCGTGAATCTGCATTACTGTAACAAGGATGGTTTTGTTCCCTCCCCTGTGCCACCACAATTAGATCAATCAGAGAATTGATCAAGGTGCAAACCAGCTTTGTTGGTTGGGATTAAAGAGCCATGCAACAACAGCCCTGCATGGAAACCCTGATCAGGAAGGGTGGCAAACAGGCAGAAAGGACACACAAAAGCAAAGGCTCTCCTCATCTGTAATAACAGGAGAGCAATTGCAGCTGATAAAAAAGTGGCTGTGCTACCTACACCAGGCAGTCTAATAAAAAGAGACAAGTGCTCTTTATCAGCCTGTCCTCTGGGTATTGCTTGGACCTACAGTTAACAACCTACATGAAGAAGCTTTCTGATCATGAAATTTGCCATCTGACTAGGCTGCTTCTAACTCCGTGCTCAGAAATTTTGCAGCTGAAACAAATAAAAGTGAAGCCCATGGAGGCAACCTATCCATCCAGACCATCACCACGGTACAACACAGTAGCAAACTTCACACTGGTTTAAACTGGAGAACTGGGGAGGGGAGAAAAGCAACTACAGCGAGCTTAAAGCAGTGCACAGCTGAGAGCAGCTCGTTCAGCTTCAAGCTGTTTAAAACCAAAATCTGGGAGATGAAAAGTAACTGGTCAGGCTTGTCTCTGTGTGTGCGTGAACCCACACATACATACATGTGTGTCTGTGTACAAATATATATAGCAAGATGAGGAGCTGCAAAAAAACCCAACAAACCCAGGCTGGATAGTGGGAGAAACAAGAACCTAAAAATAATGTTTCTGCCCAAAAGTGTTAAGTTGCAGGTTGGTTTAATTTTAAACAGCTGAGCAAAAAGTAACGCTCTTGACCATGAGATATCGGAAGACAGGAAACCTGTGAAGCAGCAACAGAGATCACAAGGGCATGGAAGCTGGCAACAAGTTGGGCATGAGATTTCTGCACGTGGTGGGGTGTTTATTCTCCTACCAAGGGCCCTGGAGAGAGATCACATCACAGCAGGGAAGGAGCAGACTCACGGCCCACGAGGGCAGCGCTGGAATGTGGCACTGCTTCCCCTGTGCCAGCGATTGCCACACCACAGTAGCTCAGGGGACACATCCAGAATGTGTGTGGAGGGCAGGAGAGCTGAAGAACGAGCTCAAAAGATGTGGTCCAGTTGAGCAAAGAAATAGATGTCAGACAGCATGTAAATATTGAAAGATTGAATGTAAGGAACACTGGAGAAAGGGGCAAGGGAGGATCTTGTTGGTACAAACAGAAGTAAAATGTTGACATGAAGGAAGAAAAAGCAGGCTGATCCCTGCTAGCAAAGCCTCCCTGGGTATGGAATAATCCTGCCAAGGAAAGCACAATGTTTAAGGCAAACAAGAGGGAGTAGGACATGGCAGGGAAGGGAGCTGCCACCACCAACTCACAAGGGAGGATGGATGCATCCATCTTCCAAAAACCAGCAAAGCTTGACCTTCCACACTGTACATATTACACACAAATATTTAAAATCACCAGGGAATCCCCCAACGTGCCTTTCATAGAGTTAATATCTGTCCAGCTATATCCCTGCTCAGGCTAATCCCATCCTCCTAATTATCCTCCCAAGAACAAAATTCAGCACACGCTTATGTAATGCACAGGCTTTATGATATGGAGGCACCCACTTGATGATAAGTTCTGTACAGCAGCTCTGCCTTAGTCACCAGCCTTGCTCAGGGCTTTACAGTGAGCATGGTGCTCGTAAAAGGAGCAGGGTGTGTTTGCATTTAACTGCAGGATGGCACAGCAGCATTTCTAAAGCTCTCCACTGGAAGACTGACTGTTTCCTGGCTCAAGGGCAAACAGTTTGTAAAAGTCCTCCCTACCTCCAAACTCTTCTTTTGCAGTCTGCAACATCTCTTCACTCACCTTGGGACTCTATTAGGGACAGGTCACCTACTAAATTATGCCATTATGACATTAAAAAACACTTCAATCAGCAGCTCCATTAGCCTTCCAGCAAGAAAATGCAAATTAAATCAAGCTGCAGGGTCTGAAATTTAATTATAAATTTCACGTCACACAAAAAGAAGGTTTGGGGCCACATTTTTAAAGTGAAGGCGCCTCACAGAATATGTTCATCTCTTATTTTGCATATAGGTTCTTGTGTCTGCTTTCCTTCTTGGAGGGGTTTCCAAGATGCCTGTGGATGTAAAAGACTGCTGGCTGGAAAAGGTTTGTATTTAGTCCATTCCTTCCTGAACTCCATGGAAAGGATCTGAAGACCTCCATGTGTTTCCTACAGCTCAGGGATGTCAGCAATGACCTCACCAGAGATTTAGTGATTTTTGTACATTTTGCACTTTGCCCCCTTGTGTTACATCACCACCCAGATATAGACTGTAGAGCAGGCAGAAGGTCAGGCATTTCAACCTCCTGAAACAGTGAGAAAAACACAGCCTTCCTATCTTGGCTCATGGATGAGTCAAGAATTAGGAATTTAAGAAGTTATGCAAGCAAGCATGAACTTTAAGTAAATAAATACTTAGCAAAGGCCTCTCAGCACCAGTGTGTGAGAACAGACTTTGAACAGTTCAAATCCTGATGTTCCGGTCATGATAGCATGAACACCTGTAGATGCCTCCTACATCAGAAAGAAAATCCTTCTAAGAAATTAATCACTAAGAGGCCTAGTAAAAAGTCTGAGACTGTCACAGGTGTGATTTCATTAGTGGCACACACCTCTTATGGCTCCAACCCTCTCATGACATCAGGAGATCTGTCTTTATTTAATGAAAACTTCATGTTTAGAATGGTGCAGCATGACCAAAGCCACTTGAACGGCAAGGGGGCCAGGGAAACAGGGAGCAGATGAATATGGCACTGCTAAAAAAATATAATTGAACACTAAAAAAAAAAGGGAAAAAACTGTATGTCAGTCTCTTTCCTCTCTAAAAAGGAAGTTGAGAAAGCAAGTCCAGCTCTCAAAACAGAACCTCCAGCAGAGAAGGCTAACAAGTTTGCCAGCTTACTCTGGAAATAGATCATGAAAAGAATTTCATGCTGTTACAGCCACAAAAAAAGTCCTTTCAGTGACCTCTGGTATGCATGAACAGTCAGGACAGTGATACTTCCTCACTGCTCATTTGCTCTGAGCAAATGGAAATGAGTTGCCTCTGGGAAGGCTTCTCCAGACTCCAGCTGTAAATGAGATCTCTGCATTTAGTGGTGCAGACAAAGACCTAGAACAAGGCAACCACGGGAACTGTGAAGTGGCGAAGATGATGTAGAGGTTCACACCTCTTTTCTCTCCCTGTTCTCACCTGCCTCAGGACCCTGCTGCAAGAAAATCTGTAGCAGGACCCATTAGGTCTCAAAACCAGAGTTCACCACATCCTTCTAATATTTCAGGAGGGTTCTCCCAAGTTCCCTAACCGTACCTCTATTTATGTACCAAAGTGGTGCATAAACCAGGTGGATTTATTTAAGGGCTCTATTTGGATGGATTTTAATTTGGGAATCAGAGGGGTTGGGTCAGTGGGCATTTCCCTAATTCTAAAGGAATGCTGCTGATTTCTCTCAGGCTTTTTGCATCTGGCAGGAGCCGTGGGGGAATACCCAGAGGCTGGTCCCTAGCACAGAGGGTCCAGTGCGTACCTTGACGTGGTAGTGGGCATCCAGCAGGATGTTTGCAGGCTTGAGGTCCAGGTGGAGCAGTGGAGGGGACATGCAGTGCAGGAAGTTCATCCCCACCGCTGTCTCGTGGATGATGCGGAAGCGCAATTCCCAGGGCAGAGGCTCGGAAGCCAGGAGCTTTTCCAGAGACCCCGTCTCCATGTATTCCATGACCAAGCCGACGGGCTCTTTGCAGATGCCGTACACAGGAAGGATGTAGCGGAACTTTGCCATTTCCATCTTCCTGGCTTCTTCCAGTAACTCCATGCGCTCCCTGGGTGGAAGAGAGTGGGAGATGAGGGATGGAGCAGCTGTTTCTCCTCGCGCCAAACACGCACGAAGCATTTCTTACAAAACCAAACACCACGTTTCGTGATCATCCCCTGACTGACCCACGCTGCCCCTCACCAGCCTGCACTCCAGGTGTATTTCCACATCCACTGATGTCGAGTTTTACGCTTCCAATGGCAGGCAGCTCGCAGCTGCAGCACCACAGGTGAGCCCTACACTCCCATAGTGTGAACACCCTGAGTGCAAAGCCCATCTCCCTACTTTGATGCTTAAGCTGTGCTGTTCAGAGGGAGGATGATACACCTTGAGCCCAGGTTTACCACTGCTGTAAGCTCCTTGGGCTGAAGTCATTAACTTTTTGTGAGTCATAAGGCTGTGTTAATCAGAAGAGAGGACGGACAGCATCGCTTCAGCAACCCTGCTGGTGCATCCTGAGCGTACACAGACCCAAGCCTTGGGACAGGAATCCTTGGGACCCACCACTTAGGGGAACAAACTGCCTGCTGGTAGCCAGGGAGACACAACAAAATCCTCCCCAAAATACAGATCTGACAACTCCAAAACTGTGCTCGCTCAGCTCCAGCAGGTGCCAAAAACTCCCAGCACACCATTTTCAGTGATGTAACAGGCCCGGTCCTGGCAGCTGTAATGAGCACCCCGGGTTGTTTACAGGTCACTTCAGCCTGACCCTGCACAGGGTTAAGTGTTACTCAGTCCGAGCTGCAGCCTCCCAGGTCAAGACCCTTAATTGCTGTGCCTTTCTTATGCACCTCCCTCACAGCCTTCTGCAACAGCCCACAAGGACTCCAGTGGAACAGAGGAAACAGGGGTCCCCTCCCCGGGCTGGTTTTGCCCACAGAGAGGGGCCACATGTGATGGTTTAAAGAACCTTCAATCTGTAAAAACTGCATTATTGGTGAAGATGGACCATGCCCAGAGCAGCTTTGGGCCACGGGCACTGACACATCACTACTGCTGTCATAGATCCACAAACGAGGGCACAGGGAGGTCAGACAGGTAGCATTTCCTGAGCAGACCCTCTCCTATTACACACCCAAAGACGTGCACACTATCTAATGGACAACAGTACCTGAAGGAACAGGACAAAGTTTGTGCCCTGTGCCACTAACAAGGGATGCCAGTTACCCCCGTGGGAGCCTCGTGGCAGAACCTCAGCTCCATCAAACTGTTTTGGTTTTTAAATTTTAAACCCAAGGCCAGCTAGAAGCACTGTCCTCTTCTAAAAAGAGAAAACACCAAGTCCAGCCTTCACACAGCCAAGTCTTTTCTTCCCACGTGTCCCCCAATGCCTGGATGACCTGGAAGAAGCTGAAACACAGCCTGTGAGGGACTCTCAGATTTTGGGAGCTATCATTTGGCCCTCAGACTCGGCAGTAGGACACCCCCCAAGGCTGGGAGTGTGGTCTGCTGCCTGCTGCTCACCTGCTGCGGCAGCCTGCAATAACCTGATGCAGGTAACATTTCCCACCAGGGCCTAGCCAGGAGCAGCAAACCTATTTCAGAGGCAGGATCAGGCTGAAAAATGGTTTTAAAGAGGGACGTACACGCTGAGAGAGGAAAAAAAAATAGATAAGGGAAGTATTTTCTATTAACCATGTTGGCTCCTGCTGCTCCCTACAGCAACTTTCTTGTGAAATAATTGCCTTTGCAGACAAGTACCCAGTTTGCTCCTTGGCACGCTGGAAGGGAGCGCCCATGAATAACACAAACCAACTCCTTGCCCCCAAGCCACACGCATAGCCAGCATAATTCATCGGGCCTCGGCGGGCTGAGCGCTGGAGTCAGGGATGTAAAATACCCGTCTGAGCCCTCCCGGGCAGAGCAAGAACCCGGCAACAGCCAAAGTCTAACAAGAACCACCAGACTCCTCGGGATGGGCTAACAACAGCCTCAGAGAGCATCACCAAAAACACGGATTGGCTGCTCGAAATGGGGCGTTTTCTACAGAAACAGAGTTTTCTGTTTCAATGAAATCTTTTTTTTTTAAAAGCTCCCTTTCTGCTCGGACCAGATCCAGAGAACTGAGTGAATTAACAGGCTGACTAACAGGCGAGTGCCCTCTATCTAATTTGCCTGTTTAAATAAAGCCCCCATGCAACAATTACCACCCTTAGCACTTTCCCATACCCAGAGCATTCAAAACTGAATCAGCCAGAGGCCTGGTACAGCCAAGGGAGGCTCGCCGGCTTTCAAACAGCTTTCAAAAAGGCCCCTGTCACCTTTTGAAAACATAAAATGAGAGAAGACAAAAGAAATAAAGAGAGCCAAAGCAGTCATTAGCCAAGTGCTGGAGCGCACTTGCATTAATCGTATTAACACAAACAGCTCGTTAAACCAAGATCTCCTCCATCAGGCAAAGATCAAAGGTCTCTCCCTTCCCTTTCCCCTCACAAGATGCCAGCGGCGCTCGGCACAGACCGAGGTGTTCTCGGAGCGCCCATCGCCGCAATACACGAGTGCTAAAGCTGCAGCAAAGGGCGCTGCAGGGATGCAGCCTCCGAGTTCGCATTTAACAGATCAAAGGATGGGATGGGGTGGCGGTGTGTTGTGCTGCTCAGCTACTCCGGTGCTTAGGAATGATTCTGCACTATCCAAAGTGAAGGAAAAGCAAAGCTCCTGGTGGGGTTTTCTCAGTGGAGAGCCATAGGTCCAGCCTCTGTTATAACAAATTATTATTTAATGCCCACACGATTAAAGGGTCAGAATTATCTTCTCTAGGCACCTCAGCTCCGCTCCCCTCTCCCTCCAGGAGATATATCCTAACTTTATGGTAATAAAGGAAAAAGAAAAAGGGGAAAAGAGAGGAGAAGAAGGGAGAAGAGGGGGGAGAAGGGGGGGAAGAGCGGGAAGAAGGGAGAAAGAGTGGGAAGAAGGGAGAAAGAGCGGGGAGAATAGGGGGAAAAGGGGGGGGAAGGGGAAAAGGGGGGAAAAGGAGGGGAAAAAAAGAAAAAAGAAAAAAGAGAAAAAGAGAAAAAGAAAAAAGAAAAAAAGAAAAAAGAAAGAAAAAAGAAAGAAAAAAAGAAAGAAAAAAGAAAGAAAAAAGAGCGTACACACAGGACAGCTGGGGTCATGTAAATCACAGGGTGCACACACTTTCTCCTGTAATAGTACCAGAAGCCAGGGGCCCACACATCAAGAGCTCCAGCACTGGGTCCAGTGCCAAAGGCCATCTCTGTCAGAGAAGTCAGTACAGATCAGCCGTTTGCAGGCAACCAGAAATATTAAATGAATAGGAGACCTCCAAAGAGCTGTCTGCTTCCACTCCAAGTCAGACCCCGGACAGATAGGGCTGCATTCCTTGGATTCTCCTGCAGAGATGAGGGCCTTGCCCTTGCCCACTGCCCCAGTCCCCAGGGCCCAACCCTTGTCCCACAAACCCTGCCACAAGAGCAGCAGGAATTACGACTGTACCTGCATTTGCATGTACCCAATCTTTATGCCCTAGAGATAACACTGCTGTAAAACTACAACCTTAGACTCACCAGGCAGTCCTTGCAGTTTTATATTCCCCCACCACTACCACCACATTTCCCTAATGGAGTCTGGGACAGAGCAGTTAAAGTTGCTCCAGAGAAACTCAAAAAGTTGCTCCAGAGAAGCTCAAAACTTGTAATGGGACCATTTGTGTGAGCCACCTCCAGACGCAGAGCAGCCAGGCTTCTCCCAGCCCAGGGGAGATCCAGCCCTGCTCTCCAGTCAGGAATTCAAGCTTCCTCTTCACAAACTGCTGGTGGTGAAGATGGAGGTCCACAGAATTACACCGCCCCTGAATTTCCTCAGAAACTCTTTTCATCTGCATCATGACAGAGGTTTTAAGAGCATACAGTGGCCTCTGCTCTGCAGGGTACATTTTTAACAACTTCCACACTGTTGACTCTTAGAGAAGAACGTGAATATGAGAAGACAAGAAAAACTACTGTATAGTCAGGGCAGAATATGCTGGGGCAGGGGGAAGGGAAGAAAACCCCTTTTTTCAGGTTAACAGATGTCAGTCCTGCTAACAGATCTCTGCAGGGCAGCTCTGGTACCAGAGGATTACAGGTTAACCCGGACAGCCAAGCTCACCCCTACTCTTCAAGGAGCACAAGGTGACTCTTAGGTTCTCCCTACACAGAATAGACGTTCAATCACATTCACCACCTAAATAAATGCAGCATCCACTAACAGCAAGCCATTCCTAAAACCTCCTAAATTCCTAAGTCCTGCCTGCTCCATTCCCAAATCCAGGATGTGCACAGGGAGATATATGTAGGGCTTTGCTCATGTTTTTTTTCCCTAATCAGGAATTTTTTTCCACCTCCACACCCTGTAGTCACCCCCCTGGCCAACTCCTCCAGTAAAGAGACCTCTCCAGGAAATGTGACATCCTTACAGTCTGCACGTTTCTGTTCAGCAGAAGAAATCCACACAGGATTCTCTCTGTCCGAGCTTGCCACCCTTTTTCTCCAGACCACGCTTCCATTCTGGCCCTCACGGGTAAAGAGAAGAGACTTCACTCTCTGCACTGCACGTCCTGGAGGAGAGGCTCCTCCACCTTTCCGGGTCACACACTCTTTTGTTCGAATTTACACTGAACCTCTCCCCGTCTTGAGAGCATCCTGAGCCCCATGTGGGAAACGAGATCTCAGGAGCCGGGAAAGCGGGAGCAAATAAGGTGTTAGGAATGGAATTTGGCTGGATTGTCTAAGAGGGCTTGGGCTTAAAGGCAGAAAACACTTCTGGCTCTACATTCAGTTTTTCTTCTGCTTGAGGCCACTTGGCTCTATGAAGTGATAATTGCCGAGGGAATTACTCCAAATCTCTCACTGTCTGCAGAAACACCGTAAGAGAGACTACACAGAGTATTACCACCACCGAGCCATTACAAACAGGGTTTTAATGTGGTACCAAATAAATACATCAGAAAAAGCCTCTGTGCTTTTCACTTAATGTTTCTGATACCACTGGCAATTCTTCTAACTCTTCAGAGGGTTCCAAGAAACAGCTAGTCAGGTTAATCTCCTGGATTAACAATCTAATTACACAGGCTTGTTGCAACCTGCCAGCTAAAGAGGCAGTGTTTGATTCTGTCTGTGCCCCCCACCCCGCCATTTGAATGGGACAAGTTTATTAGAAAAGTTTTGGGTGAAAAGCAACCAGTTCCTGAAAGGGGATTGGTAGAGCAGCCCAAGAACCAAAGGAGAAATAAAAAAGAAAATAAAAAATTCAGCATAGGTTTATTTTGCAGGAGCAGCTCTTTCAAAGGCCAGGGTTACTCCAATTTCTTATCAATGCTCTCCTGAAGCATCTGCAATTCTGCAGTAAATAAATTAGTATTTCAAGGAGTGGTTTATTAAAATCAATCAGAAGCTGCAGGAGCCCCATGCCCTCAAAATTCTCCAATTCTCAAGGCATTTTTTGCTTCCTGAGCTGCATGTTTGTATGGTCTTCCAATATTTGCACACTTCATAGCCACAGAGGGACAGCTGGCTCTCTACTGCACATGGTCTGTATTAGTATAGAGATTCGATAGCAAATCTCAAAATTAATTGTTCATACTAAAATAGGCGACAGCATCCTTTGTCTCAGAGGGAAAATTAACTTTCTGAGTAAATTTCTACATGTACACTGCAAATGAAAAGTATTACAAATGTTCTAGTGTGTTTTTAAGACATGTTTTAATCTTAACTTCAGAATTAATCAGCTACGGTACTATTTTGATCAATAAGCATCAAACCTGAAATCTCCTTTGAGGTTTTAGTAGTAGGGGTGCTTGGAGGTTAGCACAATAAAACACACTCTGCAACTTATAGGTCTTTTCCATTTTATTCACAGGCAGCACAGTTTCCCTATGCATATAGTAAACTGTCCCTCCGCAAAGGACATTTGATTTCATTTACTATACTCCATAAGCCATACCTACTGCAAAGTCAGCAATTCAGATAATGGAAAAGATGCTGCACTACCCCAGAAATCCTGTAGAAGATGGGTTTACAAACAGTTTTAATCTTGGGCCCACTTATCTCCCTCCTTCTGCAGGAAAGGCAACAACGGGAAACCTTTTGTGACAGTGTCAATCCACGTCTCAAAAACTGAGCTGCACAATCGGCTTGTGAGCTGGTAGAGATCCCAAAGATCAAGTGGAGCTGGGAAAGCTCCAGGAACACGACTTGTGCATATTCACCTCCCTCTGCCACAGAGGCTGAGCTGCTGGAAGCCACTACTGTCCCTACGACACAAGGATGTTTCTAAAGATGCATCTGACAGCCTTCCTCTCCTAGGAAAGGAGACCTGCACTCGATAGCCCCCATCCCTGGAAGTGTTCAAGGCCAGCTTGGATGGGACTTGGAGCAACCTGGTCTAGTGGAAGGTGTCCCTGCCCATGGCAGAGGGCTGGAACGGGGTGATCTTTAAGGTCTTTTCCAACCCACACCGGTCTGTGATTCTGTGATCACACACAGACAGCGTGAGCACAGCCCAGCCCACCGTCCTCACCAAGGACCACAACGAGTGACAGAGGCCAGGGGGGCCGGGGACTCCCACCGTGGGCCGCCTTTTCCTGCAATCCAGCACAGCTCCACACTGGAGCCCCCAGGGAGGACTCATCCCGAGCAGACGGGCACACGGAGAAGCGCTGTCCCTGAACTGGAGCCGCACACATTTCCCAGCACGTCTCTCCCTTCAGCACCCGCTCCCTGAAGACACCAAACCCGCGGCTCCAGCGCCCACACCCCAACGCCCCCCAGCCCGAGCCCGCTGCCACCACATGAGTCACAGCTACTACACCTGCGAGCTGCAGGCCTGCCTCTTCCCAAGCCCCTGGATCCCATTTCCACTCCTCCTCCTGCCCGTCCCAACCCGGACTGCGCTCCGTGCCTGCTGAGGCCGCGGCGGGCCCGGTGTGTCAGTGCAAGCCGACACACGCACAGCCTGGGCAGGGCAGAAATGCCTTCCGAGTGGCTCCGAGGGAACAGGCAGCACACACGGAATGTTTCACGGTTATCTGTTGCTGCTGTTGGTTGTGAGACGGGCAGGGCTGCACACAGGGAGCCCTCACTCGCTCCGCGGCTCCCCGGCTGCGCATCCGCGGGGCGACTGAGGGCTCGGAGTGCCTCTGTGGGAAGAGTCCCCTGTCCCCCCATTCCCCTTGTCCCCCCTTACTTCTCATCCACATGAAGGCTGGGCGAACACTTGATGGCGAGCCAGGTCTTCCAGTGGAGGTGCCGCACCTTATACACCTGCCCGAACCCCCCCGAGCCGATCTTCTCCCAGCTGCTGAACTCGCTCTCCTCGAAGGTTTTCAGCAGCCCCATGGCCCAGGGGGAGCCGCCGTCCCTCGCCATCGCCGCTGCCGTGCCCGGACACAGCCCGGCCCCGCGCAGCGCAGCGCTGCCGCCGCCGCTGCCGCCCCGTCCGCCCGCCCAGGTGAGTCAGGTGTGCCGGGGGGGACCGGGCTGGCGTCACTTCCTGGGACGGGCGAGTGGGTGGGTTTTCCACAGGTCCCTTTGCTCTGCCGGGACAGGCGAGCCGGGCAGTTCTCGGCTTCCAGCTGCCCCGGGGCGACGCTGGCGTCCAGAGCTCCCCCGGCCAAAGGAGCGCCGCGCACGCTGCCGAGCCCTGACAAACAAGCTGTGACAAACAAGCTGTTAAATAAAGGAGAGGGAAGCGCCAGCCACGGCATTCCTGCCTTTCCTTCTTCCCCTGCCCAGGGAACCGCAGCGGGTCCCCGTCCCTCCGTCCCTTGACCTGTGCATCCCGGTGTGCAGGACTCCGGCCAGCCCGCCCCAGGCTGCTGTCTGTCCAGGCACGCTCTGAAGCAACAAGTTTTAGGCTCCGGGAAGCTATTGCCGAGAACTGACACGTCTCTGGGTTTTAGGTGCCTGTGGGATTAGAAGCTTTGATGATCCCAGCACTAGATTTCAGTGCCTGGATCCTTTTGTGGATCTAATTGCAGGGACCACAGGACTCCCAGAATCGTTTTGTTTGGAAAAGACCTCCAAGATCATCAAGTCCAGCCTCTGACCAATCTCCACTTTGTCAACTCAACCATAGCACTAAGTGCTATGTTTCCAGTTTCTTGAACACCTCCAGGGATGGGGACTCCAGCACCTCCCTGGGTACTCCTTCCAAGGCCTGACCACCCTTTCGGTGAAGAAATTCTTCCTGATTCCCACCTGAACCTCCCCTGGTGCAGCTTGAGGCTGTGGCCTCTCCTCCTGTCCCTGTTCCCTGGGAGCAGAGCCTGACCCCCCTGGCTGCCCCCTCCAGTCAGGGAGTTGTAGAGAGTGAGAAGGTTCCCCCAGAGCCTCCTTTCCTCCTGACTTAACACTCTCACCTCCCTCAGCCACCTCTTACAGGACTGAGTCTCTAGATCCTTCGCCATCTCCTTTGCTCTTTCCTGGACACACCTCAGTATCTTTCCTGCATTTAGGGGTCCAGAACTGGACACAGGATTCTAGGTGTGGCCTCAGCAGTGCCCGGCACAGAGGGACAATCTCTGCCTTGCTGGTCACGCTATTTTTGATACAAGCCAGGTCCCACTGCCTTTCTTGGCCACCTGGGCACACCTGGCCTCATGTCCAGCTGTGATTCAGACCAATGGATACGGGGTCTCACTCTGTCACTGAGATGCTGCACTTGGAAGGAAGGAGCCTGCACCCTTTGGTATGTAACGGGATGGTGAAGAGGCTGCTCTGATGTGCATCACGACCTTCACACCTATCACAGGTCTGGAGGTTAGTAAAGCTGGTCTTTGTTTGTTACACTGAGTATCAGACTCGAGGTGATTGTTCTAGGCAGCCAGTGTGTGTCATTTAATCTGGCAGGTTGGGCAATAGATAGAGGACAATGTGTTTTAAAGCCAGGATAATAGCAGTTCTTTGCAAAGCTCCATTTAGAAAAAGAGTCTACAGAGACATTTAATTACTTTCAAAAGACACAGGACATGAAGCCTGTTCTCAAGGCTTTATTCCACATGGATTTCTTCCTGCTTAATTTACTCTGGATTAAACTAAACAATGGCTATGTGTAAATAAATCAGGAATAAGAAATCGCTGTGTGTAGAGACAAGCTCATAGGTCACCTCTATGACCCAGCGATACACTTTGATCTGGTCATCTTCTCCTGGATATCATCCTGACTCGGTCCTTGCTTTTATTTGGGATTCAGCTCTCAGTGGATCAGCCTGGAGAGAGTGCCATGCTCTCAAGGAGCTCTGCTTAAACTGAAGTGATTTGGAGAACCAGGGCCCTGGACACTTCTGGGAGAGCGCAGGACTTTGTTCCAAATAGCACACCAGGTATTTGGTTCTTCTAACGATGCATTGTCATTCAAACTCCTGTTTCACCGGGAAGATGGTGAAAGTTAAGCAAGACAAAACCCAGCTTGCACTTAGCTGGCAGTTAAGTTTAACCAGAAAGTAAATTGAGTGCCTTCTGCCTCCACTGTGATTTGAGAATTAATTCAACAAGCACCAAGCAAGAAAGGAGTCAGAGCTCATGACAGAACATGGAAAGAGCTCGTCTGAGAGAATTTCAATTGCTTAAGTGCTTTCAAAAGGGATAGGCCTAAATAAAACTCACATTTAAGGTGCTTAGAGGACTGGCTTCCCAGGCTCTGAGCTTTTTCTTGGTGAAGTGTAGGAAGGCTGGAAAAGGACACCAGAAGAGCTTGTCTTCAAGAAGTAGAAAAAGAAGCCAGCGAGTAAATTCCAGAGCAGTCAAGTCACTGAATATAAATAAATAAATAAATAGATAGATAGATAGATAGATATAGAGATAGATTAATTAAATAAAAATTTAAAAAAACTTAATAGTTGGCCAGGCTGACAAAAACCAGTCACTACTAGGTTTATTGAGAACAAATCTCCTAAAACCAACCTGATTTATCTTTTTGTGGCAAGGTAACCAGTCTCGTGTAATTCCTTCTTTCCTGTGTGTGTATGTTAGCAGGGGCACAACAGGGAAACTCTCTTCTTACTCTGCTTCGGTGTCTTGCAGTATTTCCCAGTCCTTTCAGAGAACAGGATTCAATCCAGTGCTTCAGCCTGGTCTTTTTAGAATGAAATGCTTCTAAAGGGTTGCTTGGCATGAGTGAACTCAACCAGCCTGGTGCTTCAGCAGGTCACAGGGCACCTTTGTCCTGTATGTCAGAGCTAAAATATTTTGCTTTTACATTATGTGAACAGACAGCAGCTGGCAACGAGGCAATAGCTTTAAAGTTGATACAAAACAGCACTAATTTGCAAAACTATTAAACAAAAATCCATCTATTTGACCACTCTGCAAATATTTAGCTATGTTTGGCTTTTTATACACAGATGGTGCAATAGTGCAGCTGGGTTAAGCCAACCCAAAGCTCTGAAGGAGGCTGCCGTCCCCTTCTTGCGCTCCTATTCACACGGCTGCATTTGCATTCACGTGGTTGAACAGTAACTGAATCAGCTCAGTGATCTCACTGAAAAAAAACCTCCCTTGGTTAGTTTTCAGACAGATCAGAAAGCTGGCCTGACTTTCCAGGTGCTCCTTAATGTCAACAGCAAGGGAGGCGAGTGGGCTGGAAGGAAACTGCCTCTGGAAGAAGGTGATGAAAGGGGCACGGTTGCACACTGGAGAAGATGCTGGAGTTCCTTGCTGATGTTCCTTGCTGATCCCACTTAAAGCACCCTCACAAGCCGTGGAGAAGTGTGGTGTGGAGATGGAAATGAGCAGTAGGAAGAAGGTGGGAATTCTGAAACCAACTTTTGCTGAAGGAAATTTTTTAAAAAGCAAGGTGCAGATAATCCTACTGAAGTCAATGACACACTGGACTGGACTGCTCTGGGCACGTGTGTGAATTTTTGTGAGTTCAGAGCTGAAGGTAATGGCAGCTCTGCCTGCTAAGTATCCCAAGAATTAGTTCCTTTATAAATTGATTTGAATGCGCAAAAGTTAAGCCAGGAATTAAAAGGCAGGTTGGGGACCATGCTTGGGCCTTCAGCAGACTGGTTTTAGTGTTCATAGCAGTTGAACAAACGAGAACATGGGTTAATAAAAACCTTGTGGCTTCTCTGTAAAGATGAGAACTCTTCTTTGGAGGCAGAGAACTGAGGCACATCATCATTTGCTGGAGATCACATAAGCTCCTTGCTGTAGACAGTAACAAAACAAACTCTGTATTTGATGTGATCTAGAAAGAAAATTACTGGTTTTGGGCTTAGGTAGGCTTTGCAGATTGCTTTTAACATGCCTTATTTCATGGAATTATATGCTAAAAACCGTATCAGGGCAACCACTCCTCTCCCAGACACTAAACTTTAAAGCCTGTGCAAAATAACAGCACTGCTTAGTGAACCAGCTTTGAGATTCTTTTTTCCCAGAGACAAATACTGTGCTTTTTCACTACAGCTTTATAGAAACTACTGAACTATCTTTGCTAACACTCTTCCTCTGTAAGAATAATTAAAAAGCCCTTCATTCAGGAACCTAATTGAGAAGTATTAAGCAACCCAAATTTTACATGCACCTTGTTATCAGGTCTGCATGTGATGGTAGAGACCCTGTACCATGTGAAAAAATAGTAATGAAAAAAAAAGATTAATCACATTTGCGTTAGCCGCAAATGACTAACACGGTTGTTTGTGTGGTATTCGGGAGAAGAATGCCTAGTTTTAAATTTTAATTCTCAAACCTCTGAGAACAGCAAATGCTTTCTGCATGATTTCCCCCAGCTCGGTCTCTGCTCTGCTCCTTGGCAGCCGCACTCATTTTTCGGGTACCTTTTTCCCCTGCTGCCGGCTGCGCTGCAGGCACCACCTCCGAGGGCACGGTCAGAAGGGCTCTTTGGCAGCTCCTCCTGCCTCCGCTGAGCCCAGGGCCGGGCTGCTCGCACCGAAATCCGCAGGGATGCCGTGCCAGACACCGCGCTGGTTTTCCATCCCCAGCTCCTTATCTGATGCTCCGGCTCCATGAGAACCGGTCCGCGCTGACTCACGGCCACCCCAGCCCAGGAGCTGTTTTTCAGGCTGGATCCCACAAATCCCGGCAAACGATGCCTTGTTTCTGGCAGAGCCGCTTTCTCCTGGGAGGCACCGGGTAAATTGTGTGTCGGACAAAGAGATTTGCGTGGCCACAAGCCCCGTTCAGTCCGCAGGCGCTCGCTGCCCCCTTCTAAGCGACAGCACTCAGCGCTTGCTGCGGAGAAACCGACTTCAGAATCACTTCGAAAATGAAGCACGGCCAAAATTCTACTCTTCAAACTCAAAGAGATTCACACGCCGTTGTTTCAGTACAGAAAAAAAAAAAAAAAAAAAAAAACAAAATTTGGTATCAAAATCAGAAAAAAAAAAAAAAAAAGGCTCCGCTTTTCACCAAAATGCTTTCAAATTGATTTTTTTATTTTGTACATTCACACCAGCATCTTGGGGTGCTAATAATCTTAACAAAAGAGTATTAAAATCTTAACAAAATATTATTAAAATCTAAACATAAGATTATTAAAATTTTAACATAATATTATTAAAAATTTTCCCATAAAATCTGAAAAATCCTTGAAAAAACCCTGAAATTCGTCATTGGTAGCTACTGTTGTCTACTAGATACATGGGTGTTAGCAAAACCTCTATATACAAACTAACACAAAACTGTAAATTATTACTGACCAAAAAAATGGATGTCACTTTTATCTTTGCAAACCCCTTGTGTGAATGCAAACTCTGTAAATAATAATGAAATAAACCAAGTACCTCAGCAATAATAGAATAAAACTCTAGAGTGTCATTAAGCAACATCACCAAGAGCAATTATTTAAAAACATTATTTTCAAAAATAGTTACTTATTTATAAGTTATCATCCCGTTCAGTCTGACCCCACAGTTGATTTTGTCTTACAAAATGTATTTAATAGGCTCACATGAAGTGGTGGGAGTTTAGAACTTGCAGGTCTGCCCAGCAAGTGCAGCTCCAGAGCACAAGCACAAATCAAATAATGCCGTGTTTTAATCTGCCCTGTGAAGCCCTGAATGGCCTCGGTGTAAATTAACCTTGGTACCTGCGGTGCAGCCTGCACCAAAGGCAGCGACCTCCCCATCAGGCATGGGGAGCAAAATGTGGAATATTGGATTAGAGACTCCAGGTAAGCTGTTGTAAAAACCTGGAAAAGGCTCCTGTGTGTTCTGGCTGACTAATACTTTCCATTATAAAGGACTCTTTCTTTGGGAAGCGTTAACACCTCTGCTGTTTGTTGCAGGCCTTTGATATTTAGCAGGGGAAATCCCAGAGGCTATAGTGGTACCAATCCATTGCCCAGAGAAACGTGAGTCACTTTTACCTGAGCTGTAAAGTATTAAGAATGCTGCCTCCCTGATTCATGCACTAAAGCAGATTAAAATCAGGCTGACACCCACAGGTGTCTGGCCTTCCCCCTCTGCACAGATGGCTCAAGTGCTCTTGAAACATCATTTTACAGCCCAGCACATTTAATAAGATTAAAACCTGAGCGCAGGGTTTCCTCAGAAATCCCCACAGAGATCTCAGCTGCCTACAGAGCAGGAGCTTTTGAGACAGGAACAGCCATGGGAGGAGATTTTTACACCTGCCCCTTTTATTCTGACTGTGTTTGCGACAGGGCTTTTAAATTCCTTCGCAATATTTCATTGTAGCAAGAAAGTCTCTCTAATAACTCCTGAAATATTTTTGAAGTCACTCAATAAAGCTAAGAAACCTGCCAAAATTTTTGTATTCTTATCTACATCTCACAAGCTGTTAGCTAATTTCTAATAAATAACATCATGGGCTAATAATAAAATGGGACTTTTTACCTACCAACTCAAACTCTTGTGCATTGGCTCAATATTTTCCCCATGGAAATTTAAAAATATTTTTTAAAAATATATATATAATTTTTTTTAATAAATAAATAAATGAACACATATATGTGCTATATGATATACAGAACTTAAAAGTTTCTCCTCAAAAAGGCAACAAATGAACTTACTGTATGTGCATAATGTTGTGTTGATCTTGCATATATTCTCCAAGCACATCAGAATAATTTTACAGGAAAGCTGAGAAAACACAGTGTTACATACGAGATTTGACAAGGATAAAAGTGAAAACTTTGAAACTTGCTTTGTGTGATAAAGCAAGCCTCTTCCAAAGAGTAAAAAACCTGATTCTTTTTCATAGTAAAAATCCAATAAAATACTGTTTTTCTAGAAATCTACCTGAATTCCCAAGCCCAGTTCCATTTCTACCAAGTTTTCCACCGCGTTGATTGGTGTTGATTGGTGTTGCTCATCAATTTCAGCAGAAGTAAAACAGGTTCCCAACAAAGCCTGAAGGTCAGCACAAACTGGCTCTGGCAGAGAAATGTTTGTTTCTACCAGGACATTTTCTCCAGTAGCTGGTGATGGGGGCTGGAGCTTGTTCAAGTGTCCTCTCTTCTCTTCCAAAACTGTTTTGACTTGGTCAAGATTTATTTGTCACTGTCTAGAGATCCTGACCCAAACCCTTGCCTGCATCCAAACCCCGATGACTTTCATTGTCATCTTTATGTCTAAGGGGGAAAAAAATTGAAAATCATGAAAACATAAACTACAAACATAGCATTTGCAGCAGAAAATAAGAATAACATCTAACTAGATTGCCAAAACTGATAATGTCAGCAGTTAAAAGATTAATTATGTTGTTGTTCACTATGTGGCACTCCAACAAAAGGCACTCTCTGGGATGGAACACCTGCAAGAGGGTTCCAATAAGTAGTTTTCATCAAATATGCAGCATGTAAGAGAAAATAGGAGATACATATTCATAATAATATTTAATATGTTGGATTTTCTTGTCCCGAAATTGAGGGAACAGCTTGTTTATACTACAGAAGCCATTCATATATTTCTGTACTCTCTTTGGTGGCTACAATTTGCAGGGTTAAAAAATTTGTTCCAACAACATAGGTGACAAGATTTTCGCAGCTGTAAAAGTTATAAAAGCAAAATATACTTTTATTTCCTTGGTTAAACCATTTTAAATTTCACTATCATGATGGAAAACCTAATACAAAGCAGTAAATTGTTTCACACTCAGAATGTCTAAAACAGAATCCAAATTAAGAAAACATTAAATTAATTATCTGGATCTCTAAAACAGAATGTTTTAGAAAAAATACTTTATGATCCGAGCAAGAATCTGCTGGCAACATAACCTGAAATGAGAATGGCTGCTGAGTTTATGAACTTTTTGAAGTTGTCAGGTCAGTGAATAACTCCAGGAGAAATGTTTTGACAGGTATGAAATTTATATTTCAGAATTACTCTCAGAAAGAAAGATTGTCAAAATCATGGGAGGCTTGCACATATATATGACAAAAATTAATCCCCTGTTGAAAAGGGGAAAACCGCACTAAGTAACCGAAGAACTTTTGGAGTAGCTTCCTAAAGTATTTCCAGTTTGTGGTTGTTCGAACTTGTCTGATTAAGGAACCCCAGTGAAGGTGGAAATTCTCTGCCCTGGCCATCAGTACTGCAGATCTCCAAGAGCAGGGTGGCGACAGATCCCACTAAAGTACATTTATTTTACAGCGCAGCAGTGATCACAGCTCAGGAAGCTGAAGAAACAGGCAGCAAGCATGCATAAATTATAGCAGCCCAAACTGAATTTTAATGTGTGACCACACTCACATGATTAAAAGTTTCCCTATTTTCAGGTAACATATTAGTTCTAAGCATGGAGTTCCAATACAGAAAGGTGACGTTGGATTTTAATCCCTGAAATACTTTGCTGTTGAGATTAGAATTAGCACGTGGGGTTTTTTTCCTCAAAAAAAAAAAGGGGAGGTGGGAGGAGGTTGGCCAGAGTTCAGGACTCTGAGAATGCAACTGCATGTACCTACAGAAAGCACTCGAAAGGAGGAATCAGGTATTTGCATAACACTTGCAGGAGTCCCAGAAATGTGTGTAAATAAAGGCTTGATTTGATGCAAAAATAAAATATTTCCTGAATTCACACGAAACCAAATGCACATAGATTTGAAACTCTAGTCTCATTTACAGAAATGTGTTTTGTCCTGCTGTTTAATATACTCACCACATGCACTCTCTTGCAGCGCTGTCTCGAAGTTTGTGAAGTCCATGAAACAAAACCACATCCTTCAACATCACAGCTGTAGGCACCTGAATCACTGTGTGTTTCAACATGTTTATGTAGATCAGAGGCGCTCTTAAAACTGAAAACACGGTAAAACAAATAACAGATATAATATTACAGAGGAATAGCCTTGTGGTTAATGTTTAGGACTGGGAGGTAGAAATTTTTGGCTCTGACAATGACAAGTGAAAGCGGAATATGTGTAAATTGCTTCTCTGCCTCAGTTTTTCCACCTTTGGAAAGGGGATAGTACAGACGTCTCTTTGATGTGCTCTTAATTTCTTTTTCCATTCCCTCTTTCTTCCCACACATCCACACCATGCCCAAATCCAGGTTATTTTTCCACAACTATCACCCTTTCTTTATGGTCACATAGAGAAAATTCTTGTCCGTTACCACTCATCCTCTCTGGTCTAGAAGTTCCAATTATTTCCTTCTGTCCACACACGACGTGAACTCAAAAATACTTAAATATTGATCCATTTTACCCCATTTCCAGAATCCAAAGGCTAGGCTTCTCATCTTCTCAGGGAAAGTTAAAAATAATTTGCCAGTGCTTATATGTGCAACTTGGTTTGTCACATCACCATGCCATGAGCCTCAAATTTTGTCACCTGCTATCACAGAGGTGACAAAGGAATTACGGTGTTGGAAAAAAACCATTTTTTCAGTTCTGTATCACAGCTTCGCCAAGATACTGTCTTCTACATGACAAAAAAAAGGAAAATGCCATATTAAAATGGACATATTATAATACAGTTGGGAATAAAATATACAGAGAAAGAATGAGATCCAAATGAAATGCAGATCCAATAAAGAGGGTAGCGAAATAATGGTCGATTTACAGCGTTTCAGGTTACTTCCAAAAAATAGATGGTAAGATGTACAGGATCATGCTTCACCCTCCAGGCCCTCACAAAAAGGATGGTTATTGTTTTGCCCTTGGCACTTCCAGAGGGTTTTTAAGAGGTTGATGTTGTCTGGAGGCCTCCTGAGGGACAAGCACTGGCAAATCTACTTTTGGTGTTGGAGGTATTACCGCGCTCACAGAGGTGGCAGGAAGAGTGTCCATCCTCTGCCTCCCCCTTCCACAGTGGGATCTGTTTCCTCGAGGCACAGCCGTGCTCAGGGCTTGCTCAGCTGCCAGGCTGAGATATGGGATTGCTCTGACTCTGGAGCTGGGAGCACCTCTGGCAGGTGTGCAGGCAGGGCTGGAAGGACTCACCCTGAACGAACGCTGCTTTGTGTGTGTGAATCAGCAGCCTGGCAAACGCCTCCGGGAAAGTCTCCATAAAGAATGCCTGAATTTGGATTAAAGCTGGGGTTTTTTTAGGAATTTGAAACCATGCATTGTTCTATAATCAGCCCACTGCCTTACAGATGTCCAGAGGAAAACAGTCACGTCTCAAAAAAAAAAGTAAATAGAACGCGTTGCAACTATTCCAGAATCACTCCCTGCACAGGTATTTTTCCTCATAGTTTGTCTCAGGCCAGGAATTTTGTTCTTGTCTTCTCTCTAGCATAAATACCTTCATGTGGAAAACCTGTCTGGAATAACTTAATCTGCAAAACTGTGTCAGTGAATTTAACAGGCTCTTGGAATGGGAGTATCCAAGTTTACTTAGTTGTCTGCCATGTAAATGTGTCCACGCAGGGAGCGATTTCAGAATATCTACAGCATTTGCATTCACATCACAGCTTATTTCAGAATAATTTCTTATAGGTCAGCAAGCTCTTTAAAAGTGAATTTCAGTATTTATCAGCAAGCTGTTATGCAACACACCAGGGTAGGAATATGGGAATGTCATGTCTGCACTGGCATTCTGCACCAACATGCAGACGTGCATGCTGCCAGAATTGCTAAAGAAAGCTGAATCATGAACCAGGGACGTAACTGGCTCCAATATCTGAATGGATTTAGGTTGTGCCTGAGCAGCTGGACCCCGGGATGCCTCCCAGCTCTCTCAGCCAAGTTCACTTATTGGGCTATGACACAGGTTCACATCAGCCTTGTTCCTACTCCAGCCACCTTGAGATTTTCCCTGGCTGTGCAAGCAGAACACAGGCAGAGTTATCAGGGGACATGGACAGCCAGGCCACATTGTACAATTCACAAAGTTTTAAGTGCAGCCAGAGTACCCAGAAACAAACAGTTCAGTTAGCCGTGTGCTTTATTTAATATATCAGATTTATCTTAATCTGCTATGCTTTAATTAAAAAAAAAACCAAACCAAACCAGACCAAACAGCATATTCAAAGAGCTTCATGAGTTAATAAAACAAAACCAAAAATCTCAGTTTGGATTTATTTCCAATTTCTTTCCAAAAGCACCCTGAGTGTAATCTAATGAAATGCAGAGTTGCTGAGCACCAATGTGTGGAGTTGTGGCCAGTGAAAAATCACGTTTCCTTAAGAATGCAACTAGAAAGCAGAATCTACCCCGACCGAGCAAGTCTGCACAAAGCCACTCGTGTGTTTATACAACCTGAGCGTTCCCAGGTCTGGCTGCATGGCTGGAATATTCCCATTCCCAAGGCAGAGACCCACCCGCCTCTCTGCATTTCCTGCGTGTCCGACAGCAATATCACAGGTTTCCTCGTGCTTAGATGCACCAGGATTCTTTCCCAGGAAGTCATCGCTGCCGTAGTCGGGCTTGTGGGAATCTCTGGGGACCCGAGGGAGGTTGTGGTTAGGTCAGGGAAGGACTGGGCTGTGTGAGTGAGGCTGATGATGTGCTGCAAGGCCAGCAGGGCTGCAGCCCAAGCTGGAACACACCTTGAGCTTTCACCCAGCCCTGGGTCGTGAAAGCCAATAAACAGAGGTGCAAGAGGAGAATAAACAGCTGCACGGGAGCCACTGCGAAAGAGAAGAGCCCCCTAAACGTTTTGGTTTGAAGGCACAAAGAATGGAATTTCCATGCCTCAGAGGCACAGGCAGTGAAGTTCTTGCTTTCGCAGCGTTCGTAACACAGTTGACCTAAGTTCATATATCAATTTTCTCAGCTGATACAACAATGCTTATAACTGTTGTTTATCTGACCTGTATTTTATCTAACCTTGAGAAAAGCATGTTTTATTTTAAGAAGCTCTAACTTACCGTGTTTCCTCATGTGACCTTGTAGCAGCCTTTCTTTGGCAAAATGTTTCCGACCGTTCTGTCAGGCAAATATTTTCTGTGAATTTAAACAGGAACTATTTAGTGGCAATACAAATGACTTATGAAAGATTTATTAATTAATAACTCGCTGCTGCCAGATTCATTAATAGAGTAATATAGCATTGACACAGTTCCAATATTCTCTGTCACTACAAATTTAGTTTAGGCTTAATGAAGAGGATTGTTTATCAGTAAGTAAATATCCTAAACAGAATAATAACCTGTTCAAAAAAAACCCAAGAGTTTCAAATTTGAGATCTTCTGTCAATGCACCTACTTTCCATCACCAAAACATCCACAAGTCCTAAATATATTCCTAGCACTTAAAACCAGAACAAAAACACCACCTGTCCCTCCCTTTTTAGCTTGCAGGAAAGCACACCCCGTAATACACAGTTGGTTGAGGTAGGGAGTGTTCTGGTGAAGAAAACACTCGCCAAACATGCAAAGGCAAGAGAATTTCTGTGCTTCATGAACACGACAGCCTTCCTGGAGCAAACCCTGTTTTTATGCAATTGACTTCTATGTCAAATAGAAATATTTATTAAATTACACATGCCCATTAAATGAAAATCTTAGAAATATAAACAGAAATGAGAGCACAACCCCTTGCTGTTTTCTGAAAATTGATTTTTGCATGGTCTAAAAACTCGGTGTTGTTGACCATTCCTCCACAAGTAGGACATAACCTTTTCTTTTGTGGGGGTTCTTAAGTGCTTCCACCTACATATACAGCTAAGCCTACACCTTCCTTTAAATATACCTAAACCATCTAAGCCAACCAAGCCAAAATAAAAACTGCACAGGAGGACTGTGCTTTCTTATGCAGAAGCAGAAGAGGCTATCACATACTTATGTCTGACTGTTATATTTTTAGAAATACACAAACTACTTCTTAAAAAAATAAAAATCATGTTAGCAGTGTTGGAAACGCCACAGGACATTTAACCCTGCAAATGTCCATGGGACAGGATTGTGTCCAGGCAGTTCTGGAATATCTCCAGTCTTCATAGTCTTGGAGCACCAGGGTGATGGGGTAGTGAATAAATGTCAGCTGTACATCTCCAGAACTCCACTTACTGACTTTTTTTTTTTTAAATCTTTGCACTTTCTGTCTTTACATTTACATTCACATACTGGTTAACCACAAGCAATCAGCAAGCCACCAAACAATCTTTGCATTTAAAAAGCTCTGTCCTCAGATCTCTTGAGCTCAGGAGCTCTCTGATACTGTGGACAGAAGCAAGTTTTAACAGCAGAAGTAGAAAGCTCTGACATGTTGACATGTGACAAGGGGAAAATCCCAAGTGGTTTTATGTTTAGGTGTAAATAAAGGTAAAAAACTACTTTCAGGAGAAAACTTCAGACATATGTAAAGGAATATCCTATACCCTCATGCAAGGAGCAGCCACAAGTGTCTCTCATCTCCCTAACAAAGTGACAGCTATGCAGAAATCTCCCTTTTTAAAAAGGTGAAATCATAGCCGGCACCAAATCAAAGACTCTTAGGAATTCAAGAGGACTAAATGCAAATTCAAGAACAGGAGGCAGGGAAAGAAAATATTCCTGATGATAAGAATAATCAGGTGAACCAAACTAAATGACACTTTGGATATGTTTAGGTCTCAGAAATTTATACATAAAATTAATTTACCAAAAAGGATTTGCCTAGCTTGTGTAACCAAGTAGGTGCATCCTGAGTCCATTTCTGCTCTTCATCAGGATGTTCTCTCAAGAAGAACAAGAATGTAAGACCTTGATCACAGCCCACATCCACTCCAGAGGGTGCAATACAGACAATTTCCTGGTACAGAGTTCTGAGCTACAGATGCATGTGCCTAGTAAAGGGACAGGGCCCTAAAATCCTTATTAAAAGACAGAAAATCCTGAAACCTCACCTTGCTTACAATAGATCTTGCACCTCTCTTGTAACTGATGCTCGTTCCTTCTCATCTTTTCTAGCACAGACATGCAGAACAAATGGTTCCCCTGCTCCTAAATATCTTTGAAGACACACCATATTCCTTTTCTTCCACATCTGACTTTTCTCCTTTCCCATATTTAGGCTGTATAGCCAGAGGAGTCCCTTCACCTGTCCTAATGGGCTTTATTTTCTAAAGTTATGATCACAATGAGGCGTGATTTTTGTTCCTCTTACGGACTAGAAATTTTACACTATCAGGTCACTGGAGTGAGTTGAGTTCTCCAGACAAAAAATAATGCATCTGTCAGCTAATGTCCAGAGGGAAAATGAACACATTTATGTTGCCTTGCATCCACTGATGCATTAATAGCACCCCAAAAAGCAACTTCAACCCATAAACTGAAGAGACACATATCTTGGGGCTTCACCAAGAGGATTTGGACTCTGTTGACACATTTTACAAAACAAAGCCAAACTGATTGGTTTAAAGCAAGCCCAGAACGATGTGTTCCAGGAGCAGAGTCCCACAAATTGCCTTATTACCCTTCAACTTTTCACCTGGAGAGGCTCTGCTCCTACCCTCCCCAGGTCTGAAGCTGAATGGCACGCACAGCCAATGCAGCCCATAGCTAAACCCTTACTCAAACAATCAAGGCATCTGCTATGAAAGACTGACAATGGAATGTGGCTGCTCCAATACAGCCAAGGGCAGGACATCACCTTTGAAGCCATGACAATAATTTTAACACAAGAGGTAGCTTGCAATATAGGGAATGCATTAAAAATGCTCTTTCTTACCACAGAGATGAGAAAAACTGGGGCAGCTGGAGGTGTGTGTTTCCCCTGACTTGAACAGAAGGAAGAGTAAGCTCACCATGAAATATTATTATGAGGGAGACAACCCTGATCCTGACTGGTAGAAATAAGTAAAAAGTCTGCTGGAGTGGTTTATGAACTGTCACCCACAAGCAGAATCATGAGGAAAACCCAACCCTGTTTAACTCCCAGTTACTCCAAGTTGAGAAGTGCCCATGGATGATAGGAACTAGCCCATTAAGTCATGGTGCCCATAAAATAGAAATGTTTTTGCAACTATTTTAGATAGGTGAAAAAATATCCGAAGATCTCTCACAAGTTCCTATGAAACACAGAGCACTAAGTGAATTTTATAAAAAACATTTGTATGTGAAATACTTTTGAGATCGTATGTTTTATTTTTTTTATGAACTCTCTTTCCAGTGACAATAAACAATTTTTTTTTTGATTGGTAACAGTTTCTTCCTCGTTATCACAGGCATGAAGAGCAACATGTTCATAAAACCACACTGAGTTACTGAAGGTAACATAAACCAAAATAGAAGCACGGAGATGACAAGATAGTTTTGGCAGGAAATCAACTGACAGGAACATAGAATTAAGTGTTTTTAAAAAGCGAACAGACACCAGTAAATACTGAAGTACCATTTAATTAACTCCCTCCAACACAGAGACAATTACATCAGCTACAAAAATGCAGAACATTTTGCAGTATCCACAACACAAAGCAGGTCCTGAATTCTCACCTACCATCTCGTAGCTGAAAAGTCTGTCTAGACTAATTGAGTGAATGCTCCTCATTCTTCGGAGCAGGGATGTGTCTGTTCATGCGTTTCTGTTGATTTATTTCTCTGTGTTTTTACCTTGCCCCCTCCCTTCACTTCTCCCTGCTCCTGCTCAAGGTTTACGAGGGCAGTGCAGGTTAATTCCAACAGAAATGGGGAGGCTGCACAATGATTAAACTGAATTAGGTGTCAAAAACCCACACCTGAGAGTGAAAGTGGGCTGCATGTTGCATTTTCTGCAGTGTGAGACAGGGGGCCATCCAGCAGCAGTCCAATTTCACAGTGCTCCCCTCCGTTCCCAGCAATTTAACCCTCGGCCTCACTGCTGTGCTGGCACAACTCTGTGAGGCTACACATGGAATTTGGGGCAAGGAAATGCTTTCAACCAAATCAAACACCGGGGACAGGAAACGGGAAATGGGTGAAACTCCTTAGGCTAATAACGTACAGCTGATTAAAATGTCAACATCATTCAGGTTGTTCAAAGAAAAATAAATAAATTTTAAAAACCTCATTTTTATTTAGGATTACCTGGTTTTAGTCGTTCTTATCTTAGTAGAGCGGGTTAAACTAAGCTGGTGAACATTCCATGTGCAGAACAGAGCATTCCCACAAGGAGTTAATGCAGGCAAACTGCTGCATTTTAAATTCACACTCCAGCGTATTTCACAATAGCTCCCTGAGGGAGACAAGCCCTTATTTCCTCGGAAGGGCTTGAAACAGGATCTGAGAAATCCAAGGTCCTGTGTATATGGAAACACAGAGGCACATAAAGGTGAGTCAACTAAAATATTGAGCCAGACAGATCGAAAACCACTTCACTTCTTAATCAGAGCAATCGTACGGGGCTTAAACTCATTTTAACTCGTTGGCACCAGAGCTTCGAGTGCTCCACCAGAACTTTCTTAAATATTCTTTATGTGTCAGCAGGAGAGGAGCGAAGTTTTCGGGGCTGTTACCTGTGGGGAAGCTGGACCTGACACAGGGAGAGATACCCCGAGTGCCGGGGGAAGCTGCGCGGGTGATTTCCACAGGGAATTATATTCATTACTGTGGGAACATATTTGCAGGAGGGTGGGAAAGGTAAGCAGTTTTCCTTGCCCTCAAAGTTCTCCTCTTTCACAGTGCGCCCTACCCCACCTCCTGGGGCTGGTGGAGCCTGCCTACTAAGTTGGGAAACATTCTTCTAATTAATAAAATTCACTACATAGCTGGAACTTGAAAAAACATGTATAAAAAAAGATTTAGCAAAATGCTGTGGGCTCGAGGATTCCATCAGCCCAAACTGCCCACTTACAAACACAAAAAAAAAAAAAAAAAAAAACAAAAAATCAATTAGCTGGGGTTTGAGCACGTTTTTCAAGCAGAGACTGTGCTTAGTGACAGAGGCAGCAAAGTAAAATTCTGAGGGCTTTGAACTTTTTCTGAACCTTCTTCATTTTTGAAATAAATGGACCGGTCATGTCAGTATGTGAGTAAAGAATGATTGCTCTGTATTAAAGGGCATTAGTATCAAAAACAACTACTGCAAGAAATATGATTCCTGTAAGATACCAGACATAACGGCAGTAGGGTTTATTTGTAATCAAACTGTGCAAACAATCCAAGAGTTGTCATAAATAATGATCTGTGTTTTGTGCTTAGGCTTATAGCTTTAAAAAGGTGACAATGGGGTACTACGTGTGTAATCCACTTGTAAATAAAAACTTTTATTTAGAGGTTCTCACAGATTGATTTAACAAGAGAACTACCTCCCTCTATAAACAGAAATTTTTTGTCATTCCTTATTTCATGTAAGGAAAAATTAATGAAAAAGGAGGTATCAGAGCATTATGTAAATAAGGATATTCGAAATTCAGAGTCCAAAGAGATATTTCTGGACATCCTATCTCATTAAGAGGAAACTGGAAATTATAGACCCAGCAAGGCAAAGTTTAGCAAAGCAAAGCATGGACTGTAGGCACCATCAGAAAACAGAAGTGACTTTGCTCCATCACTGCAGTGCATTTACTCCAATAAATACTGATAACAAATACTCCAGTACACTCTAATTCTAATACAATGCACATGAGGGATAAAATATCTTTGTGAAGCACCACCCTTTGGTCTGACATTGTCTTGCATGGAAATATTTTTATTCTTGTTCATGTTTGTTCTTAACCTCAAAAAGATAATTTATGTCATTAATTTTATCACACCCTTGATATGAAAAAATCAGAGAAATGGGATTTAAGGATGGTAAGCTATGAATGCTTGAAAGGCATAGAGAGACGTAAGGACAAAAGGATCAAAGGCCTCTGAAAACCAAAGTTTTTGTAATTATTGGTAGTTCACTATTACAAAACCTGCATCAAATTTGTCCATATGAGGTTTGCAAAATTGTTTAGTTTTACAGTTTTTCAGTAACTCAATTCAGTTGTTTCTTCTTTGCCATTATTTTTTCAGTTATATCACTTAATTCAAACAAAAGAGCAACACTCATAAAACATGAAAAGATCATTGTAGGCCAGATAAGCAGTTTTCCTGCACTATTTCTTTCTCTAAAAACTGTCTTGCTCAAGAGTTACACCAAGGGAGATGGTAAGAAAATGTCATCACACTCATGGGTGCAAAGCTAATGCTCACTGGCCATAAATTAGAGCTGAGGTTCTGAGGCCAGGAGTGACAGAAGGTGCTTCCCCATAATGTCACATCAGTATGAAGCCACTTCTGATCAGGAGTGAACACCCTCAAGATGCAGAAAAAAAATTCACATAGGCATCAGTATTTATGTTAACATTGTCTAAAAAAGGATAGCAACTGCTCTTGTCTTGGGTTGCTTGGTACAGAGATAGCAAAGTGAAAACAGAATGGATAAATGATTTTATTTAACACAGGACACCCAATAGTGGTCAAGGTACAAACCATTTTTAGTTGAAACTAATCTTGGCAATGTTTGAACATTAAACTTATATGAACAGCTTGTTGCAAATGTCTGATTTCTATCTGAGCAAAGAAAAAAAATCCCAAACGTTTCAAACTAACCAAGGGAACATCAGATTTTGTTGCCTTTTTTTCAGACCAACAATAAACACTCTGGATCTGGCTACAAACTTCAAATTTATCATTAACCTGGGTGTATTAAAGCTCTTCACGTATGCTCTTAAAACACAAGAGAAGTTGCATCTTTGTCAAAAAGATCATTTTAGTCCTGAGAAAGAGAAAGAAATCTTGAATTCAAGGTCACAAACATTATGCAAATATCACAGGATGGGTCAGGTTGGGAGGGACCACAGTGGCTCACCTGGTGCCACCTCCCTGCTCCAGCAGGGCCATCCCAGAGCACACGGCACAGGATTGTGTCCAGACAGTTCTGGAGTATCCCCAGGGAGGGAGCTCCACACCCTCTCTGGGTGATCTGTTCCAGTGGGCTTCATTTTTGTCACTGCTACCATAATAATCCCGTGTTACTTACAGAGATAGTGGGACACATCCTTCAGGGGGAAGACTGAGCAAAAACCTCCCCGTTGTGAGTCAGATCCAAAGAATGCTGAAGTTAGGAAAGGAGGGGAAAAAAAAAAAAAAGCCAAAATCAAGTATTTCACATCACAGTTCTGCCAACAAACTCCTCCAAAGTGTAGTAACTTCATACTCTGTGAGTAGCCTTGGCAGAGAAGCTGCTAATTGCTATCTGCTGATAATGCACCAGAGAAAACCTGCAGATCTCAGTGGCAAACAGATTTCCCACTGTCTCACAGCTGCACCAGCACCTGAGTGCTTTGTACCTTAAAGCACAACTTTCTGCACAAAGGCACTTCATAGATTCAATAGGAAAATTTTGTAAAAATCAGTATTTTCTTAGGTGTATACTATGACACTCTTTGGCTTAGGTCACAGAGACATTGTTAATGTGGGTCCAATTCTACTTTTTTCACCTTTAATTAAAACTCATTCACCTTTAATTAAAATGTCTACACCTGTAATTACACTTGATTACAGTGTTCAGAATAAAGAGCAGGATACACAAGAGCCAAACCAGCTATATTAAAAAGTCTGGTATATTATTGCTATTACATCCACAGAGTCTGCCTGTAATTTTCTGCAGAATCAGATTTTTTTTTGTTTTCCTTTTGAGTACATTTAATGCTATTTAAAAACTGTAAAATACAATAGCCATCATAACAACACCAGTGTGTTAAGGCAAACACCCTAGAAACAACTAAAGTTTCCCTTTTCCTGTAAGGATTCATACGAATCCTAATTTAAACTTAAAATTCTTATCCCTGAAAGGGAAGAAAACTCTGCCATTGAAAACAATTTGTTAAAATCTGCAGCTGCTGAGGCCCTAATCTTATAGAAAAGAAAACCTCAGGAGATGTTCTCATGACATCACCTCTTCGCTCCCTTTCCCTGTTAGTAATAGCTGTCAATACAAACAAAAATCCAGGATAACCAGGGATGAAGGAAGAAAACCAGGTATAAACCCTTGCTGAAGGGCTTCATGCAGCCGGGGCTTATCACAGCTCAGGTGCAGGTAAACTGAAGGCAGTGTTATTTTCCAGGTGAACTGAACTCAGAACCACCTTCTAGTCCTGGAATGGTGTCCCGAGCTGCCAGGGGAGGTGTGTGAAAGGTGAGGCAGGAGTGACCTGCAGTTCCCAGGGGGTGCTGCAGGTGCTCCTTCGGGTGTTCCCCGGCGCCGTTGCAAAATTCCCCCACAAAGCAGGATTCTTTCCCTTCACACGGGGCAGTATCAATCCAGTGTTCTTGAATTTGCTTCCTGGGGCCGCTGCCTAGAAGTTTTAGCTATATTACATTTCTGTGAGTTTCTCTTGAAAAAATAGTAGTCAAGATTCCAGTCTCCTCAATGAGGTGAACATTTTTTGGTTTTTTAATTACTGGATACCTTATTTTAAGTATCTAAGGCCGTATTTTGCAAACATTTACACCTTGCCAGAAGCCACAAGTTGTAACATTTTCATTACAACCACACAGTAAGAGTCCTATGATCACCATCCCAAACATCTGCTGAGGGTGCCTTTATTGTAATTTAACTCCACGGCAGGGCTGTAAAACCTCTTTCCACACAGAAAGCCAAAGCAACCATTACCAGGAGTGCAATTCCAGTCACTGACACCAGCGTGGGATCCCACTGAACAGGGCTGGCTCCATTTCCTTGTTCTTCTCAGGATCCAGCTCTGGAATTGGCACAGCTGCTAAATTAGTGAGAAAATTGATGAAGAAAAGAAATTATTTGCAGCCGAAAGCTGGTTCTTGGGGGGAAATGATTTTTTTTTTTTTTCTGCTCAGCTGAATGCATGTTTGTATTAATGAAACCACAGGAATGAAAACCAATGAGAAATAGTTCCACTGTTTTTTTGTTATTCTGAACAGATACAACAACAGCAAACTTCATTAAAAAAAAATCCTCCTGGCCCGTTCTCCGTGGTTTTCCACCTCCCTCCCTCCTCTTCCCTGTGTTACTAGCTCAAAAGATCTGCCAGATCAGCTGCTCCGAGAGCCACTCCCTAAAGTGCTTTATTCCCAGCACTCTGGATTCGGTTTAAGGGATTCAGGAGCCTCGGAGCAGATCAGCTGACGGATCTCAGTCAGCGGCAGACTTCGGGAGGAGGATGGCAACAAGCAGCTGGGAGGAGGTTCTTCATTTGCTCATCCAGATCTGGAAGACAAACTCTGCCCAGTAGCCCCGAGCATCAGTGTAAAAGCCTGACTGTGTCTCCTCCGATGCTCGTGCTGATCCCACTGATTAAAAGACTTGGGTGCTGACATCATTCCGGGCTGAAAAATCCGAGGGTGCAAGCGGGAAAACGTGCAGGAATCGCTGTGCCAGCTCCACGGTGTTAAACAGACACCGTCCACACGACTGGCTTTGTACTCTTTGTACTTCCAGCTACTAAAAATACCCCTCTGGAAGTGTTCCCCTACCAGGAAGAGAATTACTGGAAAGCTTCCCAGAGAAATGATGGTCTGGTATTCCAAGTGGCACTCTCCTCACGTTGTGGTAGTTCAATTCACACTGCTAGAACCAACCTTTTCCCTGAAACAGGAAATCCTGCTATCCCTAAAGACAGAGGGAAAGGGAGGAAGAGTAGTGTTTATGCTGCACATTAAATAATCCGTGGTCAAGTAGCTTTATTAAAGTTATTCCAGCCACGGTGTTAATACCACTGGAACAAAATATCTCAAGTTATAATTATTCTAATTGACCAGCGCCAGTATCCACAATATCCCAGAGACTAGAGGCAAAAACCACCAGAGGGAAAACTGTGGGAGAGACTTTGAAATCCTCCTGTCCATTATGGCACAGCCCCCCCTCGTTCCTACATCCCACCTGAACACCCACATCCCCTTCCTTGTCCCTACATCCCACCTGAACACCCCACATCCCCTTCCTTGTCCCTACATCCCACCTGAACCTCCCACATCCCCTTCCTGGTCTGTACATCCCACCTGAACCTCCCTCCCACATTGTCCCTTCCTGGTCTGTACATCCCACCTGAACACCCCCCATCCCCTTCCTTGTCCCTACATCCCACCTGAACACCCACATTGCCCCTTCCTGGTCTGTACATCCCACCTGAACACCCCACATCCCCTTCCTTGTCCCTACATCCCACCTGAACACCCACATTGCCCCTTCCTTGTCTCCACATCCCACCTGAACACCCACAACTCTCCCCCTTTCTCTCTACACCCCACCCACCCTCTAATCCCTCTATTTATAGTTCTGCTAGTTTAGGCTCAACCCCACTATTTTCAACATCCTTCACACCAAACACAGGCACCTTTAAAGGCAGTGGAGAGCTGGAAGGATTCTGGGAGGATTTGCAGCCAAGCACAGACCACACACATTCATTTGCTGCTTCCAGGCTGGTAAGTGTCCTGTGCAACCAGAATTTGTGATTTCTTGCAGGCATTAATTGATAGCAGCAAGTTCTTGCTCTACTTGAATTACTCCTTAAACCACTCTTCATTTCAATAAAACGCTTACAACTTAATTTCTAGACACTTTTCCAAGTAGGCAGACTCAGAAACACTGGCTGTACTGTGAGAAGATGAAGTAAATTAAGAAGGAAATGTGTGTTTTGTGTAATTAGAATGACAGCTATCCCTTTACTACCTACAAATGCTCTCAGGGGTGAGTGCATGACTTTAAAACAGCAGCAGTAAACAGAGCACTCTTTTCCAAGCTCTTTCTGCCTGGAACAACTCATATCTCTATTCAACCCACTTCTTACTTAAATAACCACACAAGTATATCATGCCTGGAGGAAAACTTAGTGCATGTTGGGATTTGCATGTATTTCATGGGAAAAAAAGTAGTGAAAAAGGGAGGAGAGTGAATGAGAAATAGGTGCATTTGCCTTCAGGACAAAGTTTCCAATTTTTCTCTTTGGTTATGCAATATAAGATCTTCTCCTTTTTTTGTGTGTGTCTTTAAAAATGGTGCTTTGTCACTGATTCCAGTCTCTTCAGCAAAAACCTTCTGTTTGCATCAGCATGGACTTCACAGGGGGGCAATACAGCAGCTATTCTTTACTTTTAAAGGCACACACAGCCCCAAAAAGAACCCACTCCTGCCCAAACACCCCCAACCTATATACCACCCGTATTTGCAGTTCAGCAGTCCTGAATTTTAGCCCCTAACGAGGGCACAAGTGCCACCTGTATGTCAGTCAGACAAAGGTATTTATTCCTTTGAGAGCTCAGATTAGGGTCAGAGGTATTGGTGTGGAGAGAAGGGAAAAGGAGTGTGAACAAGCAGTTTATTTATTGTTTTTTTTAATCTACCAGCCAGTATAACAGATTGAGAGCCATTTTTTTTAATCTCCCTTAGCAGAGCAAGGATCTAGGGTCAGTACTTACCCACCCTTTCCTGTAATGAGCTGATTTGATTTTTTAGAGGGTTTTTTTGATTGTAAAGCCCCCCTTTCCTCCAGTGGGACCCCCCTGACAACTCTCCTGTGCCCGACTTGCACGCAGGCACCGCAGAGGTTTATTCTGTGAGAAAGGACAATCACCCTTGAGAAAACTCTGCTCACAACCCCGCTTCCACAACTCCCCAAAGCCACGAAACGTGGGCCTCCTTCATTCTCTTATCACTGGGCATCTCACTGCTTGGTTCCTGCATGTTGCTGCACATAACAGCACACACCGAGCGTGTGAATCCAGACCTTTGAGTTTAATTTATGGTGAATTCACACACCGAGCACACCCCGACACTTTCCCCTGTGCGGGTAACAGAACACAGGTTCTGGGCAATAATCACTGATTAATAATAATAATAATTATTAATTATTATTATTATTAATAATAATAATCACTGAGCAGCCCTGCAGCCAATCACGGCCTGCCATCAGCTCAGCACAGCAGGCTGAGCTTGTGTTCTCTCACGTATTTTTTAGCTGTAATTCCAATGTGCCTCGTTGCCCCTCAGCCCCCTCTCTCCCCCCCACCCCCAGTTTTGAATCCATTTCTTGATGCTGAGAATGTTGGGGCTGTTCAGCCTGGGGAGGAGAAGGTTGTGTGGGGAGACCTCAGAGCAGCTTCCAGTCCCTGAAGGGGCTGCGGGGAAGCTGGAGAGGGACAATTCGTCAGGAACTGGAGTGACAGGACAAGGGGGAATGGGTACAAACTGACAGAGAGTAGGGTTAGACTGGATATTGGGCAGGAATTGTTCCCTNTTATGTTCACGAAACAGGAAAGATACGAGTCCTGGAGACTCCCAAGGTTCCCCTGAGCTCTGTGCAAAGGTGTGCTGGGAGAGACACTGAAATGAGCACGTGGCTTGAGGGGAAGGCTGGCGGAGCTGGCTGGTGTCTGCTTTTGTTAACAACACCCTGCACGTCAATCCTGACGCGAGTAACTCCGGCAAACGAGCCACAGCTTGTGCTGCCTCCTTCCTTGAGCTGCCATCACCCACCACGGCAGGAACCTCAGGCTCAGGTGGGCAGGAGAAGGGTGGAAATCTGTAGAAAATGAGCATCACTTGTTTCTCCTAATTTTAACTGCTCATTACTACACTTTTTTTTCCTTTTTTTGCTACACTTCCGGGACCTTAAAACCCTTCCGGGACCTTCAAAACCTTCTAGAATGGAAATCTGCAAGTAAACAGAAAGACACAGGAAAGCACTCAAGTGACAGCAAAAAGACATTAGGACTGAAAAACTTGGCTTTAGATGAAATAAACCCCCAAATGCAGTAGTTTTTATTGCTTTTCCTATCAGCTGCTCTACAGACATTGCACCAAATAATCAGCTTTTTAGAAAGTGTTAGCAACTAACCAGGCACTGTAACTGGCCAACACAGCTCCTGGATAAAGCAGGAAGACAAGAGCATTACACCCCAAATGGTGGTGGAATCCTGACTTTGGGGGTGACACTGAAATCTCCAGGACAAGGCTCACCCTCACTGCCCCTTTCTGCTGAGATGTTGAGAGTTTAGCAACAGTGAGCTTGGACTCTCTAGATGAGTGATCCAACATTTCAGCCATCATCAGCTGTGCAAGAGAGCTGGAGAGGGACTTTTCATAAAGGTATGTAGTGACAGGACACGGGGGAATGGGTACAAACTGAAAGAAAACAGGGTTAGATTTGGTATTGAGGAGAAATTCTTCCCTGTGAGGGTGGTGAGGCCCTGGCACAGGGTACCCAGAGAAGCTGTGGCTGCCCCTGGAGCCCTGGAAGTGTTCAAGGCCAGGCTGGATGAGGCTTTGAGCATCGTGGGATAGTGGAAGGTGTCCCTGCCCATGGCAGGGGATTGAAACCAAATTATTTTTAAGGTCCCTTGCAACCAGAGCCATTCTGTGATTTAAGATTCTACTGCAGGGGCTGCCTGTGCTGAATCCTGTCTGAACTGAACTGGCAGCAGGACAGATGCAGAACAGCCCTGCAGCACCCAGGAGGGAAAATAAACCCAGAAGAGCTTCCTCAGAGCATCTTAGGGCAAGAAACATCCTTTCCAACCACGGCTGCACTGATTTTTTAACAGCTTCCTGCCATGTACAGTGCAAAATCAATACTGAAGACAATCAAGACAAGTTGATGAGAAACATGATAGAAATACCCTTTTTCCTTTATCCTGTTGCCACCATGAGACTTTGGGTTTGCTATAGGGCAAAAGCCCCTGTGTGGAAACAAACCTTGGTAAGTAATCTGAGATTCAAGTCACTTGGCTGCACAGTCCAAAACTGCTTTTCAAGCAGAGCCTTGCTGTGCATCGTGGTGTGGATGAGCAGATCCTCCTCCCATGTTCTTCTCCTTTTACACCAATGAGGCCAACAGTGAGAGGGCCCAAAATACAAGGGTTAAAGAGTTTTCAACAGGTACACCCAAATCAATAATAAATGTCAGGCCAAAAGGAATCACAGTGACATTACTGTAAACATCACCAAGGAAATCTCATCACTGACCAGGAATTCACATGCATTTGCATGGGGTACCTATAGTTTGTATGAGACTGTCACTTGGATGTGTGGTATTTATTCCATTCCTGGTTTTCCAGATGAGAAATTGAGACATCTTTGTGTATGCAGAACAAATCACTGACAAACTGGCAGGGAATTCAGTTCTTGAAATAAATCCAACTGTTACCTGGCTGTTAACTTCACACAATCTCTGGAACAATAGAGTACAGAAATGTGGCTGGTTAGACTGGCTGGTGGGTTTCTGCAAAATTACTCACTTTTCATAGTGACACAGTTAAAAAAAATAAAAATTAGTTTTAGAAAGTGTAGTAACACTTGATAGAGTCAGTTCTCCTGAGAGAACTCAGCAGAGAAACCATGAAAGATTCAGTCTCTTCTGCTTTCTGTTACTACCAGTAACAAGCTAGAGAATAAATATTTTAGAACACTACCCTGTGTTTCTGTAATTCAGCATGAACAAAGTTCCATGAGATGAGGATTAATTAATCTTACTGCTTTTGGGGCAAGTCTGTGAGATTGAAAGGAAAAAAAATGTTTTGATATCTTAATTAAGGAACAGAAAAGAATAACACTGGCAGAGAAAGGGTTCTGTACCTCGATGCTCCTTTACTTTAGAGCCCGTGTGCCACAGACAGCATTCAATTAAATAATAGTCTTAGCAGTAAACAATGACAATACACAGAACACCACACAACATCACTCCTTTGGCTCAAAGTAATTCCAGTTTGTGACTGAACAGTCGTTATGCAAAAAACCTCCGACACGTGGCTGAAAACAATAAAACCTTCACATCCTACAGCTGAAAAGGCAGGGAACAAATTGGCAGAGGAAATTTAGATTGCACATCCCTTATGGAGCAGTTTTATTTCTTGTGCAGTTTGAAAACAGCATCAAGTACAACTTTGGTATTCACCTGGAAAAGGCTTAGCTGGGAGAGCTGCTTGTCCAAGGGAAGCTCTGTCTGAAAAGGCAGCAATTTCCAACGTCTCCAAACAAAACAATTTGAAACAAAAGCAAACAGAATAATTTGTTCTCAATTTTTTTTTTTTTCACGGTGCAGCACACCCAAGATACAGTTGTTTTCTCATAGGGATGTTAATAACAAAAATAAAATCATGCTGGGAGATGATGAGGCACCACAGCAAGGGCTGTGGTGAAAGTCACGCTCCTGTCTCAAAGGAGTGCTCTGGGAAGATCAGCTTTTAGAGAGCTTTCTAGTGCCTGGCTTAACAAAAGCCTTTCCAGTGGTTATATTTTCCTCTCCTGAACGTTATTTAAGGTAATTTTTACAGTAAGAACAATCACCCACTGGAACAACCTTCCCAGAGATGTGTCACTAAAGGTTTTAAAGACACATCAGACAGGATGCTGGTTAATGATGATTTTATGATTCTATCACCCCACCTACGCTCCATTTCCCCAAAAAAGGCTGAGCCAGATCATCTTTGGAGGTGCCTCCCAACCTTGGCTGTTCTATGATTTTGGAGATACTGAGAGACTGAAGAGGTACATTTTTGTGTGACCACCAGCATGCAAGCACTTACTGATCATTCCTTCTAAAATCACCTGGAATCAACCATTCCCAGAAAGGCAAGATGCTATTCCCTGGCTGGGGAAGGGAATAGGCAGCAAGGGAGGGATGCCAGACCCCCTAAGAGTACAGAAACCCAGGGGATCACATTAGGATACGGAGATTTTGTGAAGCCAGAGAGGTCTCTAATGGTTGTTTAACTCTGAAACTGGAAATTATGTGTTAAAATGATGCAGGTTGATTCAATGCAGCACAAATGCCACTGTCAGTAGTATCAGCATAGAGCAGATGGACTCTGCTAAGGCAAAAAACCCTCTCCCTCCCCAGTTAAAAGCTTAATCACCATTTACATGCATCTCAACAAAACTTTGATCTTGTAGAAATCCTGTATTTACCATAACAACTCAACCTAGGAGCTCTCCATTTGCTTTCCTTTCCTTTTTTCCCCTCTCTCCACAGTACCCTGCCAGAAGATAACGTGCCTTTACCAATTAGGCACCAAACACAGGGGAAAAAAAAGTTTCAAGTACATAAACAATATATTTCATAAATAAAACCTGGCTTCCTCTTGCCCAGTGGGTTTGGTGTGAAACAGAAGCATTTGTGGACAGGACAGCTGAGGAGAAACTGAACTAGCTCAAGCCAGTGGTGAAATAATCCAGGAACTGTACTCAGGATATTAGGAGGCTAAAAAATTACAGGATCTCACAGTATTTGTGTGAGAAGTACCTAAGGAAGACAGAAGTGGCTAGGGAATGAAAAATTCTCTTCCCCACACTGCTAAAAGGTACCTCCTCTTTCTGATATGCACCCCTGTCCCATCAAATACTGGTCCCTCCCATGCAGGTATTTTATAGACTTGTTGACATTTAAATACAAGCAGTTCTGCTCCTCTGACACACAAAATCTGTCACCAGAAACCACTTTCCTACCCGTGTCCTGCAGCTTTACACAGAGCCTGGCACACCAAGCCTCTGGCCACAGCCATGGCACCGAGAAAACCACCGGAGGTCAATTTTAATATCCAGACATTTATACTTTGGGAGAATGTGTTGTAGAGATTATAAGGCAACCTTTAGGGGTCAAGTAGTCTGTGTTAATAGAGACTTTCAAAGCTGAAGTCGTTCCTACTCATATTTTTGCTAAAACATAGAACTTTTTCATAAATACGATAGGCACAGACAGGATTTTTACAACCACCAATCCATCCTCCCTGTCAGACACAGCAGCTGCTTTATCCTCAGGAAAAAACCCCTTCAGCACAGTTCTGTGGCTCAGTCTGCTGCCCCAAAGGACCCTGTTCTCCAGCCACAGCTGGGTTTGCCCTTCAGGATTCCAGGCAACATTATTATAGATATATAGATATATATATATATATATATAGATATATATATATATATATATACACACACATACATATATATATATTTAGTTTATTCCTTTTTGCTATCAGCTCATTTTCCCTGTGGGAATACTACTATCTTCTCAACATGCAAAAGTCCAGACTGCACATCCATGAGTGGAGAATGGAATGAAGGTGCAACTGTCAGCAAAGATGCATCTGACCCAACCCATGATCTGCATCCCCAACAGTCATGCAAACCTGGCCCATTACACTGGGGCACACTGACTCCATGTGGCAGGACACAGAATATGCTCCAGACATTCCTTTTTCTTGCACTTCACACAGTGCTGTGTGTGGCTGTGAACTTTGGAAGTAAGTTTTGGGAACAGAAGGAACAGAATCCACATGTTATTTCTGTGAGAAAGGGCAACACGGGGACGAAAACGTTAATGGATCGTATTGGTAACTGTTTTTCACACAAATACTCACCAGGAACACACAGTAAAGTACAAAGGCTATATATATATATATATGTATATGTATATATATATAAAAAGAATGCTTTCTCAAATGTTTATTACACGATGAAATAAGTCTAATTGAAAAAAATTCACATCCTGGACTTCATCAAAGGGGACTGATTGCTCTTCAGGCCTAATAGCTAAAAGCAAGATTGAAAGAGCAGGTTTGAAAAATTACATAAAACTGTATCACATTCTTCTTTCAGTTTGTAATTGGTTTGATTGAATCTTGACTAGAAGACCATAAAAGTTTGCTTCAGCATTAGACCAGCTCTCTGGCTCAAATAGCACTAACACTGTGGGATGGGTACAGGGTTTTCCCCATGACTAAAATGGAAATAACTGGTAATATTTTCTTCCACACCACACTCATGCCCACCCCAAACCCCCAAATTCCACCTACTTTACCGATGTTGTTAGATACAAGACCTAAAGAAGATAAGAAACAAAGACAATTCTTGTTTTGCCCCTTTGTGTCTTCACATTTCAGTCTCTACCAGCTGACCACAAGTACATTCCACCCACTGTGAACAAGGTCTTCAGATGTCGTTTCCAGACTTGGAAAGAAGTGACATGGTATGGCTGAAAGGGTTTTTTGTACAGCACAAGTGCCATAAAATTTAGGATTTCCCTGCTTTGGTTAAGGTGTGTGATGATGCACCTGTCAAATCTCAATCTTACTGCACAACTGCAAGGGGCTGCTAAATTTGTGTGAGATTTATTTTTTTTCCCCCCCTTTCTGTTATTTTTTAAGACAGTGCAAGGTCTAGAGACAGCGTGAGAATCTCAGACCGGGGTGTTGCAGGGTGATCTGCCAATTTCAGCTTAAATTTCATTGTATAAACATTTTCCCATCTCTGTTTGGTATCCAGCAAACAATCCTATTAGAAATTTTCCAAAGGTCTGTGTGGGTTTTTTTGTTGTTTTTTTTTTTTTTTTGTCTCTGAGTACTGTCCATGCCAGCACTTTCCCAAGTATAAATTAGTAGCTGTACATCTGCTGCTGCTGCTGCTCTGTCTGAACCGGCTGCTGGCCCGGCTGCTGCGGCGTGGCCGGCACCGGGGGCTGCAGGACATCAGTCTGAGGCACTGACCTCCAGGCCAGGGGGTGCTGATCTGCCATCTGGTTACCCAGGGGAGCAATGGAGTTCACCAGGGTGGTCAGGTTTATGAAATGGGCCACGGACTGGGGGTTGGGCGCCTCGGGCTGCGGCGGGAGCTGGATGTCGCTCTGGCGGTTGTGCAGCATGGCCGAGCCGCTGACGGTGTCGAAGGTGACGGTCAGGATGGAGTTGTCCAGCTGCAGCTGGCGCTCCGGGCCGCTCAGGTGGCCCACGGCCACGGGCTGCAGGTTGGTGAACTGGGTGCCGGCTGCCGTGGTGATGGGGGTGACGGTGATGTTGGTGAGCCCCACGGAGCTGGACGGGGCTGTGACGTTCGGGTCGCTGAGGGTCACCACCACCTGAGGAGAAACACAAAGGTGACCTCAGCCTTGTAGCTTCCAGCTGACCGCCAAAACAGCAGGGAAGTGCTGGTGGGCTCACTCGGTGCCAGCGAGAGGAGGCACGCACAGGTGGGGATGTAGGAAACTTGGAATGTAACAACTTCCACAATTATAAGTAAGATGGTGATGGGAGAGAGGGATATGCAACATTTAAAACAAGCAGCCAAATTAACTTTCACTCTTTTAATCACAGCTTCAGCCAGTTACTGAGAGCCAGCAAACAAGCTGATGCGAACACCAGAGGAAATGAAAGCAAAGGTGAGGAGCTTGGAGGTCCAACTTCTTGGGTTTTTAAAGTCTCTATTCATCTTTGTGTTACCACAATTTGTCCAATCAGCTCCAAATGTTCCAAACACTCTTATGTGATTTTTTTTTTAACCAAAGGAAGGGTTATCCCTCTAATCAATGCCACCCATCACCCTCCTCCTGCAGCTCACCTGTTGGATGCTCTGTACAGCTGAATTAGTCTCATCTCCAACATTCCCAGTGAATTCACCTTCCTTCTCTGTGTATTCACTGAAGGCAGGGTCCTCAGGCACTTGAGCTTCCTCCTCTTCCCCTGACTTTTGTTTTCGTTTCTGGCCACGTTTAGGGGTTTTTATGTGCTGCTTCCCTTCTGGTAGTTCACCCTGTTCCAGGGCTAATTCCGGCTGGAGCAAACATTTCCAAACAAAACATCAAGTCCTTTTGCTTAGTGACTTCCAAGAAAGAGACAATCACCTGAAGCTGGTTTACTGTCAGTTCTCAAGCGAAGAAACAAACTTTAGCAAAATCCTGACCCCGGGGATTGAGACCTCGCCCTGTAATTACATTTTGCCAGCACCCCTGTTATACAACCAAGCAGATCAGCAGCTTGTGGTTGCTTGGACATGTTCCACTGGGGCTGACTCTCTAAAAAAGCACATTCCTCACCCACCAGCCCACGCCCAGCTATGTTATGTACCCAAAAAGTGATGTCCCACCTCACCCTCCAGCAGGCCTGGAACTCACCTGAACAATCCCAATTGAAGAGGCATCAATGGTCGTTGTCTCTGGCAGGGGCTCTAGATCATCAATCCTCACTGAAAGGATCTGAACACAAAGAGGTGTCAGCTGCAGAACTGCAGCAGTGCAAACCACAGTCAAACAGCATTTCCCTAATAAACCCTGTCACCAAGTAAAAATGATGTAATCTAACATTTTACACACAGTATTTAAAACAGGGGGTTAACTGTGGCTTTTTTTAAAATAACCTTTTGGCACATCATCTTTTGCTTTTTGCTGAAATCCAGCAAAACTTAAACACAATAAAAGAACATGTCTGTTTTCATATTCTAGACAGCACACAACCCACTGGGAAGTGATGAATTCTACAAAAAACAACGTTTTTGGGAAAAAAAGTATTATGTTAGCATTTCAATTTATAAACCTATCAACTGTGTCCTACTTCATTATTTTCAGATGAATCTACACATCTCAGCTCATCAAAGAATAGAGACAAATTGCCCTCTGGACTTCAGATATGTAGCTGCATTTTAAATCCCCAGATCAATAAACAAAGCATTTTGTTGACTTCCTTCACAGTCATCAGGATAAAACAGCAAAGCAATGCTAATGATAAATTGCTAGTTAAAAAAATAAAAGAAGCCTCAAAGGGAACAGACAAGCCTTAGTCAAACCTAAACAAGAAATGCTGAGGAGAAATAGAATAGCTATTCAGAAATTTAGAACACAGAAAAAACCCCGTTGGGGTCAGACAAAACATCCCTCTAATCCAGATTCTCTCCAGTCAGCATTCATCTTTAATACTGAGAATAATTTTGTATCATCAGCAGATGCTGCCATCACCTCTCTATTCACCACTTCTTTCAGATCATTTCTGAATACAGAGAACACAATGGGGAAAAAAGAATCCATTATACTCACTAATGGATGGAGACAAAACATGAAAAAACATACATTTCAGCCGAGGCAGAAAAGGAAAAGAGATTTAAATAGTCAGAAGAACTTCATTTTTAGGGACTGAGAATCAGATATATTTACTACTAAAACATGACACAGTGAAATGGCTGCTTCAGTTAAGTCCATGTTTCACAGATACTATGTAAAATTGGGCCCAAATGAACAGGAAAAAAAAAGAGAGAGAGGAAAAAAAAGTAATTCCTTCCAAGTCACTGAAGACCATAAACATTCTTAAAAAAAAATACTTAAAAAAAAAATTTCCACAATCCACCACACGAACTCCCTCACCTCGGGGTGTTTACGCCTCATGTGTCGACTCATGGACGCCCTGGTAGAAACCTTTGTCCCACACAACTGACAGCTCTGGGCTTCCACCTTGTCATGGGTGAGCTGGATGTGCTTCTGCAGCATGTAATCAGTGACATACTTCTTATCACACACTGAACACGTCCACTGTTTTCCTACTGGTGGCAGAAGGAAGGAAGGAAACCCAATGGATGAGCATCGTACTGCCAACACCTCAACGAGAGGAACAATTCATGTTTGGTAACAGGGCATGCAACACTAGCTCCAACACTGGCCAGTCTAAAGCAAAATTAAGGAGCAAAATCAAGGTGTTTTTGCTGGCTACTGTTTTTTAGGGGGTTTACCTGTATGAATCAACTTGTGAGTCTCCATTGTATTTCTTTCACTGAACGTCTTGCCACAGAGCTCACACATGAAATCTTTGATTCCTGCACAAAAAGGACATTTGGCACCTGTGAGAGCAGCCTAAAGCTATCTGGGACAATTCTGACTCTCTTATTAGTAACATTTAAAAAAACCACGAGAATTCACAGACTAAAAAGGCAGAAGAAGCCCAGCTTCAGCAGCTGTTTTTATCTAAGTCATTCCACTATATCCGGCAGAAAATAAATCCAAGAGAAACTGATGTGGGGGGTAAAATTTGGTTTTGGGAAATGACAGCCTGAAGACTTAACTCAAAACAAACCCAACGCTGTAGACCTACCCTAGACCAAGAACCCAAAAAAAAGCAAAACTTGAAACCAACTAAACTGCATTTATTTGTAGAACAAGTGGTCCTGGCTGAGGACAGGACAAAATGTCACTTTTCAAAGAGCAGAATATGCATATTTTATTAGTTTTCCTCATACTTTCTGACTGTTCTATGTAAGAATTCTCATAGGAGGCATTTAACTGATTCAGTGCAACTTTTGTCCATCGCTGGAGTCCTCACCTGTGTGTCTCTTGTAATGCTTCAGCATGTTGACTTTCTGGGCAAATTTTCGGTGACATTCCTTGCACTCGTATTCCTTAATCCCTTTGTGAAGCTTCATGTGGTGACGAAGGGCATGTTTTGTCTTCATTCCTGTGAGACAGGAGGTACAGGACACTTAGCCCATCACTCCCACCTTCAGGGGAGAACTCAGGCTCATGTTGTTAACCAACAGCTCTATTTTATATTTGCTGCGAGTCCACAGTTGCATATTTTTAATTGTCTACGTAGCGAGGCACATTATCATTATTATTTTAATTCCAGAAAAAAGCTCTGGTAAAATCTGAGTAACCACTGACAGAGAAGCAAAACAGCAGGGACAAGCAAAGATAAAACATCCTCAGAAGTGTCAGATTGACTGCTGCCTTTCACTAAAATACCAGTTCAGATTTGTTCAAGTTACAACATCAGCAATTAAAAAAGTCAAAGCGACTTTGACTCTTAAGGCTCTTACAGAGAGAAATTACTCTGTTTCTTAAGCCTGAAAACAGACCAGAATGAAAAAAAAAAATCAACCTGCATTCACTTTTCTGCTGCAAATCAGGCATTCCTCAACCTGACAGAAGCAAATGCTACTAAAATCAGTGCTCCCTTACAGGCAATGAAACCAGACTGTAAAAAATTAGGGCAGCTCATGCAACCATAATGCTCCTGATTAATACAGTTTCTACCTCTCAAAAATTCAGGGTTTACAGCACTGCCACTATTCTCAGCATGGAAGTTGTTTTAATTCAGATATTCACCTGCTACTCAGTATCACAATGAATGGAAAACAAGGCATCAGACATACCTTTGCCACATTCTGCACACAAGTATTCTCGGATATTATCATGGACTCGCATATGTTCTTTTAACATGTCTTTTCTAGCAAATGATTTGCCACATTGCTCACAAGCATGACTTTTTACACCTTGAAAATAAATTTAAAAGACAACGTAAACAAAAAAAAGATGTTAATGAGTAATGTGCATCTCCTAAGAATTGATTAAAGTGGTGAATTAGAGGGCAACAGCCCACCTGTGCTGACAACCACACCTTTCATGCATATTGTAGCCCAAACTAAATTAGAAGACTTTGAAGAGAGAGAAAAGCTGGCTTTCTGTGTGAGGAAAAAAAAAAGATAAAGCCTGAGGTAAGAGAAGACTAAATAGCATGAAATAGTAATGAGCTGTTAAAAATGATTTTGCAATAGCAGGTTTCAGCCTGTGTAATGGTGAGAAGGTGGCATGGATAAGAATTCAGGGAAGAACAGAATACAGGATTAGGTGAATCCTGCAACATATTAACTAGGAATTTGGATTGTGTGTCCAGATCAAATCTCTTCATTAATATTACCTGCTTTAGAAAACTGGTTTACTCTAAAAGAATTAATGTAATATTTATCTTATATATATCTCTGTAACTTAGAGTGAAAATTCTCTAGCAAAAAAAAAAATAAAAGGCAAGCACTGGCAACAAAAATTTTTCTTTAGTATTGATAATTGTAAAGAAAGATGACATTTTTACCTGTATGTATAAGCTTATGCCTTTCCAGATTTCCTATACTGTTAAAAATCCTCCCACAGATTTCACATGGATGGATGTATCTGAAACCAAAGAGACCAAAAACTGTGATTCTTTTCTTGAGGCAGAGATGATTCTCAGGCATCTCTGCCAGTAAGTGTATTTCATTTGCTAATATTAATAACTATAAAAGTTCCTTGAACTGTACATTTTTTTAACTGAGCCTTAAGAAATGCCTAAGCTGACTGCAAGCTTGGAGCAGTCTGGCATTGCTATGCATTCAATTTTTTAAAAACATTTATTAAAATAATTGATTTTTACTTTGCAAAGACCAAACTGGGGGGCTGTTGACTCATCAAATCTGTGTGAAGTCAATCACTAGCGACACGCGCTTCAAGCTTTTAATAAACATTTTAACCCCCATCACGCAGTTATTTTAGTACAGCCAAATTCTCTAAAAACACCCCAGGTGGCAGAACCATTAGAATTCCAAAAAGACAGCTCTTCTCCGTGGAACAAGCCTTACTTCTGCACGTTGGGGTCGGGCAGGTTCTCCCTGTGGATGACCATGTGCGCGTGGTACGTGGCCTTCAAGGCGAAGCGCCGGTTGCAGATGCTGCAGCCGTAACCCTTCTCCTTGTGCACGTCCATGATGTGCTTCAGGTACTCCTTCCCTCTGCCAAAGGTCAGCTGGGGAATGAACCAATAGTGAATGGAAGGGGGAAAAAAAGTCCTCAGGCACAGCAATGACCAGGTAACACGTTGCCAGGATCTCGAGCAGACATAAATATCCCGTGTACTGCTAAAGATCCTGTGTGCCGCTGGATGAAAAATCTGTGAGAGCCGGATTTAGGCCTGAAACTCTTTGGACGTTACAAGCACGCTGCTACAGGACATCAATTCACTCTTTTCTCTAGCTGGAGATGGTATCTCCACTTCTGCACAAGAAGAGGACCTCAAGCTGTTTGTGCACTGAGGAACAGCCTTGAAGGAGAGCCACATTTAACCTCCGCCAGCTCCCCTTGAGTACTGTGAGCAGTTTTAGTCACCACAGTAAAAGGAAGATATCGAACTATTAAAGAGTGTCCAGAGGAGGGCTACAAAGATGGTGAAGGGCTTTGAGGGGAAGCCATATGGGGAGCAGCCGAGGGCACTTGGTCTGTTCAGCCTGAAGAAGACTGAGGGGAGACCTCACTGCAGTTACAACTTCCTTGTGAGGGGAAGAGAAGGGGCAGGCACTGATCTCTGCTCTGTGTGACAGTGACAGGACCCGAGGGAACAGCCTGAAGCTGTGTCAGGGGAGGTTTAAGTTGGATATCAGGAAAAGGTTCTTCCCCCAGAGGGTAGCTGGGCACTGAACAGACCCCAGTGCAGTGGTCCCAGCACCAGCCTGACAGAGCTCAAAGAGCATTTGGACAGTGCTCTTGGGCACATGGTGACCCTTGGGGATGGTCCTGTGCAGGTCCAGGAGTTGGACATGATGCACCTTGAGGATCCCTTCCAACTCGGAGTATTCTGTGATAACAAGGATGTCACAGATGGAAAAAATGTCTGCTGGGCTCCAGGAGCACGATGAGCTCCTGTCTGCAGCGTCAGCTTTGGCAGCAGCTCCAGGAGGGCTGGAACTTCCAGGCACTGCAGGGCAGTGACTCTGGCTCAGCTCCTGGAAGTGCTGCAGCTACGACAGACAGGTGCTGCACTACTGAGCTCCAGATGTGCACATCCAGATGTGCTCCAGCACATCCATACATGCTCCAGCATGTCAGGGCAAAATGCCAGAACGACATGACCTCTTGCTCCAATTTTGGAACTAATCAGCGTATTTCTGACAGCACTACACAGCTTGGTGAAGATGTACTTTGAGACCAGAAAAAAAATAGATTTTTAAGAGCTCAGAAGAGAGATTTCTCCAAGTCTCATCTGTATATTGTTCTGCTTCTGGCTGTTCAGTGTCCCCATCTCCTCACATCAAATCCCATTTCCCACAGCTGTTCCCTTACACAATTTACTTCGCAAACACCTGCAAAAGCACTGAAAAAAACCCAACTTCCAAAAAGATCTTTCTGATTTGAATGGCTCAATTGCCCCTACTTGGAAGCACACCATTTTATATAGTTTATGTACCCATGAAGTGTCAGGCAGGAAAATCAGCACAGTGAAAGCAAGCACATAATTAACTTCTGTGACACCACACCTTCTCACGTTTACTGACAAAAGCTTAAAATCAGTTTGTACTTAAAACCAGCTCCCAGATAAGAAAACTGAAATATTATTACCTCCAGGTCTTAAAATTAAGTAAGAACTTTCACCGCATTAAGTGTAGGCTGTGAAATAAGCTCTGATTTCCAGGGGTCAGTTCAGTGGCTAAACTACCAAAAAAACCTGTGTCAGTTTTGCTGTTCTCACTGACTGGTTTTGCACCCCACCTGCCCCAGCACAGTGTGCTCACCCAGGAAGGGCACAGAGTCCTTATTTCTTTACAAACTGGCAAAAGCCACGCAGTGAGAGGTTTAAAAAATCTTCCTCCCTCAGCTGACAACTGAGTAAATTATGTTCCAGCAGCACTTCCAACACCATCCTGTTAGAAACGGAGTAGGGCAAGAATAAGCAGTCACACTGGGCATTAGCAGCAGCCTTACTCCTCCAAACTGGATATCCACTAGAGGACCATCTGATCTCATAAAAATTAATCATTTTGCGGACTCTATCAATCAGAAATGCTGTAACCATTTTTAGCTGCACATAATTAAAAGGTAGTTCAAGATGTGAATGTTCTTTTATTGATCCTTCCTCCAGTTTTGCTTGGTTTCTTCCACACAGGAGAGTGAATGTATCTGCCCTTCCCTTTTTAAGTGTTTAGCATCCCCCTAACTGGATACCACCTCAATTCTTATGGAATAGCCTCAGTTCACAGATTAGAGGTAGCAGCACTGCAGAAGACAGCAGACTTGTGGACTGGACTTCCCTTTGAGAGCCCTTAACGTTATTTAAAATTCTGAATGATTTATAGACACTTCCACTCCCTCCCCCATCCCAAAACAAGTTAATTTGAAAGTATTTAAAGCTACCTGGCACCTTTTGCAGCTATACTTGTGAGGCTCTGAATCTGCACTTTCATCAGAGTTGTCATCGTTTTCCTCTGATGAGATTCCAATTTTCCCAATGAACTCTTCCCTCTGGTGATCATCCATTAGGGCTATGTCCTGTGTAAAGTGGGAAAGAATATTTTGTTTTAATAGATGAAACTTCTTCAGAAGGTAATACCTGGTCACCTTTTGTTGCCATGCAGACTGCTTTGCATTAACTGCTGTAATATTATTTATTTAAAATATCCTCCTGCCTCATTCAAGACAGAGTTTCTCCGTCCAGGACCACACAAAGAATAACTGTTTATTCAAACAACTAATATTAATTTTTTTGCATACTTTACTTTAAAGTAAAGAGACTCAGTTGGTACAATATTACATCTACAAAAGCCTCTTTATGAGCACCACTGAGTGATGCAATTCCCCTTTAATTTAATTCCTTATAATTCAGTGTTGTAAAAACGATCTGCCTTTTCTAATTGATTATTAACACAATACCTTAAAATGGACATGAATATGATCTCTCAACACATCCACCCTGAAAAATTTACGTCCACAGATCTCACACGTGTATTTCTTGTCTCCATGTGTTAAAAGGTGTTTGTTCATATTGCTCCTACATGAAAATACCTAAAAAGAGAAGAAAGGAAGGATTTTTGGATCATGTCCAGCAGGGCTACAGTTCTTTGCAACTTATCCCATGGACAGCACAGAACACATTTACTGGTTTTTTTTATTCATTCTGGCCAGAAACATGCAGGAGCTCCTGTTAACCAGCCAGCAGTCTGCCTCGAAACTGCTGGCATGGCAAAATCCAGGGGCACAGTTCCAAGGAACTGACTGAAACTGGCCATTCATCGGGGGTGGACTTGCAAAAAAAGCTGCAGCAGAATTACACAGGGCAGAATTTGAAATATTTAGACTGTGTCTTTTGAATCATGAATGTTCCATCTATCTCTAAAAAAGATAAAGCCACAAAATCTACCTTGACTGATATGAAGCATATCCAAAGCATCAAAACCAGAGGTCTACACAGCAGCTTAAGAGTTCTTGAGTACCTTTTGCACCATGAATCACTAAACATTTATAAAATCACAAGTCAAACCCACACTCCTTGTGACAACAATGACTTAAAGATCATGAGTGCTGAACATCCAAATGCAACTGTGGCATGACTACACCATGAATTCACTTTTATTCCCCATGGAAAAGGATTCCCAATGCACACAGTCAGATCCAGTTGTTTACAACCAGCCAGAAAAACTCCACTTTAAATAACATAAGCCACGAGATTCCACTGACACACACAGTGGCCATGTGACACTCTACATTGTGCTACATGTCCTGAGAAAAGTTCAAGCCTGAAATGCACTTTTGCTCTTATCTTTGTCCTAACAGCTCCCACCATCCATGGCCACAGTGGGCTTGGATAAATAACAGAGCTACAGGTGTTTGAAGAGGAATGTCTTGACTGGACTCCACACCCTCCCTGGGCAGCTGTTCCAGAGCTCTGCTACCCTCAGTGTGAGGAATTTCTTCCACATGTTGAGGTGGAACTTCTTGTGTTTTATTTTATGGCCACTGCTCCTCGTGCTGTTGCTCGGCACCACCAAAAAGAGTCTGGCACCATCCTCTGACACCCCTTGGAGATATTTAAATGTATGGATGGATCCCCTCAGTTTTCTCCTCTCTAGACTGAACTGCAGCACCCCTGGAGCTACAATGCAGAGCCTCTCATGGCACACCTGGCACAAGCTCCTACCTTCCCACACACGGGGCACCCCGAGGGCTCCTTCTTGTAGCGAACCATGTTCTCCGTGCTGTGCTCAAAGTCTTCTCTCTTCACACGCCTCACCCCTTAACACAACAGTCCCCATCAAAAAAACAAAACAAGAAATAAACCATGGCTTTCCACTCCAGCCTGCAGGCCTCTTCAGGAGGAGATTGGGAAGCAGAGTGAAACGCTGGGAAGGGCCTCAATGCAGGGTTTAGTTGCTAACAAAAGGGTGAGTTCTAAATTAAAAGAGTGTTTTAAGAATATAGAAGCAGTCTGTCAAAGTGATGTATTATGGCTTATTGGTTATTAAAGCAGCTGTAAAGTGTCTGAAAACACTTTTTTCAAAAACATTTTTGTCAACACCAGGAAACAGGCAGATCTAGTAGGCCTTGGCACTTCAATCTGGTATGTGGCCCAGAAATTCACCCTCACTAAGAAGGAGAGGAGAGGGAGTCTCTAAGGAGAGGTGCAACCATCCAGCATCAGCTGTAATGCTCAGAGAGGATTTCAGACCTCTCTCTCTGCTACTTCGAGGAGGGCAGAGGGCTCCTGCTCTTCTGTGACAGCTAAAAATGAGACACTGCCAGTGTCATACAACCCCCTGTCCTCTGGCTCTCCTCTGGTTCATGATACAAATTAGACAATCTGGCTGCTTTTTTTTAAAATCACCTTTGGTTTTATCATCTAGATCACTAAAGGCATTCTAATACATATTTAGCAATCTACCAATTTTTTCCAGTCTTTGAGTAACTGTAACATCCTTAGATGCTTGAGATTTTGAACAGTAAAGTCTCATAATCTCATTTTCATATATTGTCAGGTGTTTCAAAGATAACATTCCACTGACAATATATTTATATAGTAATCACTCTCAGCTGTACATGGCAAGTTAACTCTCTGCCTTCAGATTTTCAAGCTGCCACATAAATTTTAAAACAGAAAAAATAGAATGCAAAGAAAGAAAAAGATATAATTAAAATCACCCAGTCTAAACTGCTGCATAATAAGCCATGCAGCTTTCACATGACTGTTGGTAGCACCGGATCCGCTACTGATATTTTTCATAAATGTCACATTTTGCTGAAACTTGCAACTCTTGATCAGGCAACTGATAATAATAATAATAAAAAAGACAGATATAATCCAGAAGAATCTAATGCACACACTCATTTCCTTAATCTGCCCACCTCTATTGCTGTTTCAAGAGTAAAAATTAGGTTGATCTGCAGTAAATTTACCTTCCAAGTGCCGTCTTTGATGGTCCAGCATGACATCCTTCCTGTAAAACATCTTATTGCAGATCTCACATGCAAACTTCTTATCCCCATGCTTTTTCTTGTGTTTTGAAAGGTTGCTGTTTGTAGAGAAGAATCTGAAACACATCTCACACTGGAATGTCTTGTCATCTGTAAGCAAGAGAAACCATGCAGCTCTTTACAGCTGAAAACAGGTTTTGTATGTTTGTGAGACAGGTGGTTCTCTTGTTGGATCTGGGTTTTAACATGTAATCCATCACTATGCTGTAAGGGCAGTTACCTGGGTGATTCTGGACTGAACATTATTGTGGGGCCATAGAAGTGAGCAGGATGTCATTTTCTGAGCATAAGGATCACTCAGCATAAATAATATGAGTAACCACAAGGGATGGCTATGGGAGAAAAGGACAGGTTGTAGTGACACTAAGAAAAAAACATTTAGAGACTACTGCAAGTATAAAGCAGGAGAAAGCTGAAGAAAACTGTAATCCCAGAAAACCACAAACTATCAATAGCACTGGTCCCCTTTCCAGTTCCTCTGTTTCAGAGGAATGAGGTGGAACTTAGTTTCAGGGAAAAAAATTAAACAGAGATGATGACAGATTATCTGTGAACAAAGGAAACACCAGTGAGGATATTACACAGGTGAGCAGGAGATACTAAAAAAAACCAATTCCTAAGTGGCTGTGTTGCTCTACAGATGATTGGTTACACTTTTCTTATCAAAAAACTAGGTTGCTTCTTGTGATGATGACAAAACCCTAAATCCCTTCTCCTTTTCCATACTTTCTCTGCTGAGATGGATTTGGGGACATCTTCCCAGAATGGAGCAGAGATGCCAGAGGAACAGTTCTCCATTCTCACCTGTCCTGCAGTTGTGGAATTCCAATGCACTCTCTATCCGAAAGGCCTTTTCACACGTGGTGCACTTGTATCTGTACTCACTGTCCACCTGAGGATCACAAACAGGAAAAACCAAGTCATGTCTGGCAGAGAAAAATCTCATATACTTCTTCTGTCTTCTGTCCTTCCCAATTTTTATTCCTTCAAGAGGGCATTTAACTACACATTGGTGCAAAATTCTGATGCTCTCTCATCCTGCCATGTTCCTACGTCTGAGCTATAAAAAAAGACCCCAAAGACCATGCTCCTGTGTGGATGTAGCAGTCTTCCTGATATTCCCCTGCTCCAACACAGAATGTTTGAGAAGGAAGATGTGATCTGACTCATCCTCCAGAAGAGATGGCAGCAATCTGAGAGTTAAGGACCCTGGTGCCAAGCAACCATGGAAATCTTCACTAATAATGTGCCACTACAGGTGTGTTTAATATTTCTATGGCAGCAGCATCCGAAGGCAGAGTTCACACATTAAAGGAATGATAGGTGGGGAGAAATGAAACAGGACAAGCAAACAAGACTGGAACAACCCTATTTGGCAGCATAGCTCAAGTCAGATCCCACCTTTGTACCACACAGGTCCAGCTAATTCCAGCTTGTCTTGCTGGAAGTGATGCCTGAAAGCAATTTTCTATAGGAAAAGGGCTTGCATATGCTCAAAAGCACTTTTCAAATTCATCAGTTATTCTAAGATAAGATATCACCACTCCCTCTCTGTCCTTTGTCACTCACATGGGATACCTGCTCACGTGGAGCTGCCCATCTCACACCTGGAATCTCACTGTGCTTTTCCACATAAACCCTGCAAGAGCCTGAGAGCCTCCTGCACTCACTTCGTTCCTGCTGTGCTTGTATGAAACGTGCTGCTTCAAGCTCTCCTTCCTGCTGAACAGCTTTGCACATTCCTCACATTTAAACAGTTTGTCACCTGAGGGGATCAACCAAGATGAAAGGGAAGTAGTCAGTGATTGATAATAACCAACTCCAGGCAAGACAGTGGAAACCAAAGCACAAGCAACTGCAAATAAACAGGCTAGTGATGAAAAATTTAGTCATTCAGGAGATCTAAGTTGTGTATTTTAACAATTTCCAACAATTTTGGTTTAGTTCCCCCACCCTTTTTCCAGTGATGATTTTTCATGGAACCCTTACAATAGGACACGGACCCCTGGAATTGCAGATCACAGGTGGATAAACACTGAGCTGACATTCACACAGCTACGTCACCCACATGCCTGTGAAGGTGGGGGTGATATTTATGTATATATTCAAAGGCAATAAGAGCTTTGGAAAAAACATTACATCCTTGCCCTGATTTAAAAGATGTACCTAATTCAAATTTTAAATAGTTTTAACTTCAATTTTGCACTATTATCTTCTCACGCTTCGGTCTGAAAAACTAAAATAGTTTCCTAGAGAGAGTTAAAAGAAAGAAAAAAGCAAAACCAGCTCTCTTATAAATATGTATCTCAATACCTAAAACGAGCCCTGCTGTTTAACTCAAAGGTGAAAGACAAGACACACAATCAATGCCCAGGCAAGGGAAAAGCCAACCCACCGTGAGAACGGATGTGCCTGCTGAGGTTGCTGCTGTTCTGGAAGATCTTACTGCAGATGCTGCACTGATAGACCCTCTTGTGCTCCCCCAGCTGCTTTATCAGCTTCCGCCGAATTCCGTGTCTACTGGAGAGAATTAAACTTCTTTTGAGGGACATGGTGTTTTGGTGATGAACAAACCTACTGGATTAGAGAAAAAGGCAGGGACTGAAAGCTATCCCACAGGTTGCAACAGAGTTCCACCAGCTGGCAAAAGGTAGAGGAGTGCTCAGCTCAGCTCCTGGCAGGAGGGAGGGGGCCTGGATGGAGCTGCCTCAGCTCCAAGGTGCCCCCCTGGCCATCCCCTGGAAGCTGCAGATGTCACTCCCTCCAAATTATCGTCACCCAGCACCAGCGAGGCAAAAAGCAGCAGCAGAGATTCTCTTTGCAGGCCCCTCAGAGGAACAGAAAGGATCTGTTCTGCTCATCCTCTGAAAACATCAGCACTATCTCAGCTTAGGAAGATTGGCAGCCCCCACATAAAAAGTGTATTTGAGCAGAGGGCAGCAGGGTGCCAAGCAGCACGGTGCCATTTCCCAGCACAACCACCTGCTGAAATGCCTTTTTGATGGCTCTGTGTCTGCTAAGGACTTCAATATATACCATTACTAGCTAATTCTGAAAAATTGAGTGCTCTACTATTAAAAAAAAAAAAATTAAAAGGCCAATTTTACAGAGACAAAAAGACATAAAAGAATCTGAATTAATCAAGTGATACTTAAGAGTCTCCCTGAGGTTCTGTTATACTGAAGTTTTCCCCTCCCACTGCTCTAAATCTGAAGTATCACATGCAAAATCAACATGAAGTCATTCATGAGCTAAGATGACAAGCAAGACTGAATAATAATAATGATTAATATATTCTGAAAGAACAAATCTCTTTGCCTGTCTTATCACTAATATTCAATGGGAGTAAATTTCACCTTGCAGCTGCAGGAGCCTTTTGGAAACACATTGAATAAAAGCAGTAACATGATGAACAAAGAAATTTTCATTTATGTTATGTTCCAAAATCCTACCACCGTCTTCCAGTGTACAAGTGGCACTCAAAATCACCTCTTGTAGCAGCAGCAGCAGCAACACAATTTTATGCTGATAAAACAGAGCATCTGTGGGCCCAGTAGTCAAGCAGAACTGTTGCGTGCTACATCATCCTAGATGCAACTAAGAGGAAATTCTGCATCCCAGAACACTTACTTTGTCACTGAGCTGATGCTGTTTGTGGTGCTGGGCATCTTTCCTAAAACCAAATCCATAATCCTCTCTTCTGGAGCTGGAAGCAGGGCCACCTCTTCTGGAGGGACCTCGGTGACAGCGTCAGCCACGCGTTCCACTGCAAACACACCACAGAAATAAATCAAGCAGTAATGTGGACAGCTGGAAGTAAAACCTCAAATGCAGAATTTGTAATAAGATGTGGCACTGGACAAATTAATTGTTCACAAACACATTCAAAGAATCATAGAACTGTGTGGGTTGGAAGGGACTCTTAAAAGTCATCTAATCCAACCCCCTGCCACGGGCAGGGTCATCTCACACTTTTCTAACTTCTTACCTTTCCAAGCTATTACAGAAGGGTCAGTCGACCATGAATCATGGAATTTCCTATTAGACCATCCCTTCAAGGAAGGTAAGGCCCTCTCTAGACTAAAATTAAGGTAGAGAGAGAAAGATTTGTCCTCTTGAGAGGAAGGATTCTTCCTCTCCTGTTCCTTCCACTCACAGGAGAATGCAGGTGATCTGAGTGTAGGTGCTGCAACACCTACAGCAGAAAGGCACCCAGAAAGAATTAACAAAACTTGTAAATTGGCAGCTTTAGTGATCTAACTAAAATCCTCCATCTTGTCTCTCTGCTGCTTTTTAGGCCTTCCTGCAAAGGCATTGACACCGATGTATAAGCGGATATATTGCTTAGAATTTTCTACATTTCTGTTTTACCTGCAAAATCTTTCTCTTCATCAATGACAAGAGGTGGTTCTACTTTTGCTGTTTTGGCCTTTCTTCCCCTCCTGGCCTTTCTCCTCGAGTCTGTGCTGGCACTGGCTTCATCACTTGCCACCAGTTGATCTGCTGGTGCAGCCTCTGCTGCTTTCTCTGCTTTCTCAGCATCATTTTGGCTGCTGGGGGGGGCACCTTTGGCTTGTTCCAGGTGACTCAGCAAGTGCTCTGGGTGGATGGGAAAGAACAGAAGAATAAGGAAGAAATTATCCTTAAAATGCCCAAATGGAACCAGCTGAAGCCCATCTATCAGGTCCATCTCACTTTGCAGAGACCTACTTCAAATTATTTCAAAAGCAGTCACAGTAACTTCACAAATCAAAGCACACAGTTTATTAAACAGTCCTAAGATCTGCATTTTTAAATAGATTTGTTGATACCACAGTAAGAAGTTTGTGTTTCTAACAAAGGGTATGTTTTTCCAAATGCCCAAGTTATTTACGGACCTAAGTCCCCTTTTCAAAAATGATTCATCAAATGGCCAAAGCTTCTAAATAATTTTAAATTCTTCTGAAAACTGCATAAAATAGCTGCGAAAGAAATGCAGAAAAAAATATGTACTTCATTACCTTGACTAAATCTGTGCCATAAATACCAGATGGACAATATCACAAAGTATGATCTGGCATCACTGACCTTCACACTGCTCATGCAGCTCCCTATCCTTGATTTTCCTGACAGTCCCATCATCTCCTAGACCACAGTTTTATTTCTTGTAGATTCAACATTACAGTTGTTTGTCCAGAGGCCGAACGCTGCCATGCTCAAAACATCCAAAATGTCCCTGTTCTACCTTCCCTACTACTCCTTTCCCTAAAGGAACATGGAATTTAAAATTTCTATCTTACTGCACCGTGGATGGTGCTTGGCTTCACAGCTGTGGAAGAGCAGAATTCTGCTGATGATTCTCAGTGCTCTCCCATGAATTTCTAGCACTTCCTACCTGTCAGCAGCTGGGGCTCTTGGAAAGCAGATGAACACACTTTACACGTCCACTGGTTGGGCTTTGCTTCTGCTGTTCCACTGCCTTCTGGAGTGTTCACTAAATCACAACAAGAAATACTGAAAAGCTTTGAAAATGGGAAGGTGGTAAACCTCTGTAGTTTTTTTTATCTTGCAATCACTCTCTGAGTATCACAAGGTACAGTTTAAGCAGCAAGAGGCCATTGGGGGCAGCTGGGACCACTTCAGGATTTTCCATACATGAAGAGTTGGAACATCAGAAGATATAAATGATGCCAGGAGAGAGTCTCAATGCTCTTGTAAAGTCCTTAGGGTCCCTTTATCACTTTCTGAAGAACTGTGCTCATAAAAGGCATGACATAAAGCAATTTTTAGCACCTTGAAAACCAGAGTTACCAGTCTTCTTCTAGGTTAACTGAAGACAGAAGCAGGAGAAACCTCCTTGCTCTCTGTAAAGGGCATTGCAGAGGAAGAACATTTGGATTAATGGAAGTAAGGGTGAGGACAATGAAAACCTGAGTTTGAGCAGTTTCATTAATTTGATGTGCTATGAAATCACCATATTGATACTTTAATTAACACATCAACTCAAGAAAGGTAAAGAAAATGAAGAAATTAGGGCAAAAATGGCACTGGAATAAAAAAAAATAAAATAGGAAAAGTTACTCTGTTCACAGTCCTTTGTATTTCAGTCCGTAGATGATATCTTTGAATTTGTCAAGAGGATCTGATAAATCTGGACTGATTCAGAGATTTTTTCGGCACACAAAAAGCTGAATATTCCACAGTGTACCAGACTCTTCCTCCAGAGGAGGACGACTGAAGTCAAGGTAAGTGAATGGCAGCACAGGGAATTCAAATTGTGCCTCAGTTTCTGCCACAGATTTCCTGAATGATCATTACATGTCAGATCATCTCTCTCTGCCTGAGGAGCCCATCTGTAAAGGGACAGTAAAGTTCTTCCTTCTTTTCAGTGTTGGCTCTTAAACCAAAATAAAGGATTCTCTGAGGCAGAGGTTGTTTCCTGCTACAAGATACATTCAACACTCTGCACTACAGAGGTGTGAGCCCAGCCATGCTGCAATAAATAAATAAATAAATAAATAAGAAATTACTTGGCAATGCAGCAACAGAAATTCCTTCTTCATGGGCTACATAAAGAACTTCTTGAGGGCTCTGTCCAGGAGGACAAAAGCAGCAAACCAAGATTTTGCCTACGTTAATTGTCCCTGACTCTGCACTTCCCTTGCTCCTTGCACTTGTTTGTCAGGCAGAGTCAGGTCCTTTTTAAGTTCCCACTTCCTCAGGCTTCCAGGGCAGCTGCAGGGCAACCTGGCTGACTTGGAACCAAACATCTGACAGCTGACAACTGCTTGGTATGACTTGAGGCAAACACAATCAAAAGAAGACAATTTTTGGAAGCACCAAAACACTACATCAGTGAGAACACTTCAGGGTTCCCAAAATGTAATAGGCAGCATTTTGTTTCTAATGAAGTTGGACTTTTAGGCAATAGGGTGAAGGATGTAGGAGGAGCTGTTCCAATTCTTCATAGTTTACCCCCAAAAAAATCAATAATGCCAAACTGAAAGACAACTCCCCAGTCAACTTCACAGTTCAGCTGTGCCACAATCCAAGCTGACAAATGGATCCTCTGATGAATTGCTCTGTACAGATCTGCAACAACTGCCCTCCTCTCTTCCTGGCTACTTTTACTACTAGTAAGCAAAATTTAGGAAAATAACCTCTTAAAGAGCAGACTCAGAATGGATTTCTTTTGATCCTGTGTACTCTTGAGTGTACTTTTTGTGCACTCTTTGTGTTAAGTGGGTTCTTAATTTCCATGTTCCACTTAGCAGAGACTAGGTGGGGGGAGCACTGCTTCATAATGAATCCTTGGGACAGAGTTCCTATGACACTACCAGGTATTTCCTCAGTCATCTGTTCTTTGCCAAGAGGATATGTATTGCTTATAAATTTATTTAGATATGAGTTTCTGTAATCTAGAACAGTCTGAACTCTAATAGTGGCATATACTGTGGTATTATTGTAATTTGGGGATGGCCAGTGTTCTTGCCATTTCCAAACATTTACCCACAGTCTCATGTTTTCTTCTAGAACCTGGCCTGATCATTTGAATTACTACACTTTGCACAAACAGAATGAAGATTTTCTTTGGGATTTCTGCCACCCGAACACTAACCACCCTTAAAGTGAGGAGCACTTGTGGTTTTCATGAAAATAATCTGACTAAAAGTTTATTGCCCCCTCTGTGACTTTTTAACCTGTGTATGTACTTTAAACACTGTTAAAAGGCTTTCAAATCCTCTCTAAATCAGTATTCGCCAAAAGTTATATATCAATAATACATGTGTAAAGTGTTAAACCTAACAGCTCTGTAGATCTGTATCTCTCCACTATCTCCCTTAAAAGCACTGTAATTTTGCATACCTGCTTGATCAGCTGCTAGTATGCTGGATTTCTTGTTTTTTTTATGGGGTAAGACAGCAGATGAAGGTTTTGAAGAGACCTTACTATTCCCCTCTTTGTCAAATTCCATCGCTACCAAGGACGTATCTGTGAAGAGGAAAAACAGTTCATCTTTACTTTCCAGACCCTTTGACTCTTGCTCTGTGCTGAGGGCAGTAACCACAGTCAGAAAGTTTTATTCTGTAACAGGCCTGCAAATAACATTGTCTTGTGAAATTTTAACCAGGGCATTCTTATACCTGAATCTCATCCATTGTGCCTTAAATATTCTGGAGTGTACAATGGAAGTGCTGAACAGAGAGGGCAGGGCATACTTAAACAGTATTTTTAGATACCCATAACCCCACAAAAATACATGAACAGGTTAAACTAAAGAGGGAAAAGATGAAACCTCTCAGTTAATACCAACTGGAAGCATCTCAGAGTTCAGAAACCTGCCAACTGCATTGGTTCAGCTGTAGCACTTGAGGCTCTGCTTAGGATCAAGGGCAGCCATAAAGCTGACACTGGTGGCAATGGCCTCTCCCCAAGCGTTTGTCACCCCAAATTACAAGCAGCAGAGCAGTAATAACATCCAGGGAGTACTCCCAGCTCAAGAGCAGGCAAAAAATGCCTTTGCAATGCTAAAGGATCTTGTCTTTCAGCTGTAGAAATGGAAAAGTAGGAGAAAACAAAGGGGCAAAGAACAATGGACTTGTGGCAATTCTAATTCAGATTCTAAAATATCTGCTGCCTTTCTTTCCAATGCACAGCCACATGGATCTTACTCTAGTGGGTCCCATGGGAGGCTGATTAAGACAAATGTAATTTTTTAGAACTGTGTAACAGTTCTGTGCAAAACCAAAACATTTTCACTGCAACTGAAGAATGGCTTTTTTAGCAAATCTGCATACAGATTTCTCTGATAATTGAGCTCCTTCGCTGTTCTACCCAGAAATTATTTTGATACGACCACCAATTCTTTAGTTAAGGACTATTTATCCAGTTTGTTCACTCTGAAGAGGCTGAACCATTAACTAGGCCACCTGTTTGTAAAAACCTGGCAGTATCATGATGAAGAACCTACGCTTTCCTCTTGCAGGGCACCCACGTGTGCAAGCTGGCCTGACTCTGCAGGATAAGAGCCTACTGGATAAACAGCACTGACAACTCCAACAGCCAGGGACTATCAGTCCCTGCCAGCACTGGGCCCTTAGGAAGGAAGAAAGGCCCCCACACATACCATTGGCAACACTAGTGACCTGCTTCAGCACTGGCTTTTCCATTTTTTTGGCGTAAAAAGCTGCATACCACACTCGCAGCTCAGTTCCCGGGGGGATGTCCTGGGAGGTGGTGAAGTAAATGTCATTGTCATGCTGGAAGGCAGTTAAGTTTTGATGCTCATACTCGGTGGCTGGGCGCACCATCATCATCCAGTTGCAATCATCTTCGTTTGTGGTGTCAAAATACACCAGGGGCCCTTCCTTCTGGAACACCTGCCAAGCAAAATGTGCATGGAATAAAAACCCTGAGAAGTGATACAAAGTTAAGGAAAAAAACTTTTGTTTTCTGCTTTTGTAGTGGTTTTTTTTCGATGTACATCAGGGATGAAGCAAGCCTCAAGTCTTGCGTCAGGCATCTTTCACTTAGTCACACGTTCAGATGAGTAAGTCTGAGACAGACAAGATGTGAACAAACTGAACTCCTATCCCAATAATTCTTGCTACAGCCACCAGTTTCTCAAAAAATTACTGGATACATAAGTGGAGGGGTATCCAAACAGCCATCAGCCCAAGGCACATTTCTAAATCTTTACTTCTGAGCTAGGTATTAGTGGAAAATAAGACTGAATTCCATTCTTGATGTAGCATTTTTCCTACCAAAACTTGTCAAGAGAGGAATAAAACAAATGCAAGACAGAAAAAAACCCACTTATTCTGCATGTTCCATAAACCTAATGCACATGTGGCTCATTAGGCAAATTCAATCAAATTGAAGAGACTCATTAAAAGAGCTGAACTTCTACTTTGGTTCTTCTGTTCCTTGCCCAGAGAATGTTTGTTTAGCTCATCTCTTACAGGGCACACCTAAAAGGTGTTCCAAATAATCCCCCTACACACATCTTTTTTTCCATAGTACTAGACAGCATTAATTCACCACAGGTAAAACTGACTCCTTGCTATTGCTTTTCATGTTCTGTGCCTTACCTTCAGGGGAAAAACTGATTCTTTCTCCAGCTTGAGAACTCTCTTGCATTCAAAGGGGCCAAACTGGGTACGTTTCACCAGCTGAGTCAGAGCAAACACTCCCTCAGTCCCATCCTCCAGCTGTCTTATCTCCAAATTAGAAGGCAGAGATGATCTAAAAAAATTAAGAGATAATTGAGGAAAACAAAGATCACAGAATCAGTTAGGTTGGAAAAGACTTCTGAGACCACCGGGTCCAACCTTTGGCTGAATACCACCTCATCCAGTAATAGTTATGCACTGGACAACCCATGGAAGAAAGAAATCAGCATGGATTTCTCCAATCTCTGGGAACAGCACAGTTTTCTGCTCAACACACCCTAACTTCTGTGAGGATTTATAAATAAAGGGGAGCAACTACCAGCAGTGCAGGAGGGCCAAATCAGCGATTCCTTGAGAAAGCTCAATCCTGATATCTCATCTAAACCTTCTCTCAGCTTAAGGCCACTCCCCCTTGCCCTGTCACTACACTTTCTGTTGAAAGGTCCCTCTCCAGCTCTCTTTACACACTGAAAGGCTGCTACAAGGTCTCCCTGAAGCCTTCTCTTCTCCAGGAGAGCACATAAAAATTTAAAAAATGAGCGGTTCAGCACAGATGTTAGCTCTCATCTAACACCTTGAGGCCTCTTCTAAAACAAACTGTCCTCTGACTCTACAGATCTTTGGTTGTGACCATGCTTATTTTAAAAAATAACCTCTATCCCTCCCCAAATTAACACTTTATAGTCTTATGCAGCTCATAGCCCTTAAGATGGAAGTCCTGGGAGTTTCCCTTCTGTCTTGTTACAAACACTGACACACTGGTCACAAGTGCTTCTGTGCTGCCAGCCTCTCTCTTTTCCCAAACAAGCTTCTGAGAAGAACTACATGTAGTAAATGTTGTTGCTACATATAAAACACACAGAGTATCTTCCAAAAATTAACATGACTGGCCCCACCATATTGGTTTTACAGACCAAATGCAATTCTGTTTTTTCAGCCCTGTGCTAGCAGATGAAAAGCTAAAAATAATCAGACAGGCTACTGACTACTCTGTAGAAGTTAACACTGGCAGACAAAGAGAAATACAAAAAGATTGCAATCACAGTGATAAGCAAATGAATTGGAAAAAAAAAAAAAGCTTTCAGTTTGAAACATAGAATAAGCAGTGTCAGAGACAGAGAAGTTCAGATGTTTCCCAACACTTCTAACCATAAAGCATCCATTTTATCTTTTCAGTAAGACAGAGGGAACAACAAACATGTGGTTAAGCAAGGAGACTGTTTTTGAAAGATTCATATTCAGTTTGTGGTTAAACTTGCCCTCAACCTCAGATAACTCACTTTCAGTGACTGTTCCCCAGATGTAGAGGCTGCAATTAAATTTCTCCTTTCCTTTTCTTATCTTACCTGATTCCAGCTGAAAACTTCAGGAAAATAAATACATTTATCCGTAAAAAAGTCAATTCTAAATTCTGCTTTCAAGTCTACGGTCCAGCAGCCCACACTTCCACTAGGGAAAACTTAGCATTTGCATGTCAAAAGGAGACTGAAAATCAGTGCATACACCACATTTACAAACATTCCCAGTTGGAACATGTGGACATTAAATTGCAGGGCAAAAACCAGAAAAAAACAGTAAGAAGTAATAGTTTAACTTGTCATTGAATCTGTGTAGTACAGGCTAGAGACATATTGCACTGCCCATTTTTTGTGTACAAGAAAAGCACCTCCCTTCACCAGCTTCTAGTATTCCAACTGGTATTTTTAAATTACCCTCAAGCACCTGTAGTGTCAGGGCTGTTAACCATTAACAGCTGCTGCAGGGGATCATCCAGGGCAGGTTCCTAGGTGCAGGAAGGCAGTGCCTGGCAGGAACTGCAGGGAAATTCCTCTTCTGGGAAGGCCCAGAGAAGCAGGGACAGCTCCTGCACAGGGGCAGCCACTGTACACGGTGGGACACCAGGAGCATCCTGCCCAGGCCACGGGGTCATGGCACCCACGTGGCAGATCCAGCACATCCAGGATTTGTTACAAAATGGTCCTGGGAATACACAGCACAGCCTACGCAGCCAGGATGTGCCAGACTTGCTGCCCACGTGCCTGTTTTCTGCCTGCAACTTCCCAAGAAGAAATATGGAAGCCCTGCACACGTTATATAACACATGAAGCCATCTGAACACTTCCCTTTTTGGCTCTGTACTACATCTTCACAATAGTTGGTTCTTTTCCTTAGCCTTATACTTTACACCTTAATACGAATATTGCTGACAGTGCCTGATTGTCTTTCCCTGTAAAAATCACTACTCAGTGTTGTTTTCTCCCAACTAGACTGAGTATATTTGTTTCTTTTGGCAAACACGAGTGTTTCTGCTGCGCTGTCACAGATCTGCTGACAGAATTATTACCCTTAATCATTTGAAAAGACCCACAATAATGAGAAAAACTTGTTTTGCTTCTAAGTGGAGGAATGACAGCGTTCATAGCAAGCAGGACACAACCATTCACATGAATGAGAAATCCTCACACGCTTCTCTGAAACTAATAGGGTGTATCTGAGGGGGATAAAAGTGGCAGGTACTCAACCACGACAGAAGTCATCACTCCATCTGGCACCACCTGACTTCTTGCCAGAAACCTCAGCAAAGAAACCGAGCCCTGATGAGCAGCAAGTTATTTTTTTGGCTTCAATTCAGTGCAGCACTTAAGTGTGCGCATCAATTTTTCTATTTAATCAAGGCCATGTGCTTTCCATAGATTTCTGTCATCCTCTGGGACTTCACTTTCCAGCTGTCAGCGTGACATCCAGCAAACACCAAATATGCTTTAAAGGACTAACATGGGCGTTAGGTTAGTCAGGACTAACACAAACATTTCTTACCTTGCCCTGCTCAATACAAAGGAGTCTTTGACTGTCACCACCGGGCCCAGCTCAGGGCACTCTGAATCATGGTACTGCCCACAGTCCTCGCACCCTGCAAGGAACCAGACAGGAAAGGTTGGTGGAAAACACTTTTGTAAGACAGTTTCTTCCCTCTTTCAAGAGAAACCTAGCACCAGGCAGAATACATACGTAGAGAGGCAGATGTTTATTTATATTGCTTAAAAGAACATGAATAATTGAACACTGAGTTGATAGCTGGCACCTGCGTAGGTGAGATAACACACACTGTGATCAGTACCATCAGAAGACAATTGTTTAAATTCTCTCTCAAAGGAAAATAATTGCCTTACATCCACAGTAAATATTCTGCTTAAAGATGGCATTATTCTCCAGATAAAGTGCTGGAACACGTAGCAGCTAAAGAAAACCACATCACTGCCTTCCCCAGGAGCTGGGCTGTTATGAACAGCTTGTGTAGCATGGTTTTTCCAGTGACAGGAGGCACAAACCCAGAACCAACAGCAGAACTGGCACAGGGCTCAGCAGGGCACCAGCATGTTCTGGGAGCCCAGCTCTGCCTGGCCACACACATTTCTCACCCACAGAGCAGGACAGAGACCTCCAAAGTACCTTCTGGTGCCTTTCCAGACAAGTCAGCTGGCTGCACAACACACTCTGGCCACCTAACGCACTGTTAGCTTAGCTAAATTAACTTTTAGTTTAAGTGGCTGTAAATTACCCAGAACTGAGTGGTTCCTAAGAAACAATTTTGAGAGGAGGATAATTTGAGGTTTTCTAAAATAAGCTAACTTAACAGGATTCCAAATGCTTACACATTGCTTCACTGTGAAAAAAATAGCTGTCAAACTGCCCTGCCTGGTCAGCTGCTGACACAGCTTCAGAAGAGATCATCACACAGGGGTTATATTGCTGTGGTGCCTTTTCCATCTGAGCTCCACACTTACAAGGGCAAGCCAGGAAACCCCAGAAAGGTGCAAAGTAAAGGGTCATTACACATCTTTTTTTGGGAAGACATGACAAAAGCCATGTCATTCCAAGGCATATCCCCTCTGGTAAAGCTACTCTATGCTCCTAACTGGAAGTCTCTCCCACCAGGCATTTGTCCCAGTGAACAAAAGGACTTCTAAAACAAGCGATCCCAAACTGCTTCACATTTCTTCTGGCAACAAAACCCACTGAGCAGTGGAAAACTACATGTATTTGACAAACAGCATTTCTGGCTGGTGCAACCCCCAAGCCTGGTCACTGCCTCCTGTCGAGCTGTTTGTGCTGCCTCCTGCTGAGCCAAGGAATGAAACAACCAGCTCTTCCCATCGTTTTTCAGCAGAAGGGATCTCCCAGTCTGGCTTGCTGTACAGCACTACACAGTTGTTGCACCAGAGGAAAGGATCCATGGGCAAGTGCTACCCAGAAAGCACCAGCACCAAAGCTCAGCCTACAGCTGTCCTGTTTACTGTTCCACCTGCTCTAGGCCTGCCTGTAGCCCACACTGTGCTTAATATTACTGAAATAATCTGGGCTAAAAGCAGATTTCCCAAACCAGAGAGGGCAGAGGAGCCACAGAGGAATGTGTAAACCAGACTGCTGAAAAGAAATGGACTTTCATCTACAAGGGGTTGTCATAACCAATGGGGACAGGAAGGAATAGCCAGAGTTAACAGCTTCTCCAACAGGCTTTGCTGTCCAGAGAAAAAAGCATCTGTCATTTTCCTTATCTCCTGACTGCATCAGGGCACTCCTCACTTCTGCAAAGATAAGCCTCTGAAAGGTGCAGACAGCACTGTCCACAACCACAAGCAGGAATAACCCACACATTCCTCTCACTCCTTTGCAAAGGAATGACCAAAGCAGGGGAATATGACACTGACATTGTGTGGCATGGCTCAGCATCCAAGGGATGCCCTACAGCAGCCATTCCCCAAAGCTGTTCCACTCACCATGGGTGACACCTCCAAGAGATTACAGCCACAGGAGAAACACAAAAACAAGCATGGGAATCATCATAAAATACCCCAGGGAGACTATATTCACACACTTAAAAAAAAATAAAAATCCGTAATTCTCTTGTCTATGAAATACATATTCAAGGATGTTAATTATGGGAGTGCACAGTGTCATTTATAATAACTCACTTTTTCAGGACATAACCAGTCCCCGTATCCCATGGGAAAAACTAATTTCAGAGAGCACAAGAAAAAGCTCAAGATATTCAGTAGGGAATACAGTATCATACAGTCACCTCAGGACACCACAGCCTCCACTGGAAAGGAGAAAATCATGTTGTGTGACACCTTCTATCTAATTAGGGAATGGCAACACATCCCTGTTCTTTCTGCTGTCCACCAGCATCTTTTTATGAAGGGGAAGGTAAGGTAACCACTATTGGTATCTGCATCTCAGTAAAAATGCAAACAGTCAACACGATTTTTGAAGGTATCTGTGGTGGAGGGAGAGGTTGAACGTTCTGATGGAGCTGCTGGAGGTGCAGCCGTGGAGCCATCAGGGGTAAAATACTGTGGATCCAAAACCCAAGGACATGTGCTCCATTCTGCTCTGCCCTGACCGGATCCACAATATCTGGGCCCCCTCTGCTCACACAAGGAAGTGAGTGGACTCTGCATCTCTTTTTTAACTCTTTTCCACCGTGACACCAGGTCCTGCATGTCCACGCTGGTGACAAAGGCGAGGGCTGAAGTGGGACCCAGGCCTGCCAGCCAAGCTCCAGCAAGCGTGGGACACTGCCCAGCCTGGGCACACCATTGCTGCAGCCTTCCCTCACCCAGCAGCATCCCAGGAGCCCAGATCCCAGTGACGGAGCCCAGCCTGGCACTCAGGGTTACACAGAGGGCAGAGCAAGAAGCACAGGCAGTGAATGCCACAACTGACACCTGCCAGGGCAGCTGGTGCATCTCAAACTGGGCCTGTTCAGAAAGAATTATAAGTCTGCCTGTCTCTCCCGTGGAGGTGCAGATCCCCAAGTCAGGCCAGAGGTCAGAGTTATCCCCAGACACCCCTGGCTGCTGAAGCTGGTAGTGTAAACAAAGGGCTTACACAAGTGTTAGACCTTCAATCTCACTCACTTCAGCCATGAACGAGCTGTGCTGCTAACTCACATTCGGAGGTTTCATTGTGTGTTTGCCAACAGCATCAGAATGTGTATGCTTAAATTACACAATCTCCTCCCTATTCATCCATTAGCTGTTTGAGCCTCCTTTACATAAAGTGATTTTTATAAATAAAATCTTTAGTCTGTTTCAGTCTTTAATTTCAAACATTCTGAGTAGACAAGTCACACACCATGAGAGTTAGATCCTTTTCCTAATACTTACAAATAAACATAATCTCATCACTGCCATCTTCAGCCATTTTTTTAAACCTGCCAAAATACAAAAGACAAAGTTAGTTCTGAATTGACTTTTACTTTCCATGTAAAATAAACATCCCTTTGTGAAGTAATGATGCTGACTGACCCAGAGCACACCCAAACACATTACTGTCCTTGCAGGAGTGTCAATGCAAAGTTAAAGAAATTAAAGTTGTTAAAAAGCCCCGGGGACTGCTGTATCACTACAAGTTGCAGACATCTCTACCAAAAAGGCTCAATGTCTGTGGGCTCTCAGGCTTTTCTCTCTGAGGCAATGCTGTCTTCCTGCTGTTCCCCATCTCTCACCAACTTCCAGCCATCCCCTGCTAAAAAGCTCCTGTGGAGCCTCAGAACACGCAGGGTCAGAGGATAATCCAGGTCAGCACCAACCACTGCAGGAACAAGGCCCAGTGCAACATTTTATTGAACTGTAGCTTAAAAAAATTATCTCTGAAAGGCAGATTAGTTATTTAATAAACACAGTAATTGTAAGAACCTAAAAACTGCCGATACAGTCGCAGATCTGTTCCAGAGGCAAAGGTATGTTGGGGTACTGAGCACCAGAAAACCTGGGGAAATAAAATCCTGCCTCCGTCACTGGCCTTCCATGAAATGGTAACTGACCAATTTTATTTCACAGTTAAATAAGGCTAATCTATATTCACTTTGATAGTGTCAGTCTGTATTAAAAACTTACATGAACACTATCTATTGCCCCATAACAATTAAATTATGGTTGGCAAAAAGTCTGATTATGTATGGCTAAGACCACAACATGAGCAGGACCTAGAAGAGAGTTTTTCCCTTTTCTAACCAAAAAAACGCTCTCTTCCTCAAATAAGCAATTTTCCCAGTGCCCCAGAAGAGAAGCAAAGCAACACAAAGATCATGACCCAAGTCGGAGAGAGATGAGGCTGCACAACAGCAAGTGTATTGGCCAAGAAGAGGACAGGAAGGTTAAGAGGTAAGAGCCTGAATCTGTGAGAGGGAGCGGAAACATGACACACAGAACTAGCAGAGCCCTGTTTGAAAACAGATAAAGCATTTGCTACGACAGCAACAAAAGCCAAGCCAGAAATGTGGGAGCACATCCATTACTTGGGATCAGGACTCTTCAGGCACTGCCCTCCCCAACTCCACCCGTCAGGAGCAGGATCTCTCCCCAACACTCACTGCTGGAAGGGACCAACACTCCCCATCCCTGGCACAAGCTGGGCCTTTCCTGGCTACAGCTTTTGGGGACGAAGCTCAAATAACAAAAACAAACATTTGAACGAAAGCCCCATGCTGAGCACAAACAGCAACTCAGGACATTTCCCCAAAAGCTCTTATCCTGAAGGCAAGGTGAACAATGCAACAGGTATTTTGGGTGCAAAACAAGTGGTGTAGGCTGATGTCAAAAACGGTTTGGTTTGCTTTTTAACCAACACGTTTTTTGGGACGCTTTGCACTATTTCAAGAAGGGTATGCCCAGCTATTTTTATATCATTTGTGTCCTGACAAGATTTTAATCATAAATATGGCTGAATTAACAAATAATGGCCTCAGCCAACGGTTCAGGGGCGCAGTGCAGCCAGACCACCAGAGGCGTTTGCCCCCAGGACGTCACTGTGTCGCATCCCTGGCAAACAGCAGACTGGGGACAAGTGACATTACAGGAGCAGCGGCTCCGTCTTGTTCCAGGGGCCGTTGGATGAGAATAGCAACAAAGGGGCGGAGAAATCATCGGTGTTGCTCAAGGTGATGGGGAGGAAGCGTGAAGGGCCCTCGCAGGTGCCTCACGCAGCCTCAGTGATCTGCATTAGCGCAGTTCCCAGCTCTGCAGCAAGGACTTCTTGTGTTCTGCACGACGCAAAGCTCCTGATCCCTCACCCCTCGCTGCCCTGCTCGGCACTGCGCTCCAAAATAAACGCCGGTACCTGCTTTACAATTCTGATTTACACGCTTCTCACCCATGGGCTTCGAAACTCCTCCTCCCAGATCTCGGCTGTATTTCCCAGGAGTTTTTGAAATAAATGACACGATGCCACCCGCTCCAGCTGGTAAACAGAGTCATGATGTGCCACACAGGCTCACATGATGGCACCGAAGACAAGCTTCAGAATTTTTTTTTGTCCTCATCTGCTGTTGCTCTGGGCCATGCCTGATTTTTCTTTTTTCTTTTCAAACATTTGTACCAGAAAGATATTCCATGAAGTCACTCATCCCACTGCTCCTAATTCTGCTCCTGTCTTGCAGGGATAATCAAAGCTTCTGGAAGTTCCAGGTATTTTTTACATAAAACAGAGAGCAACCATGAGCAGTCAATAATCAGGAGAAAAGCCACACAGAGGAAATTAGACCAGGCACAAAGCCTAACTCTGATGGCACTAAAACAGCAGAAAAACACTTTTTGTTTGTATAATTAGATGAGTGACTCTGTGCCCGACTCTGAGCCACACAGCTACGCACAAAAATTCCAGCTACAACACAGGCCTCTGAACATATCTGGAACTTGAGGGAGCCCAAATGAAGACACTGAGGGGCTGCAGCATCACCTGCTTGCAGCCCATGATGTACAAAGATACTGTCAGGGAACCGCCTGAGCTGTAAAAATGTAAGAACCGATGTAAAATCACACTTTCCCCTCATAAAGTGCTGAAGAAAGAAATCAGGCTCCAGTGCTAAGTTGAGGCATTTTGATCTTGCTAATGGATTTTTTTTAAAAAAGTAGGTCATAAAAATCTGCGTTTGAACTTAATGACCAAGAAGGTAGAATTAAAGTTACCCTTTCTTCAGTTTGAGAATGGGCTTCTAGGAGTGTGAATAACTTGAAAACACAAGCAGATGGGTGCTGCAAATACACGTGTGGAAGGATGCGCTTAAAATGCAGTTTTCCTCATGATGCAGCCGAACTTTTTCATGCTACCGCTCAAAGCAATTGCAGAACATCTGGTAAACTACAGTGAGGCCTTGTATTTCTAAAACAAAATTAGGGCCATTCTATCAAGTATTGTTGAGGAGGAGGAGAGGGGACGATTTTACACCACTCAGGGGGGGACGGAAAAACAGAGCGGCTGGGGGAATCTGTGCCACCTGCCCTTCCCAGCACTTCCCGCGATCATGTGAATAAACTACATGCAAAGTTTAATGGCCCTGAGCAGAAAACGAGCGTACTGCAGAAAATTCACGTGTGCGAAGCCCCGCAGACGGCGGCTCTCCTCCTTTTGTCTCCTCGGGCGCCCACCGCACCTTCTCTCACAGGGCACACGCCGGGGCAGGGCAGGATCCCCACACCTCCCTCCTCGTCCTCCCAGCCTCTTCCCTCAGGAGCACGCCGTCGCACCTGGGAGCTCCCACTCCCCCTCCTTCCCCAACCCCCTGCGGCCAAGCCGAGGCGCTCCCCGCTCCGCATCCCCGTGGCCGCCAAGGCCCC
>VXAD01005935.1:194023-234337 GCA_013399195.1 Dicrurus megarhynchus
GGCGGGCGCGGAGCAGGGCGGGAAGTGTAGTGCGGCGGGGCCGGCCCCGGCCCTGACCCCGTCCGTGTCCCCGGCCATGTCCCTGCCTCACCGCCCGGGCTGCCGCCACCCGGCTCCCCTCCCGGGCGCGTCCCACGCCCGAGCCCCCGCAGCCCTTCGCAGGCCGGAGGCGGGCGGTGGCCGCGCTGAAGGTGGCGGAGCAGCCGGGTGGCTCTCGCCGGGTTTCCCGTCTCTTCCCGGGCAGTGCCGGCCGCGGGGCAGGCGGTCCGGAGCGGGCTGGCGGGAGGGTTGGTAAAAACAGAATCACAGGATCGATTAGGTTGGAAAAGACCTCCAGGATCATCCGGTCCAAGTGATGACCCAACACCACCTTGTCCATCAGACCGCGGCACTGAGTGTTTCCTTAAACACATCCAGGGATGGGGACTCCACCACGTCCCTGAGCAGCCCGTTCCACTGTCTAATCACCCCTTCTGTGAAGAAATCCTTCCTGATGTCGGACCTGACCCTCTCCTGGTGCAGCTTAGGTCATTTCCCCTCGCCCTGTCCCTTATTCCCTGGGAACAGAGCCCGGTTTCCACCTGGCTGCACCCTCCTGTCAAGGAGATGTAGGGAGCAGTAGCATCACCCACCCTTAAGCCTCCTTTTCTGCAGGCTAAACACCCCCAGCTCCCTCAGCCACTCCTCATAGGGCTTCTGCTCCAGACCCTTCCCCAGCTTTGTTGCCTTTCTCTGGACACAGACCTCATCAGGCACCCCGTGGGCTGTCGGCCCTGTGGTGTTTCCTCAGCCAAGCCTTGGATGTGCACAAGCGCCTGTGCCTCCTTATCCAAGCCTCAGCGCTCCAGGATGAGAGGACATAGTCTCAAGTTGCACCAGGGGAGGTTCAGGTTGGATAGTAGGAAGAATTTCTTCACTGGAAGGGTGATTAGACATTGGAACAGTCTGCCCAGGGAGGCTTGGAGTCCCCGTCCCTGGAGATGTCCAAGGAAGGCTGGGACGTGACAGTGCTCTGGGCTGGGTGACGAGGTGGGCATCGGTCATGAGTTGGACTCGATCATCTTGGAGGTCTTTTCCAACCGAAACGATTCTGTGATTCCTGAATCTCATCATTCTGGCGTCACCAGGATCTAGCAGGGCCCAGCCCTGCTGTTCCTGACAGCACAAATCATTTAGTGGGGTTTAAACCTTCAGGTTATTCCACCACTCCAGGCAGTGGCCAGGGCAAGAAGCATGCAGGCTTTTTGTATTCAAGCAAGATGCCCCAAATTTTTGCTCTGCCGAGAAGTGTAGCCTGCAGTGGAGTCCCCCCAAAGCCTTATGCAGTACTCTCTGCCACCACGGTGTGACTGGTCAGCCTCTGCTGTAAGAACACCACTAGAGATCAAAAGGGGGTGGGAAGCAGGCACCAGCTCTGTTTTCTCCAAGGAATGTGCTCCTCTCACATCTGGCTACATCTTTAACAGCTGGCAAAGGCCAGGGCCTTTCTCAATTCTCACCTGCCCAACAAACACTTCTGCACAAGTACCAGTTCCAAAGAGATGTGTAGAGAGTATTCTGAGGATGGGTCAGGCTGGAAGGGACCACAGTGGATCAGTTGGTCCCACCTCCGTGCTCAAGCAGGGCCATCCCAGGGTGCAGGGTTGTATCCAGATGGTTCTGGAGCATCTCCAGTGAGGGAGACTCCACAACGTCTCTGGACAATCTGTTCAGTGCTCAGCCACTACCCAGGGAAGAAACTTCCTCACGTTCAGGTGGAACTTCTGTGCATCAGTTCCTGCCCGTTTCTCTCGTCCTGTTGCAGAGGCTGGATCCATGCTCTGGACATCCCCCCTTTTAGATATTTATACACATTAATGAGGTCCCCTCTCAGTTGTCTCTTCTTTAGACTGAACAGCCCCAGCTCCCTCAGCCTTTCCTCATAGCAGAGATGCTCCAGTCCCTTATTTTGTCACCCTCCACTGGCCCCGCTCCCGGAGCTCCCTGTCCCTGCTGTGCTCAGCAGCCCAGAGCTGGACACAGCAACCCAGATGTGCCTCCCAGGCCTGAGCAGAGGGGCAGGATCCCTCCCTGATCTGCTGGAAATGCTCCTCCTGATTTGCCCCAGGGCACCATTCATGGCCATACTGTGACTGTCTTGTCAGGTGCTTGGGGAAACTGCAACAATGCAGCATTTGAATTTTGAAAATATTGTACTTGGCAAAACAGTGTTAATTTCAGCATGGGGAACCATTTCTTCTTTCAGAATGACTTGTCAGCAGTTTTAAATGACTACAGGAGTAGTAAGGGGAGTTCTTTCAAGGATCTAACTGCATATACAAATCATCTGCTTTTTGAAGGACTGAAGCTGACTGGTTGTTTTTGTATAGTCTGCTTTTACTTATTTTCCCTGTATATTTCAGTGCATACTCCCATGGACTTCTGCCTGGTTTTCTCCAGCATCCAGCACACCAGAGTGGTTTATCCTACTTGCAGTGCATCCACTTTGTCAGAGTAAGTGTAAATTAACTCAGAATAGTTATCTGTATGTGTACAATGCAGGTGAGCCTGGATCCTGCAGCTCCAAATTTTTTTTTTTTTCAGTATTAACATGACTGTGAAGTTGCATCTTATGCCAGGCTCACCTGGATACAGAGATGAAAAATTGAAGATCCTTTGCATTTACTGTTTAAGAATGAGGAACTGGAGGGAAGAGTATGGTGCCACACTTGGAGCTACATCCATTCCTGCTCTCCCTCTGACAGGCCTTGTCACTTTTGCTAACCTACAGGAATGGCATCACACAAGGTAAAAAATCTCCCCCCAGATTAGAGCAGGAGGGAAAAGGATGAAGGTTTGTTAATAGGAAACTACCAGGAAGTTTGAGCTAAGCACTTCAAGAGTATGAAATAAACAGGCAAGTAAATGTGAGCAGTAACTCCCAGTAAGGGAATGTAACATTTCCTTGTAAAAGAGGGTACAGCCCTCAGCTTTGGGAGGGAAATAGAAACATTATTGTGGCTATTTTCATGTGAATTCCTTTTATTTGTTTGGTTGGGTTTTTTGTTGTGGTGGTTTTAATGTTGGGGTTGGGTTTTTCCCCCTCAGTCTGGTAGGGCTTTGTGGCGGCACTGATTTATAACATAACCTTTTCAATAAAATCATCACAAAAGAACCTAATTCCCAGGCTGTGCTCATTTAGTACTGGTGTTTTCTCCATAAGATCCAGGCCCTAACACTCCTTCCCCTTTGCCTCCTAATTCAGGATATTACAACATAACTGAGAGAAAAAAAATAATGAGTAACCACAATGAGCTCCACAATTCCTTCTGCCATTAGATTCCCACCCAATCCTTGTTTCAGGTGATATCTCAAGCAACAAGGGGCTACCTGATAGGCCGGGGTTATCAGGAACAACCCACAGTGTCAGCACAGCATAGGTGGAGATCTCTGCTCCTGAACAAACAGGTAAATAAATGGTCTGTGTTAAGCAACAGGTCACATTAGTGAAGGAGAGTGGAAAACCATCTGTTACACCTGGGTATGTAGGACAGCACACCACACAGAGACAATTGGCTTTTATTGTATGTACAGCAGGAGTTACTTCTTTTAAAAATCCTCTTAGGCTTTTGTAGTGAGATAATAAAGCTGTACACCATAGATTTCATAATTGCACCAACTTAGGTTTATGTATGCACAGAAAGAAAAACACACCACAGAAGAAGTGACTATGACAGTTGATGCTAGAAAAAAGTGTTTTATCCCACCTGGAATAATACAGAGCATAATACATGATTGGGAAATACAGAGTTGTAGTACTGGAAAGACCTCAGATCCATCCTTCCCAGCTATTTTCACACCATGCCAGCACCTTGCATAGCAGCAGTTTGGATATCCTGAGTGAAGTGGTATTACTCACCCTTAACTTAAAGTAATCACCCTTGTTATATAATTAATCTGGAGTTGTTTGTCGCCATGGCTGAGGCTTAGCAATGTGCAGAAGCATATGCTGACTTTAAACACAGGAGTAAATCCACTTAGGTCCTGTGGAGGTCAAAGCATGAGGTCAGCTGTTCCCACTCACAACAGGAATGTCTTAGCCCGGAGCTATGGCACAGTTAATTCTGCACCAGGATAAGCACTTGTCTCAAACCTCAGCTCTCCAGTTCAAAGCCTGCAATAAACTCAATTGAAAAATCCAGGCAGCTCTCACCTTGCTCTTTGTAACACCCAGAGCTACCAGACCTAAAAAAAAGTGTTAAGAGCAAGATTCTTATTTGCTTCCCCATCCACATTTGGTAGCATTTTATGCTTTCAACTTTGTTTTTTCCTATGATGTTTTGCACATCAAGAACACCAAAACTCTGCAAGAAATACACAGCAGAAAGTTTTCACTTGAAAAACACCTAGAACCAGCAAGGAGATGCAGTACCAGGAATTGCTGTAAAATTCCACTGATGCCCAGAACTGGTGTTAATTGCCAGGCAACTTTATCAAAAAAGCAGCACTGTTAAGTCCAGTCCTTTCAAGAGCAAGACAGATAAAAGGTCTCTATGGCCTGGAGCCCCAACCTGTCCCGCAAAGAAAGAGCAGGGTAAAAGAAAATCTGTCAGAAAGTGTAAGAATAAAACCCAGTATTTATGCCTGCACAGTTTATGACCTGTCCATTAAGTTGAAGAAGTTTTGCGAAGGTATTTCGCTTTCAAAATGAACTTTTTCCCACCCTGGCATTCCTTCTGCCTCAGTTTCACAAGTTCCATCCATTGTTAGGAGTGAAATGACTGTAATTTCTTCCTGGGGCAAGTAGGATATGAAATACGAATGACCTAGGGATGAAGTCCTCCCCTTCTTTTTAAAGTGACTTTGAAAGTGATCTCCATCACTTTAAGAAAGTTACTTAACTTGTATTCCCACTGGAGATATTAGGCAGTTTTATTGCTTTCATCTACAAAGAGCAATTTAATTCTTGTACTATTTACTCAGTCAAAATTCACACTAAATCCAAGGCAAGTCTTGGTTAGGTGAGGATAGGGGTTATCTCCATCAAGGCAAATTTAAAGTTTAAACACCAGAAAGCAAAACAAACTACAAACACAGATTAAGAAGTTTCAGCTATGGGCAGAAAAAATTCTTTAGAAAGGAAAAGCAAGCCTTCATCTCTTAGTCCTCATGAAATCAATACCATGCCTTCTTTGCTGCACAGAACACCCAGAAACACAAAAGTGTGAGAAAAGGGACAAAAAGGGATTAATAATTCACAGGTTGTTTCCGATCGACTGTTCTGACATAATTAAATTGCAAGGCAGTAAACAAGTTTTCAGTGTAATAATATCATGTAAAGACTTTATCTATGGGTCAAGTGGTAGTTATTAAAATTCTTTATAATTTTAATAGCCAGACATTTGAACAATGGATCAAATTACAAAACACAGAAGATGATTCCCTCTGGCATCCTTCACAAAACTGCATAGGACACATCACGGTGTTGTTTGTGCCAGTTGACAAATCCAGTCTTTCTGACCCAAACCTGCAGTGTGGATCCTGCAGGTTGTGAGGATCCAGCTCACACTGACCCAAATACACAAAAAATGTACATCCTCAGATCTCCTGATCTTAAATGACAACCTAAGGAGGGAATGGGATTCGATATTGTGGGTCTTTGGGGTTGTCACGACTGAGCAAATCAATTGTCCCTTTGTGTTCAGTGCCTGAGCTTGTTTTTACAGCAGGACATAAATTATTTGCAGAGGAGTAAGAAGAAGTGAGGAACATACCAGCCAGATACAGACATCCAACATCAAACCAAACGATGTTTATTTTCCTGAGGAGTGACAGCAAGTAAAAAACAAGATTCCCTTTTTACACCAAATGCCTTGCTCTCCTCATCTGAAGAATTCATTCTCTCTCAACACATGTGAGCCCAAACCTTCACACAGTTTGCAGTGAAGAATGTTCTTCATTCCCACCATCAAGACAAGCATTCAAGTGATCATCAAGACCTTAAGATGAAACAAAACCCCACTTTTTTCATGTGTATCCATCCTCTGGGGTAAGTTACAAGCAAACCCTATTCCTGTACCCTGCAAGTTACTTGGTGTTATTTCACCCCATTCTACAGCATGTGCTAAAGCTTCTGTAAATTAAAATCCCAGCTCAGTAATTTAAGAACCTCAAGTAGGTTATGTGCTGCCTCTACATTCCAAATTCCACAGCTCTTTGTGTTTAGTGTATGGATGTGCTACCCATGGAGCACAGATTCACTTGGATTTCTTGAACTCAGTGATCAGTTGTGGTTTTGTCCTTCAGCAACAAAGACTGAGCATTTTAAAATGGCAGGGACTTGATCCCTACCCCGCCCCATAACACAGAGAGTTCCTGGTAAAATCAAGAGAAAAAGTGTCTGTTGAGGGAACGTGACATCAGGGTTTTTAATGCTCACATCATGACCCACCGTAGAAGAAATGAAGAAACAAAACTACTTTGTATTAAATTTGAAATAAACAAAACTGTTCAGGCACATTCAAGCTGGACACACCTGTATTACTGAACTGGGATTTCTAAGAACATTACAGCTCCAGAAGATTCATTTGTAACCAATTTTCAAAATAAGGAACATTAAAATGCCTTCAAGTGTTTCCATAACAAGCAGCATGCTTAATGTACAACTATTTGATAGTCTGGTCTACAGTACTACTGCAGTTATCTTAGGAGGTTACACACAAACAGTATTTTTAAACAGTTAAAAGATTTTGACAGTTCAGTTCTAACATTTTCTTGGTAAAAAAGAAACCAAAGCCCCTCTACTCTGATATTGATTTACCAGGGAACCTTGAGTCCGTCAGAAGTTTGAAATGTATTTCTATTCTTCAGTGACTTTCTATTTTTGATGAATGCTTTAAGTTGAAAGCTCAAATATCTGCCAAAGTGTTGGATAGCTTAAAGGGAGGAAAGGGGCCAGGGAAAAAATCACTGTTGGCAAAGTAGGCACAAGGTCTATCATCCATTCACATCAGCAATGGAATCAGTTGGAAAGAATGGATGTTTTTCTTGGCTGAAGAGAACAGGCTTGGTCCTTTGTCCTCAGCAGGAATGGAGATGATGGAAAAGTACAGGTAAAGCATGAAAGATGGTCCCTGTGAAATACTGACATTTTACTCTTCTTAACAGCCAAAATGAGGGGTTGTCTATGCCTTTACTTCCATCAGTTTTTCATTTTAGACTAAAGGAGCCAGCTGCAATATTTAGCAAGGAAAAAAAGTTTAAAAACTCATCTGACCAACCACTCAGCACATGACAACACTGGTAGACCTAGAAACTGAACTAAGGGAATTACTACTTTTTCAAAAGCTTTCTTCAAAATTTTGGTTTTTAAGATCTCAGTCAGTGTTTGGCAAGTAAGACAAGCTATCCAACAAAAAGCACTGTAGGGTTAACTATGCTCTATTCACCATTTATTGCTTCTAGCTTTGCATTTGATATGATGGTTTATGTACTTGTCTAACAAGCACTTGGGAGAAGGAATTGGAGCCCCTAGGATGAGTTTTTGCATCAGCAATACAGCTTCTCACACAGGGAAGAAAAGCTACATGTAAGACTTTGCAAATACTTTGTTTGCAAGTAGACTCAAGTAGATTTTAAAAAAAAAAGTTATGTTTTTTGAAGCCTAACATTTTTTAAGCAGAACATTGAACAATATGCTAGTATTGGTAGTTGCATAATTTATTGATTTATGGCTAATATCAAAGGCATCTCTCCACCTACACGGGCCGAGCAGTGATTACAGCAGGCTACAGTTATTACAGTAGGATATCTGAGTCAGCATTTTCCTTCTGCTTCTGAACACTCACCCACTTCCAAATTACACCACAAACTGGATCTGGGCCCCTTTTTGTTTTCCCTTTCAGACTGACTAGAAAAATCAGTTGCTACTGTTGCAGGCTGCAGTGAGGGAGCACAGTGGTGTCTTCTCTCTCTGTAGTGGTTCAGTCACATAAACGTGATGATGTTTCAGTTCTGAGCTCCCCATTGATGCAAACCAGGTAATCACGTTTGGGTCCTCCCCATAGGATCAGTCGGGCTGGAAGTCACAGTGGGGTCATTTGGTGCCACCTCCCTGCTCCAGCAGGGCCATCCCGGAGCACATGGCACAGGGTTGTGTCCAAACAGTTCTGGAGTATCTCCAGTGAGGGAGAATCCGCAGCCTCTCTGGGCAGTCTGTCCCAGTGCGTGGTCACTGCACAATAAAGAAATTCCGCCTCCTGTGCAGGGCAATTGCTGGGCTCAGGCCCTGCCCGTGGCTCTGGTGCCATTGCTGGGCCCCGGAGCAGAGCCCGGGCCCTGCCCTGAGCCCTCCCTGCAGCCAGGGACAGCCAGGGCTGAGGGCCCCTCTCAGCTGGGGCTCCTCTCCAGGCTGAGCAGCCCCAGCTCCCTCAGCCTGTCCTGGGCACGGAGCTGCTCCAGGCCCTTCCTCAGCTGCGCAGCCTCCGCCGGCCCCGCTCCAGGAGCTCCCTGGCCCTGCTGTGCTGAGGAGCCAGAGCTGGACACGGCACCCCAGAGGTGCCTCCAGGGCTGGGCACAGGGGCAGGATCCCTCCCTGACCTGCTGGCAATGCTCTTCCCAATGCACCCCAGGACACCAGCTGCCTTCCTGGTCCCCACCTGCACCACTCCCCATCCTCCCTCCTTCCACAAGAAACCACACGCTCCTCCAAAAGCTGTCGGGACACATTCAGCACTGCTCGTATTTAGAGGAGCGACTTCATCATCAGAGAGAAAAAGCGTTTTGGAAAAATAAACCAAAAAGACCACTGTTAATAGTGAACATCCTTTTATGCAAGTCATCAGCCATATTTGTATTCTCTAGTACTGCTCTGTAAACAAGTGCTCAACTGGTGAGCAAGGATCCCATCGGAGAGGGTTCGGGTTTATAGGTACGGCTCTCCCGAAGCACCGTTCAGTTTGCTCTTGCTCTTGTTCCTGGAAAGGAGCTTCTTGCTCAGAATCCGTGAGAGTGTCCCCCCCTTCTTGCGGCTCTCCTCTGACAGAGGCTGCTGCAGGTACACCAGGTCGTTGTGGGACTGGCTCATTCCCGGGTCCTTCTGGTGATGCTGCCGGCGGAAAAACAGCTTCGCGCTCTTCTTCAAAATCCCACCTGTGGAAGGAAGAAAGTGCAGGACGCTTTAGACAGAACAGGCTGCTGTCCTCCTGAAGCTCAGCTTTAACTGCAGCATGACTGAGGAAAGCTGACCCTCTGATTTAAGCCAGTCTTGTGGAAGTCTCCTTCCTTCCACTTAGTTCCAATTGCTTTTCTGGAGGCCACGCTAGTGGTCATACACACATGCAAAGCGACTGGTGTGGGTTGTACCCTGGGCTCTCACGTGTCAAAGAGGCACATCCAATCTTTCCAACCAGTGAAGTAGAAAGGATTTTATAAAAAGGATGAAGGAGAGGAAATAATGTTACTCTTTGTTGTTTCAGAGATCAAAGGAGGTGAAGATCAGCCCGTGAGGCACCACGTGAAGGTGGCATTTTAATTTGAGGTGCAGGACAGCAGTACCCGGCAGTAAACCTGTGTGCAGTGGTTCTGTACAAGCCAGGCAGCAGGTGTTCTGTACAAATTCAGCAGCACCACCCAGAGTAACAGTCACAAAGCATTTGCTATTTTAAAATCCTGTTAGGAATAGCATTGCACTTCAAGCAGATTAAAAATAATATTACATCTGCTTCCAACAGGTTCAGAAGTCCGCCCAAATCCCTCCTGTGGTAAATTAAATTGCTTTATTTTGCTGTGTTCCTTCCCTTGACCCCATGTCAAACCCAGCATGCAGCCAAGGCAATTGCAGCTGTCATCCCACCAGGGACTCATGTTGCCAACAGCAGCTATCACTACTCCTGTCTTTGCAAGCTTGGGTTGTTTTTGCAGCCATTCTGCCAAATTCCACCCTCCCTTCCCATGTGTGCCCATGTGCCTGGTGTGCAGCTGGCAGGGACACTGCTCCAGGCTACCAGCACCACTCAGCTTGGTGTTGGGACATCAGCTCTGTGTTGAAATAGCACCAGTTTTGTACGGAATTGGGCAGGGGTGTTGTCCCAGGTGGCAGGAGCCCGTTTGAATGGAGGAGGACCCAGCTGACAATCCAGCACAGGAGCTTCTGGCAGTCAGACTCGTATGTGGGGACAGTCACCTCCCTGGCAAAGCTTCCCCACCTCCTCCCTGCACCCCTATCAGGTTTCCTGATCCTTTCTCAGTTCAGCTATTAATTCCTATCATAGCATGGTCTGGATTCTGCTTTTCCTCCCATTGCAAATGGACACAAAAAGCAACACACAGAGCAGTTCTTTCACGGGACACTGCCACTAGCTAGAATTGAATGTTTGTCCCCCGAGGACCTGACAAGGGCTGAGTGTCACTCTGCACAGCGACAGCTGCAGAACAGGTACTTCATGGCAGGCAGATGCTGCTTTGTGCACACCAAAGCAGACACAAACACGTACTTGAGTTTATTACTTTGTACTTTTCAGGGCTAAGCACTCAGCACCTGGGACGATATTCCAGCATGTTTGTTCTGGCAGCTGCTGAGACTCTCCTCACAGGGCACAATGGGATGGGAAGCAGAAATCAGCTGAAAGCAACCAGAACTCATGGATTTGAATCTTGACTGCTCTCCCATCAGCCTCTGATTGATCTTTTTGGCAAGGCAGTACCACTTCAAGCTTTGTCAGCAGCATAAAAGCAGCAGTGTTCCACCCCAGGACAGACAGTTGTTGATGTGCAGAGGCTGGGGGGATGCAGGGGCCTCGCTGCTGTGCAGCTCCTGTTTGAGCAGGCAGCTGTTCTGCCCAGCAGCCCTGGCAGCTGCAGCTGAAGCCGTGCCAGCAGCAGTAGGACACAAGGGTTTATCCCTAAGCAGATTTTTAGTCCCAGCCATTCTGTCATTCAGAGTGATTTACCACACCAGGAAACAGCACCGAGCTAAGAATGCCCCAGAAATTGTGCCGGTGGCCTGGGACAGCTCCCTGCAGCTGAAACACCGTGGGCAGCACTTTCCTGAGAGCAGCACAGGCTTGGCACAAGAGCAGCTCCCTGACACGAGAGCTCCCTGGTGTTCAGTCACTGCTACCTGGAAGCTTGCCACATGCCCAGCTGCCTGGAGCCAGTTTGGAGCATGCTGCTTGGCAGTGGCTCTGGCTGCTGTGGAGACATGCAGCCCTGGGAGGGAGGGAGGGAGGGCAGGGCAGGGCAGGGCAGGGCAGCAGCCTGGCAATGCTCATGCTGGTTTAAGTGCTGTTTGCATGCTGATGCCTCCAGTTCAACAGGATCCATGAGCCAGCCCTGCCCCCAGCACCAGGAGATGAGCAGAGAGCACTGTACGAACCCACTGCGCTAATGTAAGGTGTTCTGAAAATGCTTGTGGGGATGGGATCACTTCTGAATCTCATCTGTGCTAAAGGAGGAAGATTTCCTTCCACATCTACAAGGATACGAATAGAGATCGCTTTCCATTCCTTCCCAACTTCCAAAACAGTTTTTACACAGGTGGTTTTGTAAAAACCTGCTGCTTTTGTCAATACCTGAGATCCTGCTAGCTCTACAAGTTAGGCTGGAAAAGCTTCACCTAGAAAACTGTAAGCAGCAGGTTTTTGAATTAATTTTGTGCATATCTATATCCAGTTATGAGTTTGCATGAGCAGATTTTGATTGATTACCACATACTACAGCAATGGGCATGATGGAGAGAGAGATCAGGAATACAGAGCATCCCTCCAAGCCATCCTTGCTGCCCTCTCTGTGTGACCCTCCTGGACAGCATGACCACCAGAAGGATGATTTGCCACAGCAGACTGGTCTGCTAAGACAGCTGAGCACAGGAAGGTAATTCTGGAAGGAGAAAAGGAATGGATGGGGGAAGAGGAAAATGGGTGCCAAACTATTTTTTGCTTCAGTTTTTACAATGAGGGTCTCATTGTAAAGCTACATTTTCTTAGGGATAAAAAAAAAACAAACACAAAAATAACTTACTGTGTAGGTAATTAATTCTGGCTGGCATAGTAGTCATCTTAAGTTTATAAAAGGGACCGAGTAAGAAAGAGGAAGTCAGAAAGGTCAAAAAACAAACAAACAAAAATATGCAAGAGTAAAAAAAAAAAGTGCTAACTTTAAGACATTAATACACACAAAAGGCTTTTCAAAGCAGAAGGGGTTTTGTTTGGGTTTTTTGCTGTGTTTGGGTTTTTTTGTTGTTGCATTTGCGGTTTTATTTGTGGTGGGGTTTTTTGTTGTTTGGTTTTTTTGGTTTTTTTTAAGGGAAAGCATTTGACAAACAGAAGCCTTGAACGATTCACAGCTCACTGAAGGCAGGGGGGTTGAAATGTTTTCCTATCTTACTCCATAAAAGCTACTCAGCTGTGACAAAGCAGAGATTCAAGGCTTCCACAAAGACATCTGTGTATAATGAAAGGGATTTGAGACAGTTTTTTTCAAGTGTTTTTTCAAGATGGTACAACTCTCTCAAATTAGAGATATTTTGCAGTTTTTACCAGTCTTATAACTGAATTGTGTGAAAAGGATCCTTAGAAGTCTGATCTCTTTGCACAGGGAAACCCAGAACTAGACAACAACTCACATACAAACTTCCACTTGCTCGTTTTAGAGTAACACGTTGAAGAAGAGTCCTGAGCTTTTGGAGTTTCTCACGCAGCTTCCCAAACTTTTCCAGGCTCCAAAATGAGACAAATCCCTTGACAACTAACCCACTCCCCTCACCCCAAACACACCCAAGACTTTCCAGTGCCTGAGCATGTGTGTGACAGGGATTGTTGCTGTACCCTCCTGATCTCTCATGTGGAGCAGCACAGCTGTGGGAAGGCCGGAGAACTCAATGCTCTAAGGGAGGGTCCTGACAAAGAGCTCCAGTGTCTGTCCTGTGTGTGGGGGGGTGATAATCCAGTAAAATAGGGAGGTTTTGTAGTGAGCCATTTCCAGGATCTCTGGGCGAGGAAAGGATAGAAAATAATAAAGCAAAAGAGGGGTGGATTTGGGTGAAAAACACAGTCTTTTTGCAACTTTAAGGTGCAACCTGTGTGCCTGTTTGGGGCACAATCCACTGCACTGGCCCTTCTGTAAGACTTCCTAATAGCCCCTGTGTTTACCACACAGCCACAAACCACTGCTCAGAGGTTACTGGATTTACCAAGTAAACACAAAGGACTCTAAGGCATTTTCAAACTGCAGCTATTCAGGTGTGTAACTACCTAAGCAAAATTATCTGATGCCTTACTTACTTATTAAATTACCTTTTATTCATTTTTCTTTAGCAAATTATGGGAGAATCTGTTCACCAGGCAGTTTCTGCTTCAGCTGTGGTGCTTCCTGAACACACTTTAGTGAGGGCAGGGGAGCCCTGTGCTCAGAGATGTGAAGGAGGAGGAGGAATGTATTGGAAAGCAACTGTGGATCCCTGCCTTTTTCACCTTGGTAATGGGGCTGCTAATATAGGGCAAATCCTGGGTTACAAGAACACGGTTTTCCTTGAGGAATTGATAATGTGACTAGTTATTTCTCTCCTCAATAACTGAGTTGGACGTAGTGAGCTGCCAGCTTCTAAGGATGAGCTGTTTCCTCGTGGAGGGGAGGGTAAGAAAGCCTGAGCTGGCTCAGACCTGCAAGTGAAACAGCTTCAACCAACACCACAATCACAAGGAGTCTGAAGGACAAAAAAAATCACTAAGAAAGGATGAACTACTGCAGCCAATTATGTAGAGAAAGCAGTCGCTGAAGTGGAAGTGAGGATGACATACCTTTAGACTTTTTCATGCTCCCAGTTTCTGAAACACTTAATGAGCTCCCAGATATTTCTTCAGAGGCCTGGTCTAAGAGTGTGCTGGTGTCCCACTGCTGGCTGCCATTCTCCAAACCCCAGGCCTCGTGGGTGCTTTGCTGTGGGTCGGTATCAGGGACTCTTTCTGAAGCACCCAATGACTGCTTTTCATCAGAGGTGATTTTTGCAACAGCTTCCTCCACAGTGGGTGGATCTGCTTCCCTGCAGGAGCTGTCCATGGCTGCAGCATAGTCCATCATCAGTGAAGCTTCACTGTCCTGAGATAAAGAGGTCTGCCCAGTGGAAATAAGAGACAACACTGACACAAGTCATCCTGCTGGAGAAGAACAAGCCTCCCTGCAGGAGTTATTTTAACTCTTTACACTTGTATTGCCCAGGACCATCAGCAAAGCCCTCAAAGCTTCCTTAGCTCTACTAAAGGAGAGGAGCACTTAACAAAGTTTTAATCATGTTGTAAAGGCCAAAGGAGTGAAAAAAAGAATTAAGTAAATGCCTTCCACCTACCCCTGACCTCACTACAAATAACAGGACTCCCCTGTATGTGCTGCAGTGAATGAATTGTCAGCATACAGAGAGAATCTTTTGGTCCTTTTAAGAAAATAAACATCAGAGCATTTCATCTTGTCTCCTTGTTTGCGCTCCCTCTGGAACAGAGACCAGAGAACCAGAGTTTTTTCAAAGGGTTTTAACAGCTTTGAAAAAAAAATAGAAAAATCTTTCATACTTTTTCTGTGCATTTTCCCTACATGGGTGAAACACAGAGAAGGACTGATTATCCTCTCTTCTCACCTAAACTGATTTTCCCAAATCCCTTACACCACTCCTATTGAAGGACACTGTGCATTTTAGTCAGGCTGTCAAATCTAACAATCAGAACCCAACACCCTGATTTGGCTTAATTTGAAACAAGTTACAGAAATAACCTGGCACACAAAACTGGATTTTGCAGAGACAGCAGAAGCCATGTTAAGGTTGCAGTAAGTGCAGAAAAGGCTTTGCAGAACTAAGCATTAACTGTAAGTGTTGTTTTCTGCTCTACCTTGGACACCCCTGATATGATAATGGTGCTTTTCTTTCGAGGAGACTTCAGCTTCTGCTTTGCAGACTCGCTCAACTGCCGAATGGCTGCTTCTGCCACAGGGTCGGTGCCATTCAGTACCAGCAGCTCTGAGAAGAAAGGATTATTTCAGAGGGGAGAAGGAAAAACAGGGAAAAACAGAGCAGAGACTGGCAGAGTTTGTCCTTGACTTAAGATTCACAGAAATGGCATAAACACCATAAACATCCTCCAACACCACCCAGCCATCAGGGCTTGTCTTTCCCTCCTGTCACCCATTTCTGGAGAAAAGGTACTGAAGTGGCACTTACAACCCCTTTCCACAAGAACAAAGGAGGTTCTGGAAGCCTGGACAAAACATCCCATTATTTCAATGCACTGCTATCCTGTGGTGACATCATGAGCTACCACAGTCATGAAGAACCACAGTTCTAACATGGCACAAGGCTGGCACATGATGCTACTTCCTCAGGTAGTTTTTTTTGTTATTTGGCTCCTTTTCCAGACATCCCCCCACAGCATTTCCAGATTTGCTATGGCAGTGTGATAGGATGGGGAAGCTAAAGTGGCTGCCTCCAAATCCTGTCAATTCCACCCCCTTTTCCCTTCCAACCACTGCACAGAATATAAAATCTTCTGTATAAAATGCTCTTTAGTGACAAACACAAGTTTGTTTTTAAGCATGGCCCTTTCTGGCATCTAGGACGCAAGTGCTTTGGGCACAGCACATACACACTGATCAAATTCATCAGCCTCAGGAACAAACAAGGCTAAGAAAGTCAACAGGACAAAAATCCCCATGTTCAATTGCCTGAGGTGGACTTTTCTGGCAAGAGTTTTAACAACAACAAAAGAACAGAGGCAGGAATAGCAACAGTGTTAACTAAATCGAGCAGTGCCTTTTGTTAGTGGGACATTATTGCAATAAAAGATGAGGCCTGGAATTCAGGAGTATGTGTGCACAAGGGGTGTGCATGTCTGCACACTCATCACAAACCTTGACTTTTTCCATCTCCTCAGCCCCTGCATTAATTCTTATTGTTGTCATCACTCAGAACTATGGCACAGACACAGCATATTTCCAGAGTGCTTGCTGCTATTTGCCATGATGTTTGTAACAACTTTTACCCGAGTTACTGCCATACCAAAAGCTTCTTTGTATTTCTTTCATTTGGCTTTTGTTCTAATGAGTAATTCTCCCTGCAATAAACACTTCACAGAAATCCCCCTGCACTCCCAATAAGAACATTGTCTGTAACAATATGGAATAAGCTGTCTCCAGATGAGTTTTCCAGTAAGTGTTTTGTGTCTTTAATACCATAAACACTCAAGAGAGTCAACTCAGAAGTCTTGCACCATCTTAACATTTCCCAAATTGATGTAGTAATACCACACTGCTTCAGGGTATCAGAGTATTTCTTATCCTACAGATAGGAAGAGATCCAAGTGCTGTTACAGCTATTCATGGTTACTGCTTCTTGCCCTTCCCCATATTTGTTGGCCAATACATTTCTGTCTCTCAGAAACCTCCTGACTGTGCCAGGAGCAGTCCAGATCATCTCCAGATTGTCCCATCCCCGCTCAGATCTGTACACAGCACACTGAACTCCACACCAGGTGCCCCTGGCAGCCACACTGGGTCACATCTGTCACTGCTGCTGCCCACAGAGCTACTGAAAGGTTCAGTGGTGCTCACACACAGGACTGAAAAATATGCTGAAGATTTAGAGTTGCAACTTGAAAAGGTAAATTCCCCAGAGTCAAAATCAGGTTTTATATACAATTCAAAGTGAATTTATAATTAAAGTTACTGTCGATGTCACCTGACACTCTCAAGGCACTTCAGCTGTATCCAGGTGACTTAGGAAGGTGGACTAATGGGCACAGCAACCCCAGAAAATCCCAGTGGCAGGGCTAGGAAGAGAACTGGGTCTTCCTTACATCAGTCCAGCCTCTGCCTTCTCTTCAGGCATGGGGGACTTATTACAGGTACATGTCACAGAGTTTTAATTTAGTGCAGCATCCCCCAGTCCTTTATGAAAGGAGGCATCTTTCATTCAAAAGTAAGAGAAAAGACTTACTTTTGGCTTTTCTGCAGTCACCTCCCCGCTCCAAACCACAGCTCATTGTTATTTATTCAAAACCAGTAACTTAAATTGCCAATTAAAACCAGACTTTTACTGCAAGGCTGCCATCCCCCAAACCACAGTGCTTTGTGACACAAACATCTCAGTGCTGCTGACAGGCAGCAGCCATATGGGTTGGCTGTTATTTTAACAGCATCACATTAATCCCACGTGCAGAACAGAGAAATGTTCTCCTTAGCAGCTTCAAACATTTTTATTACCTGTATCTGAAGATGACAAAGTTTTGCTGACTGGAGCACCATGAGAGTGGAGGGCTTCAACAGTGAAATCCTTTTCAGTCACCTTTACTTTAACTGGAGTTTTCACAGGAGAATCTGAGGATCAAGTTTTTTGGTTATTTGAACTGGTCAAGACATATTTATTACATTAATAAGAATTTATTATACCGGTTATGCCTCTTCAAATCATAAGTGTTTGAGAAAATTGTTTAACAGAAATTCTCAACACATGTTCTGTGGTAAACCTGACCCCAAAAGGCCATTGAAGTGTAAGAACTTATTGTTTTTTAAATTTCCTACTGTGATACGTTAGACAACACCCACTTAAGTAGAAGATTTGCTTTAACAACTTAAAAGAACACAGATCTTTGTGAGACTTCACACCAAGACTGTTCACAGGTTTTACTTTTATAATTTTCCCCAAAAAAAATTGGAAAATCTGCTCCTGGACGACATGCTGAGAAGTATTTTGTCACCAGGTAACACCAGCCTTCACCAGAGATGACAATACAGATCAGGGTTAGAAGGCACAGCATGGTCTGTCATCAGCAAACCTCTGAGAGTGACGTATTTGTCATGTGAAAAACCATCCCCCAAAACCCAGGCCTTCTGCATTATCACACCATGGTGACGATTTACAGCCTGTATTAAAAGAAGCATTAACTGCTCCTCTTGTAAGAAACCAGTTTTCATGAAAATTAAAAACCTGATTCTGGAGAATACAAACAACAACCCCACAACAACCCATGACAGCAACACATCAGGGAACTCTGGAAAACAGCGCCTTCCTGACATCCCACTCCCCGGTGCTTCTCCTGGTGCCCATGGATAACCCTGTGAGGGAACACAGGAAGGTCTGGACGTGCTGACCTGTGCTCAGAGGGGATGACCTCCCTTCCAGACGAGGTTTGGTTCTCACAGCAGTGACAGTGGTGACCACAGTCCCACAGGGCATCACAGTGCGATCCTTTTCGATCTTGGTGGCCAGCACTGGAGAGGAGACCTGCCGTGCCTTCGGCTCACTGGGTTCTATAAAAGAGAACTAAGGAGACAGAAAAACACCACCTCAGAAGCCCAGTCAAGCAAGAAGGACACTATTTCTAGCTGGTACTCCTTTAAGGTTTTTGCTGAGCCAAACTCAAGAGTTAATTCTTTTGACAAGACACAAATATCCCGCAAGCAGAACAGGCTGCTCTGACTCAGCCACAAGTCCAAAGCACGAGATGAGCATTCCCAAGCACTTCCTGAAGTAAAAGATCCACCCCAAATCCCCAAACCCAGCAGTACCTCTGCACTAATGGATCCCAGCGCTGGCTCTGGCTCTGAGCTGCTCTCCCTGGCCCCGCTGTGCAGTGCAAAGCTGTGCTGGCCACAGGGTTGTTTCCTGAACAGGTCTAGAGGTACAGTCACCTTCTTGGATAAAGGACCTGGAAGAATAAAATCAGCAAGGTCAGCCCACATCTAAGCTGTCAGGATGTGTAAGGGACACAATGTGGGAAGGGAGGAGGAAAATTCAGGCAAATAATTGCAAGAACTGGTTCTACACCATGGGGCAGAGAAAGGACATTTCACAGCTTTCTTTCCATTTTATGACTATTCCTCAGCCTGGCCTAATACTGTGCAGCAGGAAAGAATGGAGCCATGAAATATTACTCATTTACTGTTGTTTCTGGCCATTATTTTCCCCTTTACATGCAGAATTTTTAGGGAAAAAAGGAAACAACTATTAGGTTCTTGGACAATCTCCACAACCAGTGTCTGCATCTTTCATTTCAGAGGATGATCTGGATTCCTGGTAAACTGGTGCATCACAACAACAGTATTTCTTAATTTGAACTTTAGTAGAACTTCAGCACTTCTCTTGCTCCTCCTCTGACTTTATCAGCTCCACTAGACTGGAGCAAACTATTAGCAAAGGTACTGTACCATTTCAGAGATGAAATCCTGGTTTTCTGTGAAAAGCAGAATGTTTAAAAACAATAAATTCCTACACTTCACTGGCCTTTTGGGGTCAGGTTACCACAGAACATGTGCTGAGAATTTGTATTAAACAATTTTCTCAAGCACTTACAATGTGAACAGGTATAATAAACTCTTGTATGTACCTGTATTACACCAGTAGGGATCTACATTATATTCACATAACTCAGCTCTCTGCTTACTAATATGATTCTTTTATTTAAATTTCTGGGAGAAGAACAGCTAAATTTGTATGGAGGGACAGAGGGGGAGGAAGAGAATTGTCAGTGCAATCCACTGGGACCTTTTCCTTCAGGAAACCAGGCTGAAGGTTACACTCTCAGTAGGATGTAGAACAATCTTGGTGTTTGATAGACTAAAGATGCTGAGGGACAGTCAAGACTAAACTTGGTGCAAGAAACAATACAAATTTCCTGGCTCCATATAAATCCCACATTATTATTAAAAATAAGAAACAGCATCTATATCAGAGGAATTTTTTAAAGCTTTTGCCTACATTTGAGTTTCCAACCCCTCCAATAACCACAGATCATAAGCAAGGTATTGTACAATTTTGTATATCTAGATTATTAAAAATAATTCTAAAACAACAGAATCGAGTTGTAAAAATCTTTGACCCCTATGTTTTATATTTAATCCAACATAATCAGAATTGGAGTGTTTTATACCTGATTGTGATTTTTATACTTGAATTGTTAGGCAGTCTCTGGGACTTGAGAAGGAAAGATTTAGGATTAACCCCCATGATTCCCCTTCAGCCACAGAAAGAACTCAAAAGCTTAACTTGAAACCAGAAAGGCTCACAGTGGATCTGGTAGATGCTTAGAAGGCTGAAAAGTGTAGGATATCAGCACCTGGAAGACTCAGTATCTAGACAATATTGAAAGAAACTCAAAAGATTCTCTGTAACCTTAACCCAGAGCATCACAGAGGCACCTGACCAGTGTATTCTCCTTCCATCCGTGACTACTGATGGATCTGACAGTTTCTCTGTGGCCATCCAGAAATAAAGGAGGACTTACATCAACACTCAGCAAAGCTCACATGCTGATCATGCAAAATAATTCAGTCTGAATACTTACTATCCAACTTTCCATCTTCTACTATTTGCAGTTGCAATGCTTTTGATTTGGCACTTAGTTCACTGTGAAGGAAATAAAACCATGTTAGGTCTTTGCAGGCCAAGCAGATTTTCCTTCCCACGTAGGTTTTCCCCTTTCCCCAGCTTTCCTCAGCCCTCTCCAAGCTAAATGCTGCACCTTGCAGGTGGGTAAGACTGACTAAACAGATCACAGTCAGAAAACCGTGGCCTAGTTGCCTCCCTCGCTGTTGCACAGGTTCAATTTGTTACATTTCAGAGGCTTTTCTTCTCCCCAGTAGCTGACAAAGGCTGCCCTCCAAGCTGAAGATGGTTCCTAGTCTGACTGCTACACCACAACACTAAAAAGCTTCGTTTCTCCTGGCAGGATCAAATTTGTAAGTCAAGATGCTGGAACAGGTTCAATCAGCATCCCTGTCAAAGCAGGAAAGTGTCCTGCAAACACAGGACAGAGGCAAGGAAACAAAAGTAGTTACAGCTTTAAAGGAGCAGAGTCAGTATCACTTTTCCCAAATAAGACTAAAGGATGCTGCAAGCCAACAAGAACGAGTTTGTAACCAAACCCAGGTGAACTACTCTCAGAATTACATATGTGATACTTCCTTAGATAAAAAACCTTTCCTCTCACAGAGACAGTGAAGCAAACTGGGTACCTACAGAGGAACCCTCCAGTAAAACTTTATTTTATAACCTTCTCAGCAGGTGTTCTGCCAAAAACCCTGAGGGCATGCCAACGTGTATTTCATTTTGCTGTGTCTCTGTTTCAGGATGCTGTGATCCTGGCTGCAGACACCCCACCTCCACTAGATGCTGTGGGACATCATCTGTGCAGCAGATTTTAAGTTTTTCCCTGCCACTCCCACCCTTCCTGCACCCCAAAACTTGGAAAGGAGCACATTGACGGTACTACTGCTGCTCTGCCATGAAGCTCAAGCAGAGCCTGACATGGTGGTCAGTACTATGGTGTTCAGAGTGGAGGATATTTTTGGCTCTGAAGAAAGAAAAGGGCAGAGCTGTGTGTGTATGAACTTGAAAGAGGTTCAAAAAACCCTGCCAAAATCCTAATAATTTATCTGTAAAAGCCCCCAAGCTTACCTCATGCACTTCTGAAAAGCAGTGTGGAAACCCCAGCACTACTCCTAGTGTCAAGACCAAATTCCAGTCAAGTTCATCACATCCTGCCTGCCCTCTCGCAGCCCTTTCAGTTGGAAAAGGGTATTATTCTTACAGACTTCCTGTCCAAAACTGCTGGGAACTTGTCTGCTCTGCAACACTGAACAGGGGTGACGTTCCACCAACAGATGGCTGAAGTGAATCACAGACCCACTGGCTGAAGTGCTTTTTGATACTTCAGAAAAGAAAATTTATCAGTGACTCCTCCCCTTCCTAAACTCATGCACCACAGAAGCCATTGTTGCTCTGCTGTTAGAAAGTGAAAATGAAAATAGTTTTAGAACTGCTCACTTTTGACCTTATTTACAGCAGCTGTGTGAATCATAGAATACTGTGTAGGCTGCCCAAAAGTCCCTTTTTTTCTTCTACAAGAGAAAGAAAATCTAGTTAAGTTTTACACTCCCTTTTCAGTTATAGCCACCATTCTTTTAGATGCTCAATTGTTTTTGCACATTTGCTTTTTCAGGAGAGGGAATGGAGACAAATTAGATTCCCTCAAATGCAGTTTTCACAGGAAAGTGACTTCAAAACCCTGCTAACACTTCTTTCTTGGCACTGTAGGAAAGCAGGAGGTGATTTATTATGCCTGGGACTGCTGTCATGTACTAGAATCATGTATCTACCATGGAACATCTAGAGACCTGTATCTCATATCCATGCAGAGGGTAACTAGATATCCTGAAGTTCCAACCAGCTCCAGATTTCTCTGAGGCCACACAGAGAAAGGCCAAGAATGGACCTGTTTCAAAATGCCATTCTTCTCTCACGCAGTTCCGAGTTAAAAAAAGGTGCTTTAGTGTAAAAAGTATTGTCAGTAGGCAAGTTACTTACAAGATAAACTCTTCCTTCCAAAAGGGATGTGCAGCATTTTTGGCTACAGAGCTGGAAAACTTCTGCATAGGGTCATTCAACTGAACTATACACACAAGGTCTGTGCTGCCTGTAAAGGCAAGAAAAATCAATATCCAGTTATTCATGCTCCATCACCAAGAGGCCACTCACTGAAAAGAAACCCCCTTCCTTGCACACAGCACTTCTGAACAGGCTTTTGCAGACACTTTCTCACCCTCCCACAGAATAAATGCCTTCCCCTGCTTTGCACACCGAGGACATTGATGGCAAAGGTCAATATTGCATCACAGTTGTCTTATGAGCTGTCCTACACACTGTGAAACATGACAGCCCAATTTAAATCCTGCCATGAAGCAAGCAACAACAAGTGCAGGCATAAAATGATCCAGAAAGATGGGGAGACAAAGAAACAGTGAGCAGGTGACGTTGTGGGCGTGAGGTAGGGAGGGAATAAAGTTGCTTTCAGCTCTTTTGAAAAAAACAGAAATTTTCTAAGTTCCTCCTGGCCACAGTCACAGTGGTTTATTTGGACACGAAAATAAGCTTTTTCTGCTGGCAAGTGACTGATGACAGCAGTGCTAATTCACAATGGTTTGTGCACTGTGTTTTTTAACAAGTTTTAAAGCACTGCTGCAGACTTATCTCTGCCTTGATCTTGGAATTTGATAGTGTTGCAAATTGGCATATTAGGAGTAGTTCTATTGCTGCTCCACGGGGAAATAGTTTGCCAGATCTGTTCCTCTTAAAACAGTTTCTTTAATATGCCTTTCACAGCATCAGAAATAATTCAGACCCAGACTTCCAAAAATGAAGGAAAGCAGCAAAAAGCTCAGTCCTGACTGTGTGCAAAGCAAACAAAAGATGCTGCCCCCAGTACTCCAGAAGAATCTGGGTTTGTATTTGCTATCAGCAGCTCTCAGTTGTCCTCTGGGGATGCTTTGGGGCCCTGGCTCAGCCCTTTCTCAGGCACAGAGGCAGCCTGGGCCTGGCAAGGTGATTAGAGGAGACAAAGCACTGTGTACACACAGCTTATTTGGGATCCAAGCTGACCCCAGAGTAAGTAGCTGAGCTGCTTTCACAGCAGGCTGAGCCTGGGCTCATGAACCTGGGCTGGTTTCTGCTCACCCAGCCGTGTGTCTCTGCAGCCTGGTCCTGCTGCCAGGTCCCCAGGCCAGGGCAGGGACCCTGCACAGCCCTGACTGGAACTACACCTGAGCCACAAATTGACTGTACCCAACAGGGTATTGCAACTTTTCTGCCCTGGACATCCTGCTGTAAACAATTAACTACTTCTTCCTTACCAGCAGAAATCACTTTTGCCCTAGATGATTCCCTGTAGACCATGTAGTACAAAATCTAGGGTGATCTTTGTTTACATACATAAACTAAGGAGATAAAAACAGGCACAGCCCACAAGCAGAGACCAGTTCTGCTACTGGGTGTTCATCAGCTGGACTAAGATATCTACAGGAGAGCCACCACGAGCTCCTATAAACCCTGTCAGCATCCATCCATCAGCCATGGTTTCATCAGCACAGACGAGCTGCCCCTCCCCAGCCCCCTGTGGACCTGTGCAGGTTAGCCTGCAATACTGCATACCCTCATGGAGCCCGAGTTCCAACAGGGTAATTCATTATTGCAAGGGAGGGCCAGGAAAAGGGAAGGGAATATTCATTTAAAGTCAGCAAGTTACATCCAGAAGCCAGCACCTTTCCAGCTGTGCAGGATTCCCACTGGATTTCAAGTGTACCAGTTAAACCCCATTAGGAAGCTTTATTTCTCATACTCACTTCCAAATATTTATATTCCAGGAGCTGCTGGGGAACCAGCAAAATTCCCTCCATCTCCTGTTAAGAATAGCAAATGGGGATTTTGCCTCCCAAGATCTGTGTTCCCAGAGCAGAGCACATGAACTGTCTCTTCTTCCTCTCATTTTTAGGCAGGGTGCAGAGGTTCTCAGAAGGTGAATCTTCTGTTTTATGTACCATATGCACACAAAGGTATCTCATCTCATGACTTTTAAAGGCAGGAAAAATGACCCAATCTTCTGGAAAGTTTAGTTTGCATTATAAAACTGTAGAGTAATAACAAATCATAGAATGGTTTGGGTTGGAAGGGACCTTAAAGCTCATTTCGTTCCAAATCCCCTGCCGTGGGCTGAGACACTTTCCACTAGACTGGGTTGCAGTTGCCAGCATAGTTTTATTTATACAGGACATTTCACAGCCAAGAGTTCCAGAATTGCTTTAAAAATAATTTGTTTTTTTAAAAAAAAAAGCTCTGAGATTTTTAGGGAAATCACTTCCAAGCAGGATGAGCAAAGCAGCATTATGCAAGACTCTAGGGCAGAAACCTATTTCATCTAACTGAAAAAAGGAGAACAGCAAGTAGGATATAAGTATCCAAAACTAGTGCCTTGCCCAATTTAGCAGCCACAAGCTTCCATTAAAAATACTGTTAGGGAATTGTTTAGTAGCCATAAATAACAGAGCCTCCAATCTCTATTTCTGCTGACAGAACCTGAAATGTGCCTGCTCATGCCTCAGTCAGTGACAGAGACGTGCCTGCACTTGGAGAAGTCTGAATACCTGCAAGACAGGCCTGGTGCTGCTTTCCAAACCCAACACTAACTTCACTAGGCAGTGACCTCTTTTTTGCCTTCATTCTCCACTCGCAAGAGGTACCTTCTTCCTTTACCTGCAGAGATACTTCTTCAGGGGGAAATATCCCTGACAACCAAAGGTCACCTTTGAGGAGTTTCTAATACAGGAGGAGAGTTTTAGATAAATCTGCAAATCACTCAAATGTAAAGAAAAATGCCTGTAAAAATAAGGTAACACTGAATCAAGCCAATGTCATTGCCAGCAGCTAATGGAGAGTTGGATTTGAGCCCCTCATCTTGGGTACAGCCAAAGTGAGAACTTTCAGAAATTAAGACTAAAATCCAGAAAATAATCAGCCAACTTTATACACGTGGTCATTTCAATCTGTTTTCAGCAATGATGGATTTCTGCACAAAAAGAACAAGATGTTTAAATACTCAAATAAGCTAAAATATACATTAAGTCAGCACTGGCACAGGTTGCCCAGAGAAGCTGTGGCTGCCCCAACCTTGGGAGTGTTCAAGGCCAGGCGGGATGGGGCTTTTATCAACCTGGAATAGTGGAAGGTGTCCCTGCCCATGGCAGGGGGTGGAATGAGATGAGTTTTAAGTTCCCTTCTGACCCAAACCACTCTATGATTCTATGACTTTATGAAGTCTATTTCTCAGAATACAGCAATTTCTTAAACCTTCTTTTGAGAGCAGGCTGTAACCCAGAACTTCCACATTATCTCACCTGAAAGGAAAGTAAAAAAACCCACCCCAGCCCTGCCTGAAATGGAGCAGCACCAGCTGGGCCGCGTTACCTGCAGCACGGAGATCACTCAGCTTCACCGCGATGTTCCTCACCAGCAGCTTGAGGTCATGAGCCCTTGGAGGTTTGGGAGGACTTGTGCCCTGAGGGAGAAGGCTCGTGTTCTGTACATTCTGCAAAAGGCAACCAGGACAAGGGCACTGTGCACATGCAGACACCAAACCCTTGTGTCACACTGACACAGGGAAGCAGAGCTGGGCTGTAATGCCAACCAGGAGCCACACGAGAGCTGGGACCACAGAGCCTCCGCTGCCATGGGCTGTGTGGTTCTGAACATCTGTCCCAGTTGTTTCTTGTCACTGAACACTGTTAAACTTACTCATTTGTGAATCATGAATATATAGTAAAAGCACTAAGCTTTGTCCTTCTGGACATTTCTCAAAAGATTTTGGAAGGAATGAGACTTACCTGAACCTCCTTTGTATCTGCAGGCCTCACACTCAACACTACAGATGGAGAAGCTGAGCTGAAGAGGTTCTTCAAGACATCTCTGAGCGTTTCAGATATTGCACATGTCCCTGTTGTCTGTCCCTATGAGGAAACAATCAATCAGGCTTCTCAAAACCCAGAAGGAGTTGAGGCAAAAATTAATTTGGTATATATCTAAACCACCAAAGCCATCAAACATCAGCTTTGTCAGAGAGGGACACATGGTTTCTGTTGCCAACAACACAATTTAACAGATCATGCAAAGAATTACTTAAATTTCTCCATTATGCATTAAAGGAAAGCTAGAATTAAACACTGAAAAAGTGTTTCTAGGGTTTTTTTTGTGTTTCATGCTGTTCTGAGAGTTAGGAAGGCACAGCTGTTATTCACAAAACCAGAAGTTTCATTAACAGGTTTTATCTTATGATGGTGATTTAAAGATTCTGCACTGCTCTGCACTCCCCTGAGAGAGCAGATCAGGTCATCAGATAAGCAGATCGGCACCGTTCCACTGATTTAATGGGAGTTATGCCAGCTTGCAACAGCTGAGAAGAAACTAATCCTGTGCTGCACTGAAAAAAAATATTAACAGCATCTCCTGGAGGTCTTCAACCTTGCTGGAAAGCACAGCGTATGGACAGAGAGCCCTGCTGCTCTGGAGCACTGCGTTGTTTGCCCATTTAAAACTCTCACAGCCATCTCTGCTTAGCACTACAACCTCTGAGGGGTCAGCACACACCACAGATTTTGTTTACACACACGTAGCTTCACATGTTTAATTCTAAGGTGTATGAAGAGAGTGACTGTCCCTGCCCTCTCTGTGCTCCTGGAGAATGCCTGCTTCCCACAGCACGCTCCTCAGGAATTTTCTTCTGCTCAGTTACCTACAGGGCATAGATTTTTCAATCAAGCTGTCCCAGGAAGAACAGTCTGACGCTCAACAGCTCTGAGGGCAGCACAGGAGAAATCTCTAAAGAAAAGAATTGAATCTAAAGAAAAGATTGGAGTAGGAGACAAAGATCTGACCTAAAAACAGAGGACCCACCCATCTTTTCTCATCTGATACCACACTGAGAGACTTCACAGATGTGCACCTTTCGCAACAGCCCGAACAGATTGGGAGTAACAGCCCTTTCCCAACTACCCAGGTGTTACAGAAACATTTAGGGTGTTTCACAAAAAATCCCAGGAATGCTGTGTACGGAAATCCTGTTTTATTGCCTTCTTACCTAACTGGCCTCTGATGACAGGTTCAAAATACAACAGCGTTGGCCAGCCCCACAAAAATTCTGCTGTATTTACACCACGTGCCCTCAAATAACCACCAAGGAAACAGATAATACTCATTCACTTTAATAAAGATCAAAGCAAATTAGGCTTTTTAAAGCCTCAGCAACAGCAATTTCATTACTTAGGTTACTTAAATAAGCAGATAAATTGTGGTTAGTCTTCACTGTTACGGAGGTAATTTCCCTCCCCTGCTCTTATCTCAATTGTAAAATCTCAGTTGCCTCTCGTGCTTTGCCATCAGCCTAATGTGACATCTGTTATTTAACAATAACAACAGCAACCATAGTCACTGGACTTCTGCTCATAGGTATTTTCTGTTGTTTCCATAGTTATCTGGAAAGGAGATTGATTAAAGAGCCTCCTGTCAGCTCAGCCTCATTTTTAGCCATCCTTTTTTTGGAAAGCTACCCTCCACCACAACACCCTCGACAAGACAAGCCATAATGGCTTAACTGCCACCCCAAAATGATAAAGACAGCGGGTTTCACTTTGGGTTTGACTTGGGCTAGGGGTGTACACCACAGCCAGCCTGGGGCACATCAGCACGTGAAGTCACCTGGTGTAAATCCAAACCCTACCAGTCAGCCAGGTTGCCCAACACAACTCAGGTTCACCCAGCCATTACCAAGAGAAAATGGGTTATTATACCCAGCTTCTGTGATGACAGAACCACCGTGGAGATAATCACAAGTAATTAAAGGTATTTATTTGTACACACAGTGTTGCTTCCGAGAGAGGAAAAAAACAAGACACAAAAGCTGACATTGAAGTTTAGGAGCAGGAGCAATTTCTGAGGTGTAGCTTGTTTACAGGTTTTAGCCCTTTGTTTATTGGCTCTCCTCTTCCCTAAGTGCTAATAGAAACTTCAAAGTGAAAATAAAGCCTTCTAACTACTAAAGAACTTAACAGGTTCATTCTAAAAATGCAAGCAAAGCATAACAGGTGCAAACTCTGCGACACTGGACTTGGGCACCTCTCACCAAGCTGATTGTGAAGTCCAGTGACTGCACCAGAGTCATCTGTGTGTGTCAGTAAGGATTTAATATTTAATGGCTGTTCAAATGTGGATAATCAACATGCCACCCCAGCATATGAAGGTCATTCACATGCTACATGTGCATGGTAAAACCTACATTAAAACACACTTCAAAAGGCTTGTCTGTCTTTAGTTATGAGTTTCCCATTTTTATGGACAAAAGCTGTGGTAATAAATTATTATGGTTGCAGCTCACCCTCAAGTACAGGTCTTTAGAAGCAGCTCTACAACAAACTTATTTTTTGACAAGGCCTTCAGCCAAGAAAACAACTTCACAAAACACAAGCAAGTCTTCCCCCAGAGTTGTAAGAAACAGTCAAATCACCACATTTGTGCCAAAAAATAAAAAATTGTGAAGGGTCAGACGCAGAAAAGAATCGCAGTCAAGATGAAGCTCTTTCAGGGGATGACTCAATAAAACAACCCCCAGTGAATCAGTGCTTATATACAAAGGTAAGGTACAATTCCAAAAGCATCAAAATATTTCTAGATCATCCATTATTTCCTTAAATAACTGTATTTTTCACAGCCTCTTCTGATCTATTGTTGCCAGATTCCAAAACTGATTTAAATGAGGGAAGGAGCAAAGTTGTAATTGCTTTGATAGGAATACCACTACAACTGGGGTTTTTTTATTATTTTAGAAGTGTTCTGAGAGAAGGTATTTAGGAATGGACATTTTTCACACCTTAAATTTGGATGAAAGATATTTGCAAAGTCATTTGTCTGTCAAATACAGACTTGTTTCAGCAATCTTGAGAGATGTTGCTGGATTTCAGAGATGCAGATGTTGGATGGATGACCCATGGCAGATGCTTTACACCACATTGTGGACCAAGGGGATGGAGACCCATCTGCTCTACCATCACAACAAATAAAACTTACTGACTGACCTCCTGCACTGCTGGCTGGATTTCAAAGTTGATTTCATTGGTGTTAATGAGGAACCACTCAACTTTGACATCTTCTCCTTTGTCTTTCACATAGAGCTGAAGCTGTAGACAGGAAAAGAGTTACTGGAGAGTGTTCTGGTGTCCTGTCAAGGAAACTGCAGGTCAAACTCCATACTAAGGCTTGACACAGGAAGAATGATACCCATTTTTGAGTAACTTCAAAGTGACACTGTAAGAAGGCAGAAGTTCCTTAAGCTTGGAGAGCACATGCCAGTTAAAAAAGGGAATTGTTCTATACACCCAAGTAGTCTACCCAACATGTTACTTATCCCCAGTCTCCTGAAGAGGCAGCTTAATTTCTGTATTTACCACTTGCCCCAGAGGGAAACAAAAGGAAGGAAAGAGAAAACACCACTTAAGACTTTACCTGCAGGTGGACAGGGGACAGCTTCACAAAATACGACTGAGCTTCAGCAGCCGTGGGCGGAGGGGCTGAGACAGCGACGAGGAATTTAACAGAATCTCCCACAACATTGCAAGAAACCACCTGGGGAAAGGAAAAGGATGAGAGGAAATGAAGAGGAAATTTAAATTAGTCTTGAGAAGCGTTGGTGAAGGCAAGAAAGAAAATAAGAAAGGAATTTAAGCTAGCAGAATTATGCTAAGTTGCACAGGTGGGAAATTTCTAAGCAATTTCATTCATGTCCCTACCTCCCTCTGTACATTCTTCTAAAAGCACAGACTTCAAATCTGTACGTGAAATTTAAGACCTGCAAATTACGGCATTTCCCCAAATTTCTTTTCTATTGTTACCTAATTCAAGAGTAACTCCTTGCCTGACAAAGACACCTTTCCATTTCACAGATCTATGTATTAAAAGCTCAAACAGGGCAATTTTGCTAAGGGGAGACAAGGACATTTTTTCTTTCTCCTCTTCTGCTCTAAGTAGCCTACAACAAGACAGCTGATTTACCAAACAATCTTTAGTTTAGTGGTATATCCTACAAATGTGAAACTTTGGTGTAAACCTGCTGCTACAGCAGAGGATTTTGTCTGAGTAATGCCAGTTCTCAGTGGGATGAGAAGGAGCAGGAGCCTTTAAGAATTTATTCAAGCCTTTGACCAAACCAAGAAAGGCCCTGAAATGTGGTGACAAAGCTAAATGTCTGGGAAAAGTCTGAGTGCCACTTGAGTGCAATACACTTTTACGAGCAGTAATTTAACTTGTTATCACACTGAGTTTGTAAACACTGGACAGTTTTTTCTCCCTCCCCTCTGCAAACTGAGCTGCTGGAGCTGCCACGAAAAATTCCTGGAGTGTGCAGAAATTCCTGGAGTGTTCCTGGCAGCACAGGAAAGCCCATGGGGTGGAAGTCAGAAATTATTCATCACACCAGAGAGACACGTTTGTTTTGCAAACAGATGTGCTGGTTGAGGGGAGCTGCTTGTCACTGTCCCTCTGTGGTTACTGTCCCCACAGCTCCACTGTGGCAAGGACAGCTGGGCCCTCCTTACACTGACTCAGGCAAAGGGAACCAGGTCAATGCAATGCACAGACAAATAATTCCCTGCAAGGTTTGTCTGACAAAAACTCTGCATGGTGCTATTAAATTGTGTTTGTGCACTTACTGCTCCACTTACGGGCACTGGAATTGAAGCTGAAAGCTTTGAAAGGAATCATGTACCTCCTGGAAGATCCTTATCAGGCTCTCCTTAAATACATTTCATCTCCCTGGGCTCTCTAGGGTGCACTTTAAGGATGGCCAGGGCTTTATCAAGGGCCTGAGTACATCCATTAAGGTAGAGACTTAATTACAAAGGAGCAGGGGGGTGGGGAGGTGGATATGACAAATAAAAATCCTAACCACACCCACAAGCAATAAGATTTGCCTTTTCAGGTACGTCTTCAGCAAATTATAGCTTAGAAGTAGACAAATGAGTTTCCCTCACCTCTCCCCTTTCCCCAAAGTCCAAATTCCTTCAGAAGGGATTTCTGACCTTAATCCCACACAATCAACACCAACACCCAGTATTATGGTAAAATATAAAGGCTTTTTAATAGCTAACAAGAACAAAGAGCCCAGCTGCTTGTTTTACTTGTAGCTAAGTTGAAACAGAGAATCACTCCTTTCATTCAAAGTAATGGATTGACACAGTGACTCTTTAAAGACTTTAAAAATGAAAAGGTTCTTCCCTCTTTATTGAGGGAAGAGGAAGAAAAAGGAGAGGTCTGATGCAAAACTGCTGACACTTCTATATCCTAAATGCAGTGTTTTATCATCCATACATGTTTTTTCCACACATCCATAGGAAGTTCAGGGCATTCAGAACAAGCTGGACTTGCTGCACATGTGATGCAGAGCCATTCATCTGGAATTTCTGGATGTCCAAGAGCCAAGGTTGCCAGGTATGCGGTTGATTAATGCTTTAAAAAAAAAATAAAAGTAGGGACAGAGAGTTGGCAGATGAGTTCATGTGCCACTTGCTTCTTAATCGTGTTCAATTCCAAGTAAAGGATGGAAACAGACACTGCAGGTGGCGGAACTTTCATTTTTCTTTCTGCATTTTGTCAGGATATGCTAAATCAGTTTTTTAGATACATTTTTACCTTTCATTTCGAAGCCCAAACCAGTGGACTTTGGACTTTTGGTCTCCTTGATTAATTTATTTTCTGCCAACAACATCTACTAAGCCCTACTCCCCTTCGGCCCTCACTTTTACTAAAATAACTGTGGTATTTAGGTACAGATGCCTGTCAAATTTTAATCCAGTTATCAAAAGCAGTGGTTCCATGTTTGTAAACGGAAAATAATATGTCTTTATGTCAGGTGAATCCCTTTGTTCTGGGAGCAGGATGGGTGATGGAGTCAGAATACCGAGAGAAGCAGAATTCTGGGCTAGAATTTGAAGAGAAAGCGGCTTTGTTTTCATCTACAGTGCTGCCACAAGTGGTGAGAAGGTGATTAAAGAGACTGCAACTGCTGCTTCCCATGCTGAGTGACATTCCTTTAGAAGTGTAGCAGGTGATTTTGATAGACCAGAGCAGAAATATGTAGGCCATTTCCCCCATGGCAGTCACACAAAGAAAAAGACTGAAGCTTCCCTTGCTCTGCTCCTTTTCCCCCTGCGTTGTTCCAACCTGCTTCCTCCAATTCATTTTCTCTGCACAGACGAAGAGGTGGAGAAGGGAGGGCCAGGCAAAGCACCCCTTTCTGGTTGGCAAGGGGGAGAAAGAGGAAAGATAGGTGTCCACAAGAAAACAGAGAAACCTGGACTAATGGGAAGAGAGTTCCCCTTTAATTTCATTTATGTTTCTCATTCTCTCTCTCACTCCCCTCACCAGAGACATCCCCAGCCATCAACACTTCTGTGATTCAGTCTAGAAAATCTGTCACTTTTATAACAAACTCTTTAAAAATCAAGCCCTGCACAGCAGCTGGGACCAGCTGATTCTGGACTCCCTGAGGGGTCACCTCCCAGCTCTCTTTTGTGATCCCACATCTGGACAAGGCACGTCTCCTAAATTAGCAGAAATAGGGTGAGGTGAAATAGCAGCACAAAGAAACCAAGACCAAGGTCTTTTCTCCCTTCAGCACCTCCCTAGGCACAAACACCCTCCTCTCCATGTGCTTTGGGGATCTCCCACGGAAGGGGTTCCCAGTCCTTCCTCAGGTACCTGTGTCCCTGCTCCTCCTCAGTCCCCTGCCATCCCCCCTGCCACACAGCTGGTACTTTATCACCCCCATGCCAGGGTTATTCCTGCTGTTTCCAGCCCCTCCTCTTCATCTCTGACCACGCCAGCCCACGATGGGATGAGCTGCAGTGGCCAAAACTCCCTGACCTGGCTGGTCTCCGCTCCCCACACGCCTGACACTGACACCTAGCTCCCCTGAGCTGGGGATGCTGTAACACAACTTGCTCACATGTACGTAAAATTGTGAGTACCATTATCCTAAAAACAATTCTCTTCCAGATAAACAACTGCAGGAACAAAGGAGACTGAAAAAGCACTGCACTTTGAGAAAGACTATTTATCTGAGAAAGTCAAGTGTCCAAACTTGGCTACTCAAAGCTATTAAAACCCTTCCCCTTGCTTTACCCTCCCCCTCTATATCCAGACTTTTTCCCTTTGCAGTTCCTCTGGACAGAGCTGCAGAATTTCTGTTTTTTTCTTCCTGAAGCAGCAGCAGAAGCTGCTTAATCTCAAGAAGCACCATGGTGCCCCTGCTCCTCACACATGGTGTCCTCTTGCCTTGAGGTTTCGGTTTTGGCACTGGCACCCCATTAATTTGTGCATTACACCTTCCCTTTTCTTTACTCTTCCCTCCCCTCCCCAAGTGCAGCAGCAGGTTCCCTCCCTGAGCTGAAGGGCTGTAACTTCAGGGGGAAGTTCTGACATCCCTGATGGGGAAGATTTTCTTCACCTTCCCCAGGCCCTGACCACACCACGTGTGTGTAAAACCCCCAGCAGTACAGGACTTGATTGCCTTTTCTGTTTGTTTTCTGGAACGAAACCAGTTTTACTGCACTTGGTATTTACTTCTAGAAAGAGCAGGTTACTTGAGGTTACTCAGTAGTATTTAAGTAATACAAATATTTAACATTTTCACAAGAAAATTAGAATTCACCATGAGGCAACCACACAGTGAAAGTTGCCTTGATCTCACTGTAAGATTGAGGACCCTCATGATTTCCCATATGTCTCCCAGAGTACTACTATGAGAAAGCTCTTTTTTTTTTTTTGGCATGGAAAACTTATCTTGTCAGTGGTCACACAGACAGTCTGTGTGTTTGGATTAAAACCTCACCACAAGAAAATTTTTCAAGTCAAAAACTTCTTCCTTTTGACAGTTATTAACACTCAGATGTTCAGAAGAATTACATGATCTTCTTGGTCAATTCCTTAATTTCTTGAGGGGGTTTCTCCAGCTTCTTCTCCACCCACTCTATACCCAAACAATTGACCAAGTGACCAGAGCAAACAAACGGGAGATAACAAATGCGATGTCTAACCCAGGCACAGGTAGGTGTGGACTTTTAGGAGCCAGTATCAAACTGAATTTGCCTGTAAATACAGTGAAAACCTCAACCAGTTTTCCAAATGGTGGTAAACACCACGGTGAAGGTCGGCTGAGTGATGGACTCAGTGCAGGAACGAGTTTCCACGTCAGCAACAGAAACAAAACAGAAGTTGATAGAACATGTGAATTTATCCACTCCTTTGAGGCCAACACATTCAAATTCAAATAGGCGGGAAAAAAGGGGAGAGGGAATAAAACAAACAAACAGGGAGCACGAGGAGACAGGACAGGAAGAATTTTCAATCCACCTAACAAGTTCAATGAACATCAAACAATGCAAGGACAGGAAGCAGTACTTATATTTCAGAATGGAGAAAATAAATCAACACCAGAAATAGAATTGCTAGTTTGGCCTCACTGTTGTGCAAGTCTTTTCAAATCATCTGAGACACAGCACAGCTGAAGACACAGAGACCAAGAGGAGACAGTAAAGCCCAGGAGAGGTTTGCCAGTTAGTGCTGCGGTAGCTTGGAGAGCGATTCACTGCAGACAGTTCCCCTGTGTCAGGGTGCTAAGGCTTCCCTGATCCCTGTGCCAAGCTGGCAGACGTGGCACAAGCCTATAGGAGGCCCACACATCTGCAGAAGGAGCTGGAAGACAGACAGTGCCAAACCCAGGATCATCTCCAGTGAAGCAAACAAACCCCCACCCGATGCCTTCCTTTGAGAAGGCACTCGGTTCTGAAGAGGGTTAGATCATAATGTTGTCTTGTTTACTTTTGTAGGCTCGCCCCACTAATAATTAAGCTTGTACTCCATCATTCCCCCATTAAGGTGGACGGGGATGTTTGAAAGGGAGAGGACAGTAAGCGAGCAGGGAGGTGAAAGCTGGAATCAGGTTACGAAAGAGCCTTTCAGACACCGACCCTACTGCACAGTTAAAGTCCAACATACCTCAGGGGAAACCTGAAAGAAAACGGGATGCTCAGGAAAGCAAGCTGGGAAGCAGCAACATAAAGGAAGATTAGGTCATCACACAGGAAAGCTGAAAGACCTTGAAACGTAGGAGAGGAATGCAATACAAAATACGTAGAGTGTGTGTAAGAATTAACAACTACTGCTCATACAAAGGACAGCTTATCACCGGGAGAGCACCACAGGCAGAGAGACCTTGATGCAACAAGGCACTCACAGCGTGAAGCAGCCACAGGAGAGGAAGACTGGAGACTAAAACCCCTCAGGAAAGTACTTTCAGAGACAAAAAGAAGCCATCTCCTTGCATGGTGAGAGCTCACCTGCAGGGCTGAGTGTCCCTTCAGCCACCAGGTTTAAGAATATGGATTTAATTGGAGCTGCTGCTGAGAAAGGGTGCATAGGAGAGACTTAGGAGCCAGGACAGCATTGTAAAAGGAGACTTAAGGAGCAACTTATGTAGGCAAGCTAAACAAAAGCTGGAAGGAAATAATATCCCTTCATAATACATTTACTGACAGCAAGCACCATGGAAGAAAAGTAAACACATAAAGAAAAAAGGATTGTATTAGTGAAAAAACTAAAAAAAGCCAAGGACAAAATCTCCATGGGCCGTAATTCCATCTAGGCCTGTAAAAAAATACCCCAGTCATTAAAGCAGCAAAGCTCTGGGATGGCTTTTGAAGAAAAATGGGGAGTTAGAAGACAACAGGAACTGTACACCATGGTCAGGGTAGTTCACCCCACCAAAAATAATCAGAAATAAACACATGTACATAACTAGGAATGATCCCAGTTAGGAGTGCAGCAGTGACATTAAAGGAATGGCAGTCTGAAGGAATTTTACCCCTTTCCATTTGAGCACAAAGCAGAAAAAGAAGAGAGACTTCTGTCACAGCCTGCTCCATCCAAGCCCTCTGTGCCAAGTCCCCAGCAAGAGAATCCTCTTTTTTGTTGTGAAGTTCAAGTCCTCTGGAAACAGACTGCATTAATGGAAAGGCTGGCAGAAAAAGCTAAGACTAAGAATATTTCTAAAGTTTACTTTATTAAAACAAAACAACCAATACCACACAATGAAAACAGGCCATTTCATTCTATATATTTAGGCTCTGGCCCAAAATTGGAGTGAAGGCAACACATAAATAGAGGCTTTATCAAGGAGCAGTGTGGTGTAACCTTCAGCCACAGAGCAGCTCTGTTCCTATCACCACAGCTTTGGCCAAGCTGAGAACCAGCAGCATTCCAGCCATGTCTGCAGCACTGCACTGTGCAGCACACACCAATTTCTGTCACAAGTTTGAGTTTGGGCAAGCTGCAGAGAGAGATTTCGATTTCACATGCAAACATGAAGAGTTTGAAGAGAAAGAGGGGAAAAGGAAACACAAAAAAAATCCCCCAAAAAACCAAACACCACCTTGGAATCTTTGGTATTACCTGAGGAATATGTAAGAGACAATTACCATATAAGAGAACTCCTGAGGTGTTTAGACAAAGGTATGTATTTAAAGAAGAAGGAAAAGTAGCTACCAGACTGCCACTCTAAGGTTACTATACCCTGTAATTCAAATAAATATCCAGGTTATACCTTAACTGAAGGAGTAAGAATGATTCAGAGAACTTTTTCCAGCAGCTGTGCACAAGATTATGGAAATGGGTTTTGGCACAGTTCAGAAGAACCCGGTGTATGAAAGCAAACCTGTTTTATTCCAATAAATTTTAAAATGTGCTTCTATTGGTTTAAGATATTTTGAAAACACGTCAGATTTCTGTCTGCAGTGTAACAGCTCGATTAAGATGCTGAAATGGCTCAACCCAGCCCTGCCTGTCCCTTCCAGCAACATTTTAGACACTGCGCTGCAAGACACCAGTTTTTTGTGCTGTTATTTGCCAGCTTTTATTTGCAGCAGCTCTCCCTCAGGTCCTGGCTTCACACATGACACAGCACATCACTTTCAGACCTAGCAGTGCCCTCTCCTTACAATTTCCCATTGTGGCATCTTCCACTTGTGCCAACCCTACAGCCCTACCAAGTCCAGTCTCTCCAGCCCCACTGCTGGGGCAGTGACCACTGGTTACTGAAATAAATTAAAAAAAAAAAAAGAGAGAAAATAAGTACACAAACAGCTTTACATGTTAACAATCCCCAGCTGCCAGCAGTCAGGGTGTGCCTCTAAGTTGTGTATCAGGCAGATAAGCATACATAGTTTTCAAAGGAATCATAGTAGAGCTGCTTAGCATCTAAATCAGACTAGCTAAGCAAAATAACAAAGCAAAACTAAAAGAGGAGCATTAGGCTAATTTGATGCAGGTGCCTAAAGCTGAGCACATTTCAGATGTAACCAGTACTTAGTCACTAGGACAAAAATGCAGGAGCTATCATTGTTAATAAACATATACAGATTTTTTTTTTTCCCCTTTTAATGCATTTTTACTGTTCCAAGAGCCACATTCTGCCTTATTTTAATTTCACATGCACTGAACCACCTCCCAGTGGGAGAGAAGGAAAGAAATCACTTGTTCCTCACTGAATACAGGGTCCAGCAGAGTCAAGACTTCACCCTCAGGACTTTGCACCTGTTCCACCGATCCTTACTCAGCTCCCACTTAGGAAGCAAACCTGTCATCAGCCACACAAACAGCAAGAGGCACACAAAGATGTTTGCCTGTCCCAGAAGAGAAATTTCTTTCTTCTCTATGAAGCCCCCGACTGCCCATTTCAGCAATAGGACGGGGAACCATCATCAGGACTGTGGAGGTGGGGGAGAGGGCTGCTCCACGAGCTCACTGAGGGCGTAGCTATAAACTTGGCATAACGCTGGTTATTGTGCATTAGGTGGAAGCCCTGGAGCACATTCTGCTCATGACTTGCAAAGAAGTGAATCAATGCAGAGTTTACACAGGTTCATTAGAGAGGCAGCCTCTTACCTGCCTCGACAAACACAGGTCAAGGATACAGATCCATTGACAAATAAAACTTCCACTGATGCTAATAAAACACTTCCTGACCCAAAGTACACTGAAAGGCAACAAATCCAAAGTTTACCTTCTCTCCAGCTGACTTTACAACACTAGTAACTTCTTTAACTGCTAGCTCAAGCGGTTCTGCTGGGTCATCTTCCTCAAACGTGAGCAACTCAGAATCCTAAAAAAAGAAGAAAAAAAAGAAGCATCATTAGGTGACGATACCATCACTTGAAAACAAGTGATAAAAATGCACTGCCAGTCAAGTTCCTGGAATTGCAAATGTATGTCAAAACTTCCATGTATTAATTGCATGACACCTCACTACATAATACAGGGTAGAGCCTGAAAACATATACTTAGGACATAACTATGGGCCTAATCATAACTCATCTTTCCCTGTAGTAGAATATCAAGGTACACAGTGCAGAGCCAAGTCCATGAACAGCAACGGGGTTCAGTGAAACTGCTGTTCTTCAGCAAAGATTTATCAGTGCTGTAGTTTGAAAAGGTCTGTTTGGTTTGGGCTAACAGTATGGCTGCAGTAGGCTATGCCAAAACTAAGAAACCCCAAATATCATCTTGCAGAGGTGAGGAAAGAAGCCTTCCCCTGCCCAGCCCTCCTCATCAGTGACGGCAGACAGTGATGACAGCCACTCATTCTTCACACAGACAGCAAGGAGAAGGCAGCGTTTGGGCATTGAGGTCATACTTTCAGAAGCATCAGCACTGCGTTCTCCACCTGCTACCCACACTGAGTACTCAGCCCCACTTCCCTCATCACCCGAGGTTGTTTTGCAGGCAGGAATTTCATTAGCTTCGTGCTGCTGACATTGTTTTGGGAGGCTGACAGCGGGAGCAATGCCACGCCGCAGTGCCAGGCACTGAACTCCTGGCTCCAGCTGCTCACCCAGGCAGGGAGGGTGGGAATGTCCCTGGCCAAGGGGCTTTGCCCTCTGGTCAGGGACGGGAAGCTGCCACTTGTGTCTGGTTACTTTCAGTTCCCAGCACCTGTGCCCAAGCTGTCTGGACCCTTCTCTTCCACAAGTGCAGGGCAAACCTTCATTTCTTAGCACAACCCACTCTTCTCTCCACTGCACCATGCAATTCGAAAGGGTGGACAAAATATTTTCTTTCTGCTGTCCAACTTACAACGATATTTGGAAAGTGTTAATTTTTATTTCTTATCTTTCACAGACACATGTTGCCCCACTCTTCCTTCTTCCCCAGCCTGCTCCCTGACATGTAAGAAGGAACCTCTTAGGTCTAAGAGGCACGCAAATTCAGAGACCTGGGGACATGCCACTTCCTAGACAGTTTCTCCTCAGCATTTTGCACTGCCATGACAAGCGTTCAGTCCTCAGGACAAGGAAATCAGCTTGCCACAGCCTCACCTAACCTCCTCACCTCTTAGACCCAGGCATACCATTACACACCAACGAGCAGGATGCCACACTGCACCTTTTTGAGGAAGGGAAGGTTGTGATGAGAAGGAATGCCACGTTTCGTGCATCCTCCCTGACCCGGGTTACAGCCAAACTGACCAAACCCTGAGCATCCCACCCACCATCCAGCGGGTTCGAAGGACACCAGCCCTTGGAGTTACACCACACACACACGGGTTCAGCAGGGCCTGAGGCATCACGGGGGAAGCCCAGCTCCGGGAATTATTTGCCGAAGGACGGGCCGCAGGCCCAGGCCAGGAAGTTTCCATTGTTTCCTCCTCCCCACGCCCGAACAATGTTATCGGCAGAGCGAACCCGGGCCAGGGGGCTGCGGGGGTCGGGGTTTTCCTTCTTCCCCATCCTTCCCTGCGCCCACTCCGTGCCTCTGGCCAGCTTCCTCCTGCAAATCCCTGCCAAGCAGCCACCAAATACACACGTGTAAATATACAAACACACACGCAGGGGCAGGAACACACCCCGTATATCCCTGCAGCAAGTCCCGCCGTCCCT
>VXAD01005935.1:234367-264791 GCA_013399195.1 Dicrurus megarhynchus
ACAGCCGCTCCTGGCAGCGGGGAGCGCCCGGAGCCGCGTCCCGGCGCGATGCCCCACGGCCGGGAGGCGCCGGCCCCATCCCGGCGGGCGCGGGGGAGCCGCCGCCGGGCATCCCCCGTCCCTTCCCTCCCTCCCGCCGCCCATCCATCACCTGCATCCCGGCACTCACCGCCCNCGGCGCTGCCCTGGGACGCGCCGCGCTGCCCCGCCCGCCCACGGCGCAGTCCCCGCCCCGGAGCGGCGGAGGGGGGGCCCGGCCCCGGACCACAAGCACGGTCCTGGCCACAGGCACGGCCCCGGACTACAAGCACGGCCCCGGACTACAAGCACGGCCCCGGACCACAAGCACGGCCCCGGGCTACAAGCACGGCCCCGGCGGCGGCTCTGGCTCCTGCCCAGCGCTGCCGGCGCGGGGGCGGTTGCCAGGCGGCAAACGGGGCTGACGGGGTTGCTCGGGCCGCGCTGTCCTGCAGCGTGGCGGTGATGGGCGCCTGGTGCCCCGGGGGCAGAAAGGGGTAGACGAGCTTGGGGTGGGCACCTGGTACCCCCAGGGGTCAGAGGGGCTTGGGAGGAGCGTCTGGTGCCCCTGGGGGTACTACAAGCTTATGATGGGCTCCTGGTACCTTAGGATAAAGGGGATAGAGAGGCTCGGGATGGACACTTGGTACCCTGGGGTAGAGAGGGTAAAGGGGCCCAGGGTGAGCTCCTTGTGCTGCTGAAGGTAGAGGAGTTCAGGGTGGGCGCCCGCTGCTGCCGGGGTGAAACGACTCGGGATGGGCGCCTGCTGCCCGGGGGTAGAAGGACTTGGAGTGAGTGTCCGGTGCCTCGGAGGGTAGGAGGGACACGGAGGGGGCACCCAGCTCCCCGGGGGTAGAGGGGCTCGGTATGGGTATGGGGCAGGTGCCTGCTCTGTTTCTTTCCTAGTGTCTCTCTTTACCCGTGGCAGCTCTCAGCCAAAGACCCTGCCCTGATTTTTCTCCCCAATCCACCTGCTAAAACAACCCTTGACTAAGTTATGAATGCTGGTCGTGAAATGTCATTGGAAGATCTTGCTCCACTTGGCTTTCAGCCCCTTTAGAGCTTTGCCCTAAAGGGCAGGAACATCTTTTCCTTGCTGGAAACTGGAATTCCAGGCCATTGCAGTGTGTGCCATGGAGCACAGAGGGCAATTCCCGAGGCTCCCGGGGCGCTCTTTCTGCTGTGCCTCGCGAGGGAGCTGTGCAGGTGCAGGTGACAAGGTCCCGAAGCTGGGTGGGCTCCCAGAGCAGACAGCAAAGGCTTCTTTGCTGGACATTTTCAAGCACATTCCCAGCTCGAAGCAGAGGGAAGAAGAAAAGGGAAGCAAGGAGCTGGCAGAATAATGGAATGCTGGAAGGGACGCTGCCCAGGTATTAGAATCCCATGAGGGAGAGATGCCTCTGCCTCAATGAAAGTGCAAAGGGGACCATATGAGGACAACATACGGATTTTATTTAACATGGATTTTATTTAACAAGAAAGGGGAGGTAGAGAGGTGGAAAGAAATAGGAAAGAAGTCTCAGAGAGAGAGAGCAGAAGATAACTCTTTGGAACTAGAGGACTGTAAGGTCCTTCCCTTCATTCTGTGACTCTAGATGTGTGGATGTGTATTTTAATTTGATATTATTATTTACTACTACGATTATTTCATTTTATTATTATTATTTACTACTACTATTTCTTTTCTTCTTATAATTCTTATTCAACGTATTATTCTTGTTTCTTTTTCTATTCTTGTTTTTATTTTCTACTATTATTTCTTCATCTTATTCTTCATCTTGTTTTTGTTTTGGTTTTGGGGTTTTTGTTTGGCTTTTGGGAGTGGGGAGGTTGTGGTCTTTTTTTCTTACTACTGGTGTTTCTTAAATTCAACCTTCACCGTTTTGGAAGAATCATTTGAGTCACAGTCCTGCAGTGACGTCTCTAGAGAAACACCTCCCATCTGAGCCCATTCCTTGTGGATACAATCCCAAAGGACCAGCATGTAATCCTTTCAGGATGAGAGGAAACCCTTCCATTCCACCGGGGGAGGTTCAGATTAAATATTGGAACAAGTTGTCCCTGACACAGTGGTCAGGTATTGGAAGAAGTTGCCCAGGGAGGTGGTGGAGTCGCTGTCTCTGGAAGTGTTGAAGTCATCCGGATGGGGTATCTGGGGCCATGGTTTCAGGGTGATGATGGTGGTGCTCGGGTGCCAGTGGGGCTGCATGACCGTCAAGGTCTCTTCCCACCCGGATGATTCTCTGGGATTCACCCCTGCGCCACCCGGCACCAAGTGTCCCCCATGGGTGCTGCTTTGGGGGCTGGCCACACCGGTAGCTTTTGGTCTTGGGGAGATGCCCTTGGGATGATGCAAAGCAGCTGGGGATTGCTGAGCCTGGATGGGCACGTCCAGGCAAAGGAAGCCGGTGTGGCTCCCTCAGGACACCAGGCAGGCTCCAGGCCAGCTGCCTCCTGCGGGGCCTGGTGCTGGCAGTGGGCACTGATCATCCAGCTGTGCCCTCAGGCAGGGGCAGCGGAACAGCCCCCGCAGCGCCCGCCTGAAGCGGGACGGACGTTTCTTGGGGGCAGCCGGCTGCTGCCCGAGGGCCTGGGCTCCCAGCTGGGAAAAGCACAGAAAGCAGCTGAGCGAGGCAGGCACCAGGCTCTCTGTCCCTGCCTCTGGCACCTGCTCCTCAAAGGCAGGAGAAGCCACGTGTCCTCTGAGGAGCCCTTGGGCTGCCAGGTGGGGAGGTGAGGCTCAGAGTGGCACTTGGGGGCACAGTTCAGATGCCCCACGCTCAACCCAGGCCTCCCGAGGGACAGGCACTGGGAGCCCGTCTTCTGCAAAAACTCCCAGTCTCTGCTCCCTGTCTTCTTCTTCTTCACGCAGCTCAAAGAAGCTCAGTTTGTCCCACACGTCCTCCTCCCGCAGCAAGGGCCTGACCTCATTGCTGTGGACTTTCACGTATTCCCACGTGTCCTCCATGAGCTCTTTGTCATTGTCATCTTCCCAGCTGGACTGCACGGTCGGTCTGTTACCACTCCCTTTGGACAACTCCTGGCCAACAGAGCCTTCCTCTTCGGAAAGCTCTTGGCCAACAGAGTCCTCCCAGTCAGATGGTTCTAGGGAGCTAGTGACTTCTCCCTGGGACAGCCCTTGCTCCAAGCATTCTTCCCAGTTGGAAAATTCTCAGTAGCTAAGTGCTTCTCCCTGGGACAGCTCCTGCTCACTGCACTCATCCCAGTTGGAGAGTTCTTCAGAACTACTGACATCTGCTTGGGAGAGCTCTTGCTCAAGAGACTCTTCCCAGCTGGAGACCTCTTGGTAGCTGCTACCACCTCCCCACTGGGAAAGCTCCTGATCCCCCTCCAATTCCCACTCTTCCTCCACGTTGGCAAAGGCCCCCTCCTCCTCAGTCTCTGACAGGGGCAGGACTGAGCCACCCACTGCCCCCACCAAGTGCCCACTGAGGGCCTGGTCTTCTGGCCAGCTGGGCAAGGGGCTGGGTGGCTGGGAGTTGGGGTTCACTTTGTCCTACTCCATCTCTGTTGTGCTCTAGCACAGAGAGATCCCGGGAGCTGCTTCCTCCTGAGAGACGCCCCGGGGCTCTTGAATGGGTTCCCCAAGGACACAGACAGTGGATCCAGCTCACCCTCAGCACGTTTGCAGGGGACGGNCTCAGCACGTGTGCAGGGGACGGGAAGCTGAGCAGGGCAGGGGCACCACGGAAGGAGGGGGCCATGCACAGGGACCTGGACAAGCTTGACAAGAGGGACCACGAGAACCTCACGAGGTTCAACAAGGCCAGGGGCCAGGTCCTGCACCTGCCCCGGGGCAATCCCCGAGCCCCGGATTCATCAAGGTCGGAAGAGACCTTCAAAACGCCTCAGATTAGCGCTGCCTCCCCGGCCGCTCCCAGCACCTCCAGCTCAGCGCTTGCTCGGGCCCTGGGGCTTTGCCCTGCCCGTCCCCACCTGCAGCAGGGCTGGCCCGAGCGGAGCAGCCGCAGCCTTTGCCTCTGCCCCACAGCCCCTCTGGGCCCGCTGGCCGCTGCCGTGCGCGGGCTCCGGTGGGGAATGTCCCTGCAGCCCCAAGGGCCGGAGAAAGCCCAGGGCCAAAGAGTCTCTGCCCTGCAGGCACCGCTTGTTCGGGGCTGAGCAACAGCTGGAGCCCGGCACTTGCTTGTAGCAGCGGGGGCGAGCCCCGCGCTGGACGGAAAAGGGGGCTCGGGGCTGCGGGCGATGGGCCGAGGCCCCTCCCGCTGGGTCCCGTCGCCTGCGCGGAGCCCCGGGGACAGAGGCCGGGGCCGGGCTCGGTCCCTGCTGCCCCAAGGGCGCTGCCGAGGGCTCCCCGCCCGCCGGGGCCGGGCCGGGGCTGAGGGGCGGCCGCCACCTGCTCCGGCCCCTTGTCCCGGCCCCCATCTCGAGCAGGGCCACCCAGAGCCGGTTGTGCAGGACCACGGCCACGCTGATGGCTTTTGAACATCTCCTTGGGCTCTACAACCTCTCTGAGCAACCCGTTCCAGTGCTTCCTCCCCCTCCCAGTGAAAAGCTGCTTTTCCTCCTGCTCAGAGGGAACCTCCTGTGTTTCAGTTTGTGCCCCTTGTGTCCTGTTCTGTCCCTTGGGCACCAGTGCCAAGAGCCTCGCTGTGTCCTCTTGGCACCCTCCCTTCAGGCATTTCTGTACCCTGATCAAATTCCCCCAGAGACTTCTGTAGCCTCTCGCCCCTCAGTTCCCTCAGCCTTTCTTCCTCTGAGACATGCTCCAGCCTGTGAATCATCTTCATGGCCTTTCAGTGGCCCCTCTCCAGTGGAGACGCAGCACTTCAGGAGTGGCCTCAGCACTGCTGAGGAGAGGGCAAGGATTCCTTCCCTCAGCCTGCCAGCATCACTCCTAACACTCAAGTGTTTTCCTTTCTTGTGCACCTGTGTACTTGGAGTAGCCCCTGTGAACATTCAGGATCTTACCCATGAAAGCATTGCTCTGGGAATGTGATTAATAAAGCAATTAGTTGTTCATATCTCTGTGAACTTTGAGCATGGGAACTGACTTACTCCTACTCTCTGCTATGTGCTGTTTTTTTTTATAAAGGCACTTGTGTACTTCCCAAATCCCAGATTTCCTGTTAACTTGCAAGTATATATCTATCTCTGTCAGTGATGGCTGCAAAGCAAGTTTTAAAAATGTAAAGTGAGGGAGATTGATACAGAGGTGACTTTACAATGGTTGTGGAACAAGGGAGTTATAAATGCATCATTCATCGGGGATACCTCACGTGTCTGGTTTTGGTTCTTTGAAGTATGAATTTTGTTCACCATTTCATTCCGTGTTGGAGAAGCAAGAAGAAAACTGCAGATCTGGAGCTTTCTCTGACCTAGAGTGGTGTCAGTTCTAAAATGTTTTGCCGGTAGAGCTACCCAAGGCACATGAACAACTAAGAAACATCTCACCTGTCAGCTAGTGCTGCTGGGTTCTGCATCTGCTCTGGATGCTCTTTTTCACCCCATAGACAGAATCAGGGCAGAATTTTAGGATCTTGACTATGGGTTTGAGGTTTCAGATTTTTTGCAGGTGGGTGGAGTGGTGGCTTAGACTTGACACAGATAAATGTGTATGACAGGGTGGGACATAGCAGGGTGTACACTCTGATTTAGTGTCTGGAAAGTGTTGGATCTGAGATTACCTGGAGTCCCATGTTACAGAAATAAGCATCACAGCTTATAGTTATTTGTAGTTATTTAATTAATTTAATCATAGTTATTTAATAAATTTCATTTTTGAAGATCTGAGCACAACAATTTACAAAAGAAAGAGAGTATATTCAATCACTGCAATTACAATAACAAATACAAAACCAAATACATTGCAAAGAGATAAAATCAGTACAAACTTTTCCCATTAGTTCTCTGCCTCTGAGCTCTAGAGTCTATTTTCTACACATGAAAGGAAGAGAAGGTTCACAAGAGGCCATATACGCAGTCTAACATGAAGTTTGAAACAAGTGCTTGGTCAGGAGAGTGGAACAGTGTAAAATATGCTTAGTTTGTCAAAACTACACTTCGGCCAGCAGAGCTTTTTGCAGCATCCCAGGACTCTGTGTGATGCCACCTTTACCTGCGAGGTGGCTATAACCATGTTGTTATTGAGATTTTACAGCCTCAGCCTGAGGTGGTGCCACTGCACACCCCTCACTGACAGCTCTGCTGGCAGAGGCAGACCTGGTAATCTTCATTCCTGAAATGTGATCCCCTCAGCATGTTACTCCTCAGGGAAGAGGGGACCATTTCCCCTTTCACATGTAGCGTTTCAGCCTTTCTCCCAGAGACAGGTAACAGCCCTGTCCTTCTGCCTGCTGACTGTGGCAGGTTTGCTCAGGAGTTGTGGGGCCAGGAGAGGCACAAACCCAAAGCCAGGACGTGGGTCCCCCTCACATGCACTGTCCAGTCTGTTTTCTGTAGCCCCTTTCTAGGTGAGACTCAGCACGTGTGACACATCCCCTCCCTTCTGGGTCAGCACTCGTGAGTCTTTGTGACAGCTGTCTGAGGAGGAGGGTGATGGGTGTGCAAAGACCTGGCACAACGGCCAGGTGGGATGCCCAGAGAAGCCTCTTTGGAAGGTGGTCAGCAGCCTGGCACCAAGGACGTGCCTCCAAGCAAGCTTCCACAACCTGGACCTGGTGTGGGGATGTGGAGGCTGGTGCACTTGATCTGGAATAACCCTCTCAACTCGTGTCTTCCAGAGAACATCCTGTTCTTAATGAAAGAGTCTTACTCCATACAAAAAAAGCTCAGAGGTGATGACATCATTGGGCCTCCAACTAACTGCTCTTATTTTCAGTTCATTTGCAAAAGCAGGAGACATCTGATCTATCCAAACACCAATCTCTGTAGAAGAAAAAGTAACGTGTCCACCATGACCTCATTGTAGAAAAACTGCAATTCATTTAAGGTCATTTAGTTCTTCTTTGCCCAAATGCCTGCATCTCGTAATTGCTTAAGAAGACACACTGCCAGGAGCTGAGTGTTTCATTAGATCAGAAATTAGCTTTATTATTAAAATACAGGCCTGGTATTAAAAATGTCTGGAAAAAACCAACCATGCCCCATGAATATAATTGTTGACAAATTGGCTAAGTTTCAAAGCGAACTGGTCACAGTGTTTTATTTTGTCCAATCATCATTTTGAATTATGTATTTAGATAAAAAGCGAAGCTGTGGAGCCATGTTTCAATTCTATTAGAATTGACCCAAGTTGGTTCGCCCTGGATACTTGTACTCACTTTTGAAGCCCTTTGTGCACCAAAAATGCAGCCTATCACAGGGTCATGGTTTAACCCCAAAACCAGAAGACAAGGAAAAAGAACAACGTGTGAAAACAGACAAATAATGGCACTGTGGTGTTTGTATCAATCCCATCCCACCAGTATTCCACCCACTAGTTTTGCAAGTGTCATAAATTATAAGTGTCATTGTTTTGTCATATTATAACAATTATGCTTTTCCCTGTAGGATCACACTTTTCCCTCTCTCCAAATCTGGCTTTAAACTGAAAGACAGCAGGTTTAGGTTAGATTTTAGGAAGAAATTCTTCCCTGTGAGGGTGGTGAGGCTCTGGCACAGGGTGCCCTGGGAAGCTGTGGCTGCCCCATCCCTGGAAGTGTCCAAGGCCAGGTTGAATGGGGCTTGGAGCAACCTGGGATAGTGGAAGGTGTCCCTGCTCATGGCAGGGGTTGGAACTGGATGATCTTTAATGTCCCTTCCAGCCCAAACCATTCTGTGATTCCATATCTGGTAATTAATCTATTGCTGAGCGGTCACAATTTTGCAAAAGGGACAAAGGCTGACAAGAAACTTTTTGCCTGGAATGTATCTGGCACTGCAATGGAAAAAGGAAAATTATTTTTGGGACTATTATTTTTTCTATGATGATGACTCTTCAAAAATATATTGACCAAAACTTCAGTGAAATACCCTGAGATTTTAGAAACTAAAACATGCCAAGCTGTTTTTTGGGTTTTTTGGGGGGTTTTTTTGCCTCCTTTATTTTCACTGCTGGATCCGGTTCTTTTCTCTCCACCAGAGAGCGCCAGGATCCCCAGAGGTGCTGGGACTTCCCAGGGATGTGCGCTTCTCCCGGGCAGTACAAACACTCGTGTGCTCCCCAGACAGATGCTTGAGGACACTCAGACCAGCTGGCTTTGGGAATGTGGAAGTAGCAAAAGACATCTTCATGTTTTAGACTGAGAGCAGCAGCACTTCATAGAATTTTGTGGGAAACCAACAGGCTTTGAAAAATGCCTTCCTCCAGAAGAACAGTGAAAATGCTCCAATTCAGCTGGACAGTTAGAAAATCCAAGGACCTGTGCATATATAGAGAGAGGGCTTCACCTTCAGTGTGATGCCTTTGAGTCTGGCTTTTGAGGTCGCTGTGATGGTGCAGTATTTTGTTTCTGGCTCCTCCTTGATGCCTGTACACAGCATCAGAGGCACAGAATAGATCATAGCATCATCCCCATAAAACAGAAGTTTTATGTGATTCTGCCTCTCTTAAGCCCTGTAGTAAATACTTGGTAAAAAATACCTAATTTCAAATCTCATTTTAGTATGTGTGAATCCCCTCCAGACTTAGAATTTGGTATTTTTACAGGTTTTTTCCTCAGAGTTTTAAAAAATGTCTTTACATGTCTTTGCATACCTCTGTCAAATTTCTCCTGAAACAAATAACCTGAATGTGAGCTAACAAAGCAAAGTTTTCTTCTTGTGGCATTTGTCTGCTCAGAAGATTGATGAGTGAAGAAGCAGCAGCAGCAAATATTGCACAGCCGTAATCATCACATCTGGGGAAGCCCTCAGGACTGCAGTCTTCAAAGCCTGTTCCAGAGCACCAAAACTTCCCCCAGTGCAAGACTGTAGAGGAAATATTATTAAATATCTTTTGGGTAGTTTTTTTCCCTTAAACTATTTCATAGACTTTATAGCATAAACTAATGGATGACAAGAGTAATTGCTGCAGTTTCTGTCAGCCAAAAAGGGTTAGAGGTGTCACACCCCAGGAACACCTCATTCATTAGGGAAGAAGATAGTAAGTGGGAACCAAAAAGAGCCATGTTAATCACAAATGACACCTTAAAATAGAGGCTGTTCTTTTTCTTGCTGTTGTTTTTTGCAGGGTCGCAGCGTGTTCTCTTCTATATCTTACATTCTTCTGCTGTTGTCATTGTACTTTCTTGGACCTCTTCTTCTGGCTCGTTGCCCTTTTTCCTTCAGCCACCTGCCTGCAGAGCCTGCAAACCTCAGCACGGTCTCTTCCTTCCAGCAGAAGCATCCCTGGATGTCAGTAATCCCAGCAGGTCTAGTTGCTAACATCAGTGGACTTCACTGAGAGATGCACGTGGCTGGGTGAGAGCCTGAGCCCCCAACCATCAGCTTAAGCTGATGACTACAGCCACGGCTCCACGACACTGAAGAGCTGAATCCATCCCAGATCCTGGACTGACAAGACATTAATAAATTGTTAAGGGTTTATCAAAACTGCAGAGGCAATTTAAAGCAAATTCTTTGTCAGCAGAAACTGACTTTCAATGTACTCTTTCAACACATGTAAAATGAAAAGGAAATCAAAGTTGTATATGTTGCTTCACTGCAGCCAACACCTTGAAAATTTTTATTGCCAGAGTATTTCAGGACTGGAAACAGAAATATTATCTATGTTGGTCTAATTAGGGATGCTCCTGTTAGTGTTTGTATACTAAGAGTGATAGATGGAAATATCCTATGAATGGAAAAGTAAACATTACTGGACTTGTTTGCAGACCAACTGTCTTAGAAGGGGACAGCTGGAATTAGAACAAAAATAACCACACAAACAGGTGCAATGCTCATGGCATTATCAGTAACTTTTTATCATTTTGATTTGTTTCTTGAGTTTTATGTCAAACACAGGCTGTATGGTCTCTGGAGCATTTTCTGTGAACCGTTCAAGCAGAGGCCAGTCAGGGCTGAAACAGTGATGGAGAGAGGACTGCATGTCAATATCAACTGGATGCAGCAAGAGCTGAAGGAGTTCCTATCTGAAAGGAGAGAGTTCCTGTCTGAAATCTTTTGGGATTTAAGACTGTGCATGGGTCAGAGAGCAGCTCTCTGCCCTCTCTCTGCCTTTTCCACAGCTCCCCTAACTTGTGAGGGGCAGGGATAGCCCACAGAGGGACAGGCCAGGAGCCTTTTGTCCCCATTTTCAAGGAGAGGCCCAAATCCTCCCAAGCTCAGAGTGCCTTTTCAACCCCTGATCCAACCATTTGGCAGAGCTGGTCCTTCAGCTCTGCCCTGTGTTCTACCCGAGGCATCGTCCCGCTCCGTCTGACAGCTCAGTGCACACACAGAGTGACAAGGGCTGGGGTAAAAAGTGCAGGTAAGCGCTCAGCACCTCCTCTGTGCAAACCTTATCCTTCCCACTGACACCATTCCTTGACACCCAGGCAGTGATTTGCATGAAACTTGTGGGACATTAACACTTGAGACCTTGTCTGTTCTGTTAAATGTGGGTGAAACTGGTCAGTGGGTCCAACCACACTGGACAAGGCAAAAATGGCAAAGGACAGCAAATGTGGAGTCCAAGAAGTTGAAAAAACTGGCCTAAGTGTTCTGTGAGGTAAGTCACATCTAGTGTGAAGAGAGGAACAGAGTAAACCCCGTTCCCAGAAGGTAAAAAGGTCATTCTCTGCATTATGGGAATCCACACACTACATTCCCACACAGGGGATTTCAAAGAGGGAAATTCATGCAGCAAAACTGCTTTGGATGAGAGCGCTGCAAAACACCAGAACCATTGCTGTGCCTTTTCAAACATCTGGCTCAGTCCAGTTTTAGATGGAAGCACTTCCTGCCACAAACTCCCCTTTTAATCACTGATTCCACATGAAGGAGGATTTGGGCTGTGCTCAAGTTTTTAAGAGGTTGTCTAGAGCAGTTGGTTTTCCTGTATTTTCCAGTAAAAGGTTCAGTGAGGCATTTACTAAAACAAATAGACCCCCATTAGCTTAGTAATGTACAAGTAGCACTTACATCCAACAAACAGAACAAAAGATGCTCTTTTACAAACACACTTCCCACCCCGCAGACACAATGGTTTGTACAATAACACCACCCTCTGCCAAGAGATTCCAGCAGAAGACACAGTGACTCAAAAGAAACAAAGTGTAAGTTTATTGGACGTCAACGTTTCTTAGTCAAGATCTAAGTAAAGAAAACACACAGTAGAAAAAGTTGTACAAAGCAGCAATGGATTTACATTACATTAAAGAAAAAGTTGCCTTAAGCTATTAAGTCTCAGTCCTAAAAAAAGTAAAAACCCATCCTGGTGTATTGAACAGATATAGAATGTATAAGGTATACAGGATTATAAACCCAGAATTGCTTGTTTTACCTCTATAATCCTTTAAAATGACAAGTGATTTTGTGTAACTAACCAGAAAACTCTCTAGAAAATATATTGGATAATTTCAATTTTTAGTAGGAAACTATTCCCCTGTACCCAAGCACTTAAAGTGATCCCATTTTCCTGCTTTTTAAAAAGGGACACTGTCAAGAATAAGCCTTAAAAGACGTACTTTATGTGTCTTTTGCACTTAACACTGCAAAAGAGGGTTTGTTCTGGTTTTCTGTACATATTTGACTTAAAGCTGCTGCTGCAATAGTGGGAAGCTTGTGTCTTTAAAAGGTAGAGTGTACCACTGAGAGACTGGAAAAGGAAAAGGAGGATCGAGTCCTTTATTCTGGAATAGTGAGAGGAAAAGCAACAGGAAAAATCAGCTCAACCCACAGAATTCAGATATATTTTTCAGACATCCTTGCAACAACTGAGGCTGCCCATAATAGGATTTTCATGCCCAAGCAGCTCAAGTGTTATGACTCAATTTGTTTTTAAATTCTTCAATATTATTTATTAATATCAAGTATTTCTAATATAGGTATGTCCATTTTCTGTATCCAGCCTTTCTCTTGATAGCGTCCCTCTTTGTAGAGCAGTTACAGTACAGTTTTTCACAAGTCATTTTAAATAAACAAGAATCAATAACATTAAAAATACTATCAGGCTGTGTTCAGCAACAACAGAAAAAAAGATTTTAACACTGATTCAATAACAGCAACACTAAAAAAACCCCAACCAAAACAAACAAACAAACAAAAAAAAAACCTCCAACAAAAAACAACCCCCTAAGCTTGTTTGATTTTTATCTAAATCTTCTGGTAGGAAAATGTAAACAATTGTATTGAACAGTATAGGCACATGCCAGATTACAGGCTCATGCCAGATATTTGCACCCTTACTGTTAGAGCCAAGAAATTAGGCATAGTCTGTCCTTATCCCATGGGAGGAACTCGTTTTAACACTGGAAGCTTGGAACAGAAACAGAGAACACGTAGAGCTTTGAAGCAAACCCGCGTGTCCTACTTGGGGGAAAACAAACAACATCAGGCAAAAAAACCTCCTGGACGTTCCTGCCTGAACAGGAAACACAGGCCAAGCCTCTAAGAGCTGTTTGGGGTCACAGATAAGGCAGTATCTCATCTTTGAAACACCCCAGACAAACTCTGGGGTCAACCACTTAGCCAGGTTATCTTCTCCATCCCCTTTCACAGGGTGTTTTGCTCTCCCTCACCAAAAATCCCCAAAACTAGAGACAGTTTTGTGATGGGTTCATGTGTTTTGCTGCCCTTGCTCACTTTCAAGGTTGATCATGGTCCCAATTCAGCAAAGAACTTGCACAGAACATTTAAAAAAAATTAAGACTGATTTTAATGGACTTAAGATAGAGGCTTTTAGAGGCTTTGCCAACACAGTGCCTGAAAGGAAAAAAAGTCCCAAACCAAAATACATTTCATGGCTCAACCCTGCTCCCCTGAAATGCAACACAAGTTTCCACTCCCACTGACAGGATAGTTCTCTGAGATTTATCTGACAGGTTATAAAAATAGCAAAAAAAGGACAGAATTATAGATTCTAATCTATATATTAAAACATCTGCACATTCCTGTCACAAATTTTAGAAAAAAAAGCAGAACACTTTTTATATTTAACAAGACCTCTATCTTTGTGTCACTTCAGTACACAGCTATAAAATTAAACAAAATATGATGAAGACAGGCTTTTGTATCAATAAATTTGCCTTTTATTTTGGCTGTGGCCAAACTAGACACTCTTCAAAAGACCTTTATTTATAAACAAGCAACTAACATTTTTTTCCCATAATTTAAATTTTAAGACATATATTAAAGTTATATAAGTGGAAGCATATTTATTCCGTATCCTCCAAAATAAACACTTCTATCAAGGGCTTTTAAAGATACTGTATAAAAGCTAATAGAAAACCAGAACTGCTATATAAACATCTCATATTTAAATTTTAGAGATCCTGAATTCCTTTACTAAACAACAGGAACCAAATGTAAAAAAAAAAAAATCACACAGAACACGCTCAAAGTAGAAAACAAAACTTTAAAAACCCCCCAAAACACAAAGCAACTGAAGAAAAACTTAGGAGGCTACTTAGACCAAAAATATTTTGTGGATTCTTTATAATACCTAGTATACTAGGAAAAAGGTCAGGGTTTCTTCAAAGATGTTGCACAAGGTTTTGATTTCAAGTGTGTAGAATTTATCATCATATCACAGAGCAGAATCCCAGCTGGAAGGGAGATGGCTGTGACCCAGCTGAGCTGGTTGCCACCTTCCTTCAGAAAGCACACTGAATTTTAAAAGGCTACAGCTCAACTTTCAGGCTGTTGTGCAGAGGAATCACTGGGGAAAACTTAGGAACCATTCTACAAAAACATGTTCATATTTTATACACACAGATTTCTTAAATATATATAAAGGGTACTTAGCAAGGCTTTATGTTTTTCTGATTTTTTAAAACCAGGTTTAAGTGCAATAACCATTTTATTCTGAAATTGTTTCTGGTAAGAAAAAAACTTAATAGTCTTATTAGGTGGAATAAAAAAGTCAGTAACTGGAAATGTCACTATTAAGCAAGTACCTTGTTTTAACTGCAATGCCACTAAAAGAGTTTAACTGATACTCAAGCAAATTAGCCTCATCATACTCAGCCACAGTTTGCCTGAAAGAGGACAAAAAAGAACGTGTTACTTTTAGAAGTGTCTAGCAGCAATTTTAGATTGTAGTAAAGATGAAGCAGAAGAGGCTTGAAACTAACATTGCAAATTTTTTGGTAGCTGAAAAAAAGTCAGGGGTCCATCCTGAGCTAATTCTTTCAAATTTCACTTACAGGAAAAATAATTAAAAAACTGTTGGGGGAAAAATATGTTGGCACACTTGGCTTTCACTGAGAAAAATCTGGTCTGTGCCTGAGGGTGCCCATCCTCAGATTCTTAGGAGTTACACTTGTGCTTGATTTTGCTGAATCTCAGCATCAGCTTGCAATTCTAACTTCTGAGCTTGGGATACTGAAAAAACAGTTACACACATGGTTACACAGAGAATTCAAGCCTCGCTCCTGCTGCCCCTGAAATTGGCGACCAAACTCGTGCTGGTTTCACCGGACACAGACTGGGCTCTGACTCAGCAGTGTGGAATTACATCCCCTTTCTCCCAACCCTGCAGGGGGAAAGTTGGCCAGGATCATAAACACTGTTTGCATCATTTTTGTTCACTCTAATCCACCACCCCTCCATTAAGTTTAAATTCTAGCAGAAAATTTCTCACTGAAGGAGGCTGGTTCACCTCCTACTTCTGGGTAAATATTTCCTTGACTTACAGAAAAAATTGGACCCTTACCATAACTCCTGGTAAATATGTGTGATCCTACTTATACTAAATGCTCCAGTTGCCATTTGAGGTAAAATAATGGAACCACACAGAATATCTGCAGCCCATTATTACCACAATTTTCAACAAATTGGAAAATGCAACACAGTATCACATATGATAGAAAGCGGCAGAAAGAACTACTCTATATGCATTGTATCCATAAAATGCAGTGATTGTAGTGTGATTTTCTCCTCTGCTTTGAGCTGGATATGTACGCTTAATACAAATTTCAAATACATACTTCTTCATTTATACAGGTGTCTATATAAATATTTACATTTTTAGGTTTTGTTAAAACATATCTTTGTACTCATGGCCGAGCTTATTACTTGTGTTTGGAAACACAACTCCTCTTCTGTCCCTTAACGAGCTCTCTCTTGTTGATTTAATAGTTATACATTCCTTTGTAGTTAGAATTACAAACAGTTGTACAAATAGTGGAAACAAAACTATGAAACTTGTCTGACATCCATCCAACCTCAGTTCATGTTATAAACAGTACCATTTGCATTATGATGGCTGTTACACAATGACTCCAGCTACCCAAGTATCCATAGGAAATTAGTCTTTGGGACATTATATAAAGCAAAGTACCCCCTCTCTCAATTTTCCTTAGAAAGTTATAATTAAATGGCTGAAAGCAGGCTTGCTGCTACTTCTTATATAAAATCTTAGTAATAATATTGCTGACTTTAGATTCTATTTTAATTTGCACAAGTTCCATACAACAACAAAACAATTCTATGTTCCCTTAAAATAGCAAACATTCGTATCCAATAACATCAGGATTACTCAAACTTGAGGTTTATTTGTTATTGCTAAAGGTTTCTAAGACCTAAGTCAATACAGCAAGACACTCCATCCACTTCCTCCCAAACTGCCAGTGCATGGCAATCACTTATATGGAGCTTGTGTGTGTTGGTTTCTTTTTTAAAAACAAATTAATGACGTTGGTTACAGTATTTCACTACTATAGGCTCACAGTTAGAATCCAAATTGTTGTTTCTCTTTCATTTAATATATAACTTTATATAGAATACACACGCACACACCAACATCACGGGATGAAGATCCATGCATACAATCCAGATGCAATTGTATTTCAGTGTCAAATGAAATAAAATAAAATTTATTCTGTTACTATTAGATCCCAGACCACAGTATTTTAAATTACTCTGCTTTCTACCTACTAATCAAGTTAGTTTTCCCTAATCTCCAAATCCAAGCAGCATCACAAATTCCAGATTTTTCATCATCATTGTTTTGATCCTCTTAAATTTGTAGTCTATGTGGCAGACCTCTGAGATCCTGAACACAGCCCCCCCAAACCAGCTCTGCAAGGGTTCTGTTAAAGCTAATTGTGTGTCTGTTCATGGCTCCAGAGACTGAAAGCTGTCTTGAAAGTCCTGTGGCAGAGTTTGCACATGTATTGTCTCTTGAAGGTGATTGCCGAGAGCGGCGGGGCGTGGTAGAAGAGCGTGTCCGACTCCTGCGGCACGAACAGCTTCTCAGTAGTACTGGAGCTCTCCGGCAAGCCCGTGGGGCTGTCGGGCTCCAAAGGCTGGATTTTGGGGAGTGGCGGGGNTGGCTGGTGGACATATCTCGGGCTCCTTATTTGTGGACTCCTCTGCAGCCTGGGACATGTGAGACTGGAAGTGGCTCCAGAGCCGGAAATTCGTTCGGAAGGCCTTGTTGCACACGTGGCAAATAAACGGCTTCACGGAGCACAGGAGCTCCTGGTGACGCTCCAGCTGTTTGCGTAAGGTGAAAATCTTCCCACACTTTTCACAGGGCCACAAACTGGGATCTTTCTTGGAGACTACTTCCTTAGGTTCCCTGCTCGTTTCGGTGACCTCGTCCTCTACATCATCTGCAGGCTCTTCTTTGATCTGGATTTTAAACTGCTTGGAAACACTTAAGTCTTCAGGCAGGCATGAAGAGTCTTCAGAATCAAAATTGATTTGTTCTGACGAATCACTGAACACACCGTCCTCCTTTGCAGCAACAAAATTGTTCATTTTATTGGATTCCGACTGCGGAGGCAGCCGTGACGAACTGGTGATTTCTCCATTGTGATCCATGAGAGGTAAAGAAAAGTTCTCTGACGGAGCCATTGTGTTCTGATTGTGAACTTCAACCTGATGACGCCAGATACTGAAGGATGATTTGAAGGTGCGCATACACTCAAGGCAAGTCAGCTTCTTGTACTCACACTTGCTTTCATGCTCGTGCTTCAGCTCTGAAGAAGAAAACCTAAGGCTGCAGTAAGGACAGACAGTGGCGTTTCTACAGAGTCGCTCGTGGTTTCCCTGTTCAATAAGTGAGGAGAGCTTGGCATTGCAGAGACGGCACTGATAAACCTCCTTGTTTTCCACCGGGTTTTCAATATGAATGTGATCTTTCTGCTTAGGAGCCTTATTCCCTCCAATGGGTTTCTCCCCTGGGTGCATTTTTATGTGCTGTTTGAACTGGGAGAGGAAACGATAAGCTTTCCCACAGTAGGTACAAATATAGGCTCCTTTGGTTCTCGACCTCAAATTCCTTTTGATGACTTGTTGTACTTGTGAAGCAGACTGGCCCTGAAAGCTCTGCTTGCCACGTCTTAGTTTCACAATCAGAGCTTTTTTGATTTCTCTCTCCCTCACTATATCGATCAGTTTTCTTTGGAATTTTTCATCCAAAAGGGCATGTGAACTGGAAGCTGGTGAGGGATTCTTCACGATTCCATGCTGTGTCTGGCAGTGCGTCCACACTTTGAAATTGGTGTGGAATCTCTTGTGGCATATGTCACAAGCATAGGGCTTCTCTGGATTGTGATACATGTTAACATGGCGATGAAGACCTGCTGTTGATCTGAAAATTTTAAGGCAGTGTTTACATTTAAATTTTTTATTTGGTCTTGCTTCTTCCATCTCGCTGTATTCATCTTTACTGACATCAGAATCAGGGAAATCGGCATCAAGGTGCGTGGGGCTCGAGCCTTCCTCAAAGTTCTCTTCTGAACCAGGAGAACCCTGCTCATCCGCCTTCAGTTTCTTGAACGGTAGCCTCCGATCATCCTGGAACCTCCTTTTTGCTGGAAGTCCGCTCGGTTCCTTACGGTCATCCTCAGTTTTAAAAGCAAAGTCTTTGTTTGCCGATGCTGAAGCATCACCCACTGTAACTCTTATGATTTCAGCAGGATCTGAGAGGGGACTGCTGGGCTCAGTTTTGATCCGCACCTCTGAGAGAGGGGAAGCGACCTCCCGATCTGTTGACTGAGAGGCACTGAAAGACCTAAGGCGATGTGGGTGTATTACCTGGGGCTTTTCATCCAAGGCTGACTTCTCCGATGACTCTTTCGAGGATGACTTTTGGGATGCAACATTAAATGTCTTCTGGGAATCGTTAGTTCCCGGTGACATGGACGAGGATACCTGTGCAGGTTTTAGGTCAACAGAAGGTGAGTAAATAGGAACCTGGCTATCCATGGACAGTGACCTTCGAAGGAGACTTTTTACAAGGGGCCCACTTCTGTCAATACTTTGGTTTTCTGGGCTAGACCCACTCGATGGGATTACCAGCCCTAACTTGGAGTAGTAGAGCAAATTCCTGTCTTCCCCTTGACCATTTCCTTTTCCTGCCTCTCGCAACAAAAATGTGGATTCCACTGCCCCACGCAGAGACAAGACTGGTGGACGTGGTCTTTTCAATGACATCTCTGCAACTTTTCCTCTCAGAAGCTGAGCACTGCTTCCTGGCTCGCCGCATGCCATTTCTTTCTCTGCTAAAGACATCTGAGGCAGCACAACGTTCCTTTTCACTAAAGCACCTCTGCTCTGATCCTCCACAGTTCCAGAAGTTTCATGAACCTTCGTATAGCTCACAGGGCCTTCTTTCAGCCACCTCCTTTCAGTCAGTGATAAGTTGTGAAGGGTTTCAGTTGGTTTTGTTACCTGTGGTCTGCTGCTAGCTTTGACAGCCACAGAGGGTGAAGGTTTAGGAGTATGGCTTAAGTCATGTTGTGTTTGATTTATGCTTTTCACCTGTGCTTCGATTCTGTTCTGACAGACGATGACACTTCTCTTCTGAGAACTACTTTCATCTTCATCTTGATAGAGTATTTTTTTAATAGGACAAGAAGGAAAAGGAGCTTGAGGACTCTTGGAAACAATGTTTGTAAGAAAAGATATTCCAAGACTGTAGCCCAGTTCTTGCACAGCTGCGAGACTGCCTTTCTCAATGAACAAGGATGAAGAATAAATGTAGTTCAACACATTATCAAAAGCATCTGGCTCACAAAAGTCGAGCTGAAACACTGACTGAGACTCATTCTCCTTATTTGTGAACAGAGTCTGGAAGTATTCACTGCTGGCAGCCAGAACGTTCTTATGAGCTCGGAATTTCTGGTCTCCTACAATCAGCACAACATCACACAGCTGTCCCTTGAGACGCTCCTCGTTCAGGGTGCTTAGGAGGGAAATGGCATGTGCTGGATTTATGTAATGCAAGAGACCCTCCATGATTCTGATGGCCCTGAAAAAGAACAACAACAACAAAGTTGTAGGTTGCCTTATGTGATCCGGTAGAGACAAAGTAAACACACCTCCTGTACTTTGTAAACTGGCTAAACCACCATCAAACAGTGATTATAGGAACAGCTTGTGTGGAGGAAAGGTCTGGGAATGAAAATATCACCGTTAGCTCCAACAAAAGCACAGCCATGGGAAGAACCAGCTCATCTGCCCCCTTTCAAATATCCTTTTAATTGCTGATCATATACCAAGAATATTACATCCAGCTAACTGGGGGAAGGATGGATGGATGGATGGATGGATGGATGGATGGGCAGGCTCTGTTCTCTTCCTGTAATACACCTCTCCACAGGGAGGAACAGTTCAATCATTTCACTCTTGATCATCTCTTTTTCTGCTTCAGCTTTCTGACGATCTATCTTGACAACTGGATTGATAAACTCTTGGATCAGGTATCTAAAGCTTCATTATAACTACTCACCTTTCTGAGGCTAAGCAACCCTGACAGTCTCCTACTGACTAGACAAATTAAGGGGGTTTTGTTGTCACTTTTAATAGGATAATGGAAAGGGCATTAATACTGGGAAGGGAGAAGGAAACAGGATTATTGTCTGTAATCTAAATTCATCATATTTACCTATGCTTAATAAGTGCTCTTAATATCTGCTTCTAACTGTATGTGTTACTTAAAACTGCACTGGCAGGATCTGGTTTCTGGGAAATGTCACAGTTTTCACTGAAGTATCCCTGCATTGCTTTGCTCAGGATGAAAAGCAATCAGAGAACTGAAGTCCCCATTTCATTCATTAGCAGGAGAGCACTTTATGCCCACAACCCATATATCTGAGGAACAGTTACCCTTGGCTGCATTCAAGAGTACAATAAGCACAAATTAAGCTGCAGTGCAGAAATCTACATGATCCGTATGCTTCAAAACACTGCCCACTCCATACTGCAGGATGTCTTGATAACTCAATGTACTGCTCCTGATGAGAGCTTAAAAAAGAAGATAACCAGGTTTTAAGTTAGTTTAAACAAAGAACTTCTGTGGCAGGAGTTGCAATTTATATATCTGTGCACACAGACACAGAGAAATCAACAATATTCAATTTTCTTACTTTTTTCATGGACACTCTCTATACTACCTCCATGGTGGTCGTAAAACAAGTCAATGATGTGTCTGTTAAAAGCAATTCTCTGATTTTTACAGCTGATTTGAGAAACTACTTTTTAGTTTCATTTGTACATGATGTATGCAACTACAACAAAAAGGTTTCACTGTTCGTCATCTTACAAGCAAAACTGTAAAGTTTATCAAAATAAAAAAAACCATACTGAGAAGCTATAACCCCATGGTTAATAAATGAGGATGGTAAATCTTAGAACTAATAGATATAAATGATAAAATGATAAATAAATGATCAAAGCCTAAACTGGCATTATTGAGAAATGACTTAAAGGATGCTGCATGCAATGTCTCAGGACACTGATCATATTAAGGACTGAGCTACCACTTCTACACCTAAAAATACCAAATGAGTTAATGGTGTCATGGCAATAGCTAAAACAGAATGCTGTTTCCTCACCAGCTCAGTCTTTATTGAGTATTTCAGTGCCTTGCAGTGTCATTTCATAAACACTAATTTATCCTTAATTCACCTTACATAGTTATAATGCATAATTCCCCCACACCTCCATCTATAAAAAGCAGTACAGTCAATCTTAATTTGAGAAAGCAATCTGGTTTGTTTTGCTTTCTATGTTTTGCTTAAAAATACTGGGAGGATGGAGGTGGGGGTGTGAGGATGGTGGTTCATTACCCTCCTCCTTTGTGGATGCCACTGCAATTTAAAGTGGCAGAGTCTGACTGGCCCTAATCCAGTTTCATGGTCTGAGCACCCATTTACACTTACAGAGTTATAAGTGCTCCAGGAGGGCATCTTTCCCTTTCTCTTCACCTGGAAGAGAGTGAGTTTGCAAACTCAAGTGATTCATCTGGGATGCAAGTTGCAGAAGGTACACGGAGGTAAGAGATCAACAGAGCTTAGGAAACTTTAACTGTGGTGTAGAGACACCCAACAGAAGCTGCTGCATAACCCACACTTAAAGGACACAGTGGAAGTAGAGTGTATTAGTCAAATGTTTTGTAATATTTTAAGATCTTTCATTTCAATCTGCTTTGCCCAGGCCTTGTGTACACCATGTAATTACTATGTGTCCCTCTGCCCATGTAACACAGCAGTGCAGTGTAAGCAGTAGGGACTGGTGTAAAATCTGCAGGACTAAAGCAGAATCCAACAGTCACCATCCTTCTGGCCAAAGTTTCCTTCTTCATTTCTACAACACCTTCAATTCATCACATGAAACACGACAGACATAAACATCCCTCCCGGTCATGCTCAAAGCACAGTGAAGGAGGCTCCGGAGCAATGTAACTCTGTCACTTTAACAGTAACCAAGGCTGCAAGGTACACAAGTGGCAAAGGACCAAATTAATCCTCCAAAGGCAGCTTTAATCCTGGTATTTCCTAATTCAAGTGCTTGACTTTCAGTTTAATAGCCTTTAGACACAACAGGCAGAAATTAAACAAACAATACCAAGAAACACACCAGAACTGTTTTGCATAATCATTTTAAAACATTTACCCAGATCATGTGAAAGCCTAAAATACTTAGAAGTAGAAAAAAAAATCAACTCAAAGAATACCTGAGTCGAAGTGCAATGTGCTAAAATTTCACTACATTAACACTTTTCAAAGTTGATCCAAGTCATCCCTGCTCTCTTGTGTTCATCTTACCTGCACACTGCAGGTCACTCCTCCTTCAGCTGTGCCAGTACAAATATTTGCAGGCCTGTATGACGTAGCAGAACAGACAATAAAGAAACCCCCAACATTATTTCTTTTCAAATGCTGGTCAGTTTTTATAGTAAACCACATCCAGAACTATTGCATTGGCATAACTGAAGAGGCAGCAATAGGAACTGCCATAGGAGGACAAGAACTCTGTCCCCAAAGCCAGTGCTTGGCTGCCTGTGCTTAGTCCCACACAGAAGCTTCCCTGGCATAGTGTGCAGATACACAAATCTGGCAGTCTCCTGTAATACCAGATTTGGTTCCAGGTGTTTCAGTACTCCTCAGCTGAAGATTGTTTTGTGATTAGCTACCTAAGATCTTTCCTCCAGATAATCTGCTTCTAGTGTCTCTAACCTTTTTTTTCTAGCCACCTTCACTACCGACTGGAAACAAAATTCTTTCTTCTTTTCTTCCATGATGTTCAGGTGACATCATGGAAACAGCAGGAGCACATCAGAAAACCTCCCACTGTCTGTATGCAGGTGCCTCATGCCACAGCAGCTGCTGGTCCTCACAAGGAACAGTGACATTTAGACTCCAGACTAATTGGCCCAGGAATGGCCAATGCAGCAGGAACCTTTGGGAGGCCAAGAAGAGGTTTTAGTGTCAGCCTTCCCAGAATCCCAGGATGGGTCAGGCTGGAAGGGACCACAGTGGGTCAGCTGGTCCCACCTCCCTGCTCCAGCCGGGTCACCCCAGAGCACACAGCACAGGGACATATCCAGAGGGCTCTGGAAATATCTCCAGTAAGGGAGACTCCACACCCTCTCTGGACAATCTGTTCAGCGCTCAGTCACTGCACAGGACAGAAGCTCTTCCTCATGTTCAGGTGAAACTTCCTGGGCATCAGTCCCTGCCCATTCCTCTTGTCCTGTTTCTGGGCACCATGGAGCACAGTCTGGTCCCTCCTCTTGGCACCCCCCTTTAGACATTTATACACATTAATAAGGTTCCCATTCAGTCATCTCCTCTCCAGGTTGAACAGGCCCAACTCCCACAGCCTTCCCTCCTAAGAGAGATTCTCCAGTCCTCTAATTCCCTCCTTCAACAGCCCTCCACTGATCTCAGAACACTAGATTTCAAAAGCCTAAGTACCATATCTGGTACAAGATTGTTTTTATATTTTGAACAAGGATAGAAAAAGATGCCTCTACTATTTCAAAATTACTTTTGTAATAAAAAAGAAATCTCAGGAAAGCTCTTCACCAGGAAAGGGTGAAAAAGCTTAATCTTAGGCCCAACAGTTTCTTGATCATCAACAGCCACCTCCCTTTGCAGTGGCAGCTCTCCTTTTTTTCCTCTGTTCCTTACTCTCACATCTCCTCCTGCCAGCCCTGTGGTACTCTCCTCTTCCTTTCACCAGCTCTGCCACTCATTTGATCTCCCAGTGAGTTGATTCAACTCCTTAAAATTAAGCAGGAAACAAACAAACAAACAAACAAAATCATCACAGCTTTTTAGACCTGTTTGCTATTTTCTAGGATAGGGAGCTTAATCAGCTCACTGAGAGGTCAAATGAGCATCAGGATTCCAGCAAGAGAAGCCATGCACCTGCCCATTCTTTGTCAGGAAGTTGTTCCATCAGCTTCCTCCATCTGAAATTTCACCTTTAGAAACAATGGAGCCACCAACTTTACAGCTGAAGCTTTACAGATATAATCAGCCAGATATTTATGTGTGGTTTCAGTGTAACAGCTACACCCTCAAATACACGAGCAGCTAAGAGATGTTGATGTTGTCTTCTGACTTCCATGATAAGGAAATTGCTGTCAGCTAAAGCTCCATTAACAGCGTGCTGGGGGTGGCAGTGGGAAAGATGATGTTCTGAAACCCTCAATGAGATGCAATATTGCAGCAAGAAGGTGCCAGGGCTGTGAGAAAATGCAGCTGGAAGCAGAGAATATGAGGATGGAGAAGGAAACACACAGAGGAGACAGAGACTGAACAGGGGTTTAAACAGGGAAAACACACAAGAAGCGTGGCAGGGACAAACCCACTAAAAAAAGCAAAGAAATGTGGATTATAAGACTCAGCCAAAAAATACAAGTGACTTCTTGGGGCATCCTCTGGAAAATACAGGAATGTTGCATTCATTTGCGTGCTCTCTTGAGGATCTGATGGCTCTGACAATTCTGGTGCTATTTCAGACACAAGAGGGGTAAAAAGTCCCCTTACTTGTCACAAGTCCAGATGAAAAAGGAACCTACACTGTTTAAGCTTCTACTCAAGGACTCTGCTGGATTTTATGATTTGACAACAGTTTATAAAATGTGTCTTCTCCCATCAACAGCCTTAGCAACACAGATGCTCTCCCATAGTACATACAGATTTACACATCCCCCTATATGCCCCCAAAACCTGTACGTAAAAGCTGCAAACCCACATAGAAGCATTGTTTGCATTTCTATAATCTTCTTCTATCTAAATACTTAAATAATCTCTTGCTGCAAGTTTGGGGATTCTGTCTTCCTGGATTTAATGAAGTGAGATTTCACTGCTATTGCTGTTTTCCACTGCAGACAACACTGTGAACTTTCTCCATGAAGACAAATGTTTCTCATTTCCAATAGGTCAGCAGCACAGAGAGACTCACTGGTATGAAGACAGGCATAAAATCAGATAAATAACATGCTTGCTAGTGTGTGAAATTGGTGGACTAATTTCTAGCTATTTATCCTCCACACATACAAAAGCAGAAATTTACATAGAGGAAAAGAAGAAATTTTATAATCATAGAATCACAGAATGGTTTGGGAGGGAATCTTAAGGATCGTCCAGTTCTAAACCCCCTGCCATGGGTAGGGACACCTCCCACTAGATCAGGTTGCTCAGAGCCCCATCCAATCTGGCCATGAACACTTCCAGAGATGGGGCAACCTGTGTCAGGGCCTCACCATCCTCACAGTAAAGAATTTTTTTCTAATACCTAATCTAAACCTTCTCTCAGTTTGACTATTCTGCAGTCTATTTTGCCCTACACCATAGACAAATAATTAGCAGTTACCCTGACACAGACATGAAATTCACTTAGAAATTAATGGCTACTTTTCACATTCAGATCATACCCTCAGTTTCATGTTCTGACACTTAAAATAGCTCCCCCTGACGTGCAGCAAACTACAGAATGTCAGAGTACAAAGCTCCTCTTGTCATTCCCGTTCTTGTTTACTACCCAGCAGCAGCTCAGGGTGCAATTTCATCTTACTCTCAGAGCAGTCTTAAAGAGGGGTTGCTCCTGCAAGGAGCAGCCCGTGTATCCTCCCCCTCCGAGGAAGGGCTGCCTTGTGTCAGAGCAGCGAGCAGATCCAGCTACAGGGATCTGTAGATCTACAGGTGGAAGGGATAGGGCAGGGAACTGCTGGCTGGGAGCTCTCCCAGTTCTTCCTGAAACATTCAATGAAGACTTAATCACATCAAACACAATTTGGTATTTGTCCTGGCCTCCATGCCTCGACTAAAAGGTGTGTAACTCAGCCTCCAAATTGCTGTAAACTAAATCAAAGTATTAAAAAGTTTAAAAACACCTTTCCCTAAGGAGTTCTTCAGCTTTCATTCCCTTGGGCTTTGTGATGTTGCAAACAAACTCTCTGATGGGACAAGTCTGAAAGGCTTGATGGCCATCTAATTTAAACACCTACAGAAATCTCATCCCCAAAAATATTTCTTATCTTCTTTTTTTGGTAGGAGATGTGTGAAATTTGAAGAATTGTAGACCAAATGTGCACACTTGTACTCTTTCTACAGGTTGACTTTTTTGTTTTATTGGCAATGCTGAGATACGCTTACCAAATGGAATAATATTGTCATCTGCTTTACTAGATGAGACACATTAACCGGCCTAATTCACAATTAAAACTTGTCTACATACAGCTTTTAATTTTGCTGGTATAGTCAAAATGACAAACCCTAATTGTGGTCGTATTTCTATTACTATAATGGTGCTTTTTACAGGCACAGTGTATTTTGGATAGGAAGAGAAGCCATTTATACCCATGTAAGATCTTTTCTATCAACAGAATAGTGTTTACACTAAGGTTTCTTTCAGAAAATGAGACATGAGGAGGAAAGGTCATACCTTTAATCTGAAAAATGCAGAACTAATATAAAAGCTGAGCCTAAAAATTTGCCGAGTGAGAAAGTTATGATTCAGGGAATGCAGGTTATCTTCCTCCCACTGAAGGGATCCAAAGAAAATGTCATTCAGCCATCACTGATTGTGGCCAAGATACTGGGAAGATAATACAGCAAAGGGGAAAGACAACATCAATTTTACCTGAGTTTTACACCTTAAGAGATTTACAAGCTCATGAATAGCATGTGGAAGATTTTCAGTTTACTCCAAGTCCATGAGCAATTGAAGGTAGGCTATATGTCTTACATAGTTTAAAAAATTAATTTAAAAATCCAGCTCCATGAACAAGAGCACTGTATTTTCTTTACTCTTCAGAAGTATTTATGAGAATGGAGATGGTCATATTTTTACTGAAATTCCAGGAAATTTGGCCCTTAACTTCAACAGCTGAAGGACTGTACCAGGAGTTATGTCCTGGTACAAAATAAACAAATTCCTTTTGGTAATGGCAGATTGAGCGTGGCAGTGATTAGGTATCACTGTAATTCTGCTGCTTTTCTGTCCATGGCTCTTAACTTACATTAAAAGGAGCTTCATGGGGCCTATTTACTGTACCAAATACACTCTTTTTTAGAAGTGCTCCAAAGATACTCACAAATGTGTCCAGACCAGACTGTGAGGGGGTGGAGGGGACACTCACTGTGCCCTGTGTCAGAGCTGTCCCTGCTCTAACCACAACTTGTCAGAGAGATTGATGAGAATGAGCTGCAAACTAAATGTTAGTGGCACTGTTCAATACTGAGGTAGGATAAACCTTGGATAAGGTTAATGCTCCAAGACAAAAAGGGGAAAATACTTCCTTTCCCAAAGAATGCAATTTAATTGTATACAAAATACTATCAATGGAAAAGTTTTCCAGCATTTAAAAAAAAAATTATTTGGTCAAAGGATTTTTCATGTCTTTTCATCACAGAGTGCATGGAAAGAATTTGCACAAGAAAGATGTGGTGTTTCACTACATCTCAGAGGGAAAACCCCTCAACAGTCAGGACCAGGGGATTTTAAAACTTATATTTGTGGGCAGCAAGACTGATGAACTGATGGTGGTAGAGATGGAAGGAGCTTAGGAATACTGAAGACTTGCTCAACACCTTCTTTCCTTGTTCATAAAATATACTTGAACTGCTCCAGAATAGCAAAATACATAAAGTAGTCAATAAGAAAAGATGACAGATTTCTTTTTATTTCACTGCTGATTGAAAGAAAATATAAGAGAACTGATGTCTTTAATATTATCAGTAAGGAAAAAAATGCAAATATTACAGTACAAAGACTAATATTAAACTACAACAATATTTGGGAAGGAAACCCCCTCTGCACACATCTATTTTAAAGCAGGGCATATTGCAGTCCTTCCACTTGCAGCAAATGCCTTTGCTGCTTCTAAAGACTTTTCTTGCTTTCTCAGGATCTCAGATCACTACATGTGACAGATTTCAAAATGAAGGAGCTCGGTTGCTCAGAAGTTTAATGAGAGCTGAAATTGTTGCAACTGCAGCATGTGACTCAGAGCATAGCCCCTCCCAGTGCAGAACAAACCATGTGCTGATTACAGCCCAGCTTCCTCTCCCCTCTGAGTTACACACTTGGTCACACACTGAGGTTATCACTATCTAGCAGATAAAGCGAATTTCAAAACCCTGAAAGCTACAGAAGGAAATTACTTGGTTTTTAACAGTAACTGCTTCACAGCTCCCCAAAGTTCAAAACAAAACAACTTCAATACAGTAAGAAAGCTCAAGGCTTTCTGCATAGTTGTCCTTTTAAACCCAAATGTTGACCTGCCCCTAACTGATTTTAAGGAAAGTGTGATCAGCCATCACTACAAAGACGATCAGAGCACTTAATTCTCTCTGTGCAAGTATTCTCTAGCATCACACACACACCCCCCCACCCGCCCTGAGCTCAGAAAACCTAATTTCTTAGTAATATCCAGCTTCTAGTGAGCCAGAGGGTTCTCAGTGTGAGATGGATGTGGCAGAATATCACTCTGGCACTTGGAACCTACACAGCAGGAACAGGAGGCACAAATGTTCATATTTATCACTGAATGTACAGCACAAAAAAAGACTTTGGGAACTTCTTAAAAGCTGCTGCCTGTTTTATATTCAGTACGAGTAATAATGTGTGCTAAAGGATAAGCTACCTTGAACATTAAAGCAGAATCACGGAGCTCACAAGTGGTGAAATCCCCAAGGAAACCTGGTCTGGCTCTGCAACTGAAACCCCCAGAGGTTCTAATTTGTGACATCTCCCTGAGAGTCCCTAATGAGATCATGTAAATGACAGTTCTTGAAATGGTCACAGTCCAGTCAGGATGGGTGGACTTTCCACAGGTAAACAAAATATTCTTAAGAAATTACAACCCTACGGCATGTGGGTGAAACACAGGTCTGAGAGAAGGGGATGTCAGATCCCCTTCCACCCAAGAGATGGCCACATAATTTGGGTTTCTTTGCAAACAAGGTTTATAAAAACAGCTGCTTAAATTTGCTCAAAACTTCCCCTCAAGAGGATCAGCATAACACTGGTGGAAAATTTTAGTCAGAGCACTTTGTCAGTTAGAGCAAATTCAGAACAGAACACTAAAATACATAAAGCAGTACTAGATTTACCTGTAGTGTGTATTTACTACTCCTGATTTAATATCAAAGACTTCCTGCACAAAAACACATTTTAAAAAATCTATTTTCATATTTATCTAAGGATAAAATATTAATTTTAACTACAAGATATTCAGTGTATTCACAAAAAGCTCTATGATTGTGTAATTCATCACAATCTCTTGTATGTACAGCCTACCTACCTCTCTTACTTCCACTGGGAGACCAACTACAAAAAAAAGGAAGAGCTACTAAAGCAATTGCTATTTAATTATTAAGATGAGCTTACTCAGCACACACACATTCCACAATTATTTCCTGTCTAACAGTAACTCCTTTAAGTTTTTCTGCTGTTTATTTACATGAGCGTCATCCAATCTGAACATAACACCAGCTTGGACTTTAGGGAGGATTATAGCAAAGTTCTCTCTGACAGCTGTGACCAGGTAAAACTTCCTGCAAAGGCACAGCCCAGCGCTGAGGATCTCCCCACCTGGCTGTGAAATGTGCTTCATCCTGCAGATGAATAATCCAGCCCAAGAGTGCTCAGACCAGCAAAGCCACACTTTGTTTACAGAATCACAGGATGGGTCAGGCTGGAAGGGACTACAGTGGGTCAGCTGATCCGACCTCTCTGCTCAAGCAGGATCATCCCAGAGCACACGGCACAGGATTGTATCCAGATGGTTCTGGAATATCTCCAGTGAGGGAGACTCCACACCCTCTCTGGACAATCTGTCCAGTGCTCGGTCACTGCACAGGAAAAGTCCTTATGTTCAGGTGGAGTTTCTGTGCATCAGGTTCTGCCCTTTGCTGGGCACCACCGAGCAGAGCCCGGTCCATCCTATGACACCTCCCCTTTCCATACTGACAGACATTCATGAGGTTTGGTACCTGCCTGCACTTACACGCGGGGACCTCGCTGGAGGGAGATGAAACGCGCTCTCCCTTCCACACACACCGGGGAGGAGCCGTGTCACCAAGGCACGGCCCTCCCGGAGCCTCTCTCGTGTTTTACAGTTCGGATCGGAGCGGGGCGAAGAGCCACGAGCCGCCGGCCGAGGGGGAAGCGCCGGACCCGCCTCACACCCATAGGCGGCCCGTCCTTCTCACCACCGGTCCCTGATACCCCTCACCCCACCGGTTCCTCACGCCCTGGGGCGGCCGGACCCTCGCGGCCCTCACGCCCGTTGCAGCGGGTAACGGGCTCCTGAGGCGCCGCAGCCGAGGGAAGCCGGAGGACGGCGCGCCGCTTCCCGCTCCCCCCGCTCCGCTCCCGACCCGCCTCTCCCCTTTCCTCTCCCCGCCTTCCATCCATCCTTCCTTCCATCCCTGCCGGCCGCGCTCATGCGCCCTGAGCGCTTCCCCCGCGCCTCCCCCTGGGGGCTCGGGCCCAGGCGGGGCGGGCGATGTGGCGGCGGCCGCGGGCACCTCCCGCCCGCTCCGGGCGCCTGCGCCGAGCCCCGCCAGGAGCGGGGGGGGTTAAAGAGTTT
>VXAD01005935.1:264948-382031 GCA_013399195.1 Dicrurus megarhynchus
CGCACCCCTCTTCCCCCCGGGCCTGTGTGCTGGCGGGTGTGTGGGGGGAACCCGCGGGCAGCGTTAGTTTGCGATTCACCGGAATTTGTAGTTGTTTCATCGTGAGTTTTTATTGCGATGCTTATTATTACTATTAATTTTCCTGTGGTGGGGTTTTTTTTAAGTGTAGGGGTAAGGCCCAGTGTGGTCCGTGAAGAAGCACCATGCCTAGTGCCACCCACTGTGTCCCTCACAAAGCCACCCCTGTCCCCCTCAAAAACCACCCCTGTCCGTATCCAAAGCCACCGGCTCCCCCAAGCCACCCACTGTCCCATCCACAAGATACCCATTGAACCCCTCCCAAGCCACCCCTGTCCCCCTCAAAAACCAACCCCACCCCTCAAAGGCCACCCACTGTCCCTCAAAAGCCACTCACTGTTTCCCTCACAAGACACCCTCTGATCCCTCAAAAGCCACCCACCGTCCCCCTCGCAAGCCAGCCCACCACCCTCTGTTACCGTCAGGGACACACATGCCCCGATCTCAGTGGGTTTTGGCTCAAGCCTTTTGTAACTTCTCTACTCACTTTTCTCGATGTGATTTTAAAAAATTATAATGGCCATTATCATTGCTTTAGGCTGGCTTCTCGTCGTGATTATCCGCTTTGAATTAAATACCTGAATAGGGCTTTATGTGTCAAAATGCAAGTATTAAAATAGAAATTAGAATTACAAGATTTCTCTTGTTTTTGTCGAGAGCTAATCTGGCACGTTATCTTTTCATTAAGGACAGCTCTAGAGATTAGCATCTAATCCCATACATGTTTTCAGTGTGCTTTTAGATATCCCACCTAAATCACAAATACTCCAAAGCAGCTATAAAATCCCTGGAATGTGTTTAGTGATGTCTTTAAACCTTTTTTGCCAAGGTTTTGTTGCAAATGGGCTAAAACCCGTGTAAGGGAAGGCAATGTACCTTACTGGGTCTGGCTCCTTTTTTCCCTCTCCAGATCTTGGGTGTTTTTTTTTTTTTTTTTTTTTGTCATTGCTGGCTCTTCTGGTGGCTTTGGAAACTTGGGAAGCTGCTTGTGAAAGAAGTGGGGTTTTTTTCACTCAGGGACTCGTGCCCTGACGCGAGTGTTGCTTTGTGAGCCAGCACAAAACCCCAGCAAGCTCTTTGGTGCTGTCTGGAAGAGTTCCCTGGTCTGGTTTGCTGCGCGGGTGTGCAGACAACTGCTCTGGCACAGGGGCTGCTGTGGTGATGGGAACAAGCAACTGGGAAAGCAGTTGCATCTGTTCCCGTAAACCAGTTTGTGCAGTGACGCTGGCTGTGCTGCCACAGAAGGATTTGGGGAGCTAACCTGGGTTTGGAAATGTAGCAAGGCCCTGATAACTTTTTTTTTTCTTTTTCTTTTTTTTCTCATGTGTACGCAGTTCTTTCTCAGCCAAGCAGAAACTGGTCTTGCATAATTTCTCATCTGTGCTTCCCAAAAGGGCCTGTGGCACAGATGGAGGATCTCTGTCCCAGATTACCCTGCTGAAAGGTGTTCTTACACACGTGTGTGTGTCTTGCTGTGCACGTATTTATTACCAGTATTTTTAATTTGTCGTCATCCCACAGTCCCACTAGAGTCCCTAGTGAAAGTGCAGCCAGTAGAACAGAGCCCATGCAGTGGCTTGTATAATTCTGTTGGAGCGAGTCCAGAAGAGGCCACGAAGTTGATAAGAGGATTGGGGCACCTCCCCTATGGAGACAGGCTGGGAAAGTTGGGGTGTTCAGCCTGGAGAAGAGAAGGTTGTGTGGAGACCTCAAAACACCTTTCAGAATCTGAAGAGACCTGCAAGGAAGCTGGAGAGGAGCTCTTCATCAGGAACTGGAGTGACAGGACGAGGGGGAATGGGTGCAAACTGGAAAAAGGGAAATTTAGGTTAGATATTAGGAAGAAATTTTTCACTTTGAGGGTGGTGAGGCCCTGGCACAGGTTGCCCAGAGAAGCTGTGACTGCCACATCCCTGGAAGTGTCCAAGGCCAGGCTGGATGGGGCTTGGAGCAACCTGGGATAGTGGAAGGGGGTGGGATGAGATGATCTTTTGAGGTCTCTTTCAATGCAAACCACTCTATGATTCTATAGCTCTGTAGTTCTTACAAACAGATAATTTGAGAAAATTTTGAATGCAATCCTCCAAGATTTTGTGATTCAAAAAGACATAAGACAACTCTATTTCATGATCAAATCTGATTGACTTGATGTTATTGAAGTTTATGGATGTCTTATATCCCTGTAAATCAGATTTTTCTTGATTATAATGAAACCTATGCAAGGAATTCATTCTGTAGAATTATTGGGGGTTTAAGTTGTCTCTAAGTAGGTTAATTTTGTCAAATGTACCATTCCCAATTATTTGAATGTATTCTGGTTCTTCAAGATTAGCTTGTTTATGAACGTATTTTCCAACATTTCTAATTTTAGATGCTTTGATGGAGGGCTTAGTTTGATGTATTTTTCATCTATATGTGTGGCTGCAGCTGTTATTACCAGATGAATGTTTGTTAAGTATAAGGTTTGTTCTCCATTCGGAGTATCCAGTAACTGCTCAGATTAACTTTGGATCATACTCGCCAGCAAGTTTTATCACTGGAATTTTGTTAAAAACTGAGCCCCTGCAAAATGTAGAATGTAAAGAAACTTTAAAGAAAATAAAGGATGGTTATACATGGACTTTGTGAGCAAATTAACATGTAAAAGCTAAAACACTTGCACTGGTTGAAAGTATTGAGAATTACTGGTTTTTGTAGTGTAAATATTGCACTAAAAAGCAAATTTGTGTACTGTGAACAGTTCAGTGTTTTTAATATAAAAATATAAAATATAATATAAAGTATAAATAGAAATATAAATATTTATATTGATATTGATATTTTATATTATATTTTATATAAAATATCAATATAAATAGTTGGAATAAAGTCATATCCTGGAACTAATCTGTCTCTTTTTTTAGTTCTGTAGCTTCAGCTCTTTTACATGTAGAGACCCTAAATTTTTTTTAATGAAAATTTGGACCTTGTGTGATTAATTTAAATCTAATGACATCAGCTTATTTTCCTGTAGAGAGCCTTATAAGTAGCTGAGATACCCTGAGGCACTCCTCTATTAGCAGCTTAGAAAGAATTTTGCAGAGAAGAGCTTGTTTTTGAGGGGGGATAGAGGATAAGGGCAGAAGAACACACCTCTGAAGCTGCTTCATTTTGGTGGGGGAACCTTGACTAGATGGAGATACTATGATTTTTCATCTTGGGAAAATCTCTTCAAGTCTTCTGTCCATGTAGAGAGATCTGTTCTGTACTTTGGTAGATGTAGGAGTGTTTCCTGCTGCAGCATCCCTTCCTTCTTGGCAACGTGGCTTTTCCAGCTCCAAGGTTCTCCTGTAAGCCACTGTAAAAGCAGAAATCCAAAACCCCAGGCACAGGGTTGTGTCTCTTGTTTCTCACCGAAACCTCTGGAACTGACTATTGCCAAAGATGTATTGCAGAGGGAGATAATTAATCTCTGAGAAACTGCCTTCTCTCTCAGCTGGCCCTGAAAATCTTATCAGTGGAGCAAATGCTGTGGCTGTTATCCCATTCCTTCAGATAGCAGCTTCTATCCCAGAACCTCTGGGATGTGGAGCACACTTAGTTGGGATCACAGAACACACTTGAGTGAACCCATTGCTTTGAATGCAGCAGATGTTCCTGGGAGCTGCAGAGGTCTAGCTTTATTGATTCCAAATATTCTGCCAAAACTTAACGACTTGACGAAATAAAAACAGAGAATTTTCCACCAGTTTCTTGTGGCTGACAGCTGTGCATGGAAAAGGGTGCCTGGATTTTTATTTATTTCTTCTATTTCTCATGTGTTCAGATGACACTTCCTATAACAAATACTAGCAGGTAAGTAAGGAGTCTTACATTTTCTAGTTAAAACCTGTCACTTATCTTGTCATAAAAGTACAGACGCTTCCCAGTATTCAGAGGGAAAACCAGACAGTGAGATACACAATGTGAACATTACAAAAATTGCAGTATTTCCATTACTGGTGTGATCCAAGGCACACAGACGAGACTCTTCCTGAAGATGTAAATTTCTTACCAGGAAAATAGCTATAATACAGAATAATGTAAAACTGCCTTCGTTCCTGGTGTTCCTTCTGAGTGCCAAGTCTTGAGCTTTTTTAGCTGTCACCCTCATTCTTCTGCAAATAGCACAATCTAGTTAATATTTTCCACTTGGAGCCCACATGCAGCAGCTCGGACAGTTTCAGATAAATGGTGCCAGACAGCGACAAGCTGGGTGGCAATATTAACCTAGAAAGCTGTCAAGTAGCAAGAAACACATTCCTGTTTAAAAAGGTGATTGTTCCACGTGTTGGACAACGATTCAGAGACAAATAAGCTACAGGTTTTGGTGCATGTGTTCTCTAAGTGGGCAGATGGTCATGGGTTACTACGCTTAAAGCATAAAAGAATTTTCATTTGCAGCTAGTAAGGGGTTTCAAATTCGTGGGTATTTCTAAAAACCACGTTGATGAAAAGCTGCAGGAGCAACTGAAATAGAAAATCTGTCACAGCGCAGCAGATACAGTGCAATTTTGTGTTAGCAGCTCTCCCAGCTCTGTGTAACTTCAGCTGGAGTTTGGTGTCTGAGCCTTCTAAAATTAAAATCCTGAGTATTCTGATTACAGTGGAAGTGTGCAAGAATATTAAAAAGTGGCTTTGGTTTCCTAGTTACAAGTGTGTTCATCACAGCTCGTTATGTATGTAAAGAAATTCAGGAAAAACCGAAGGGAGAGATGGATGGTATGGCAAGCATTTTCTCTAATTCTGTCCAGACAATAAGTCCAAGCAAGAAAAATTAATTGTCTGGTGGTTATTATATTAAAAAAAAATAAAAAAGGAAGGCTTATGTCTTTGCTCATGTTTAACAAAGTTAATTTTCAGGAAGAACAAATGCAATGATAGTGCAAAATTTTGCATTAGTACAGTAATTCTGTTAATGTCCTGCCTTCCTGTAAATGTGGCTTTAGGGATCAAGTTTCTTGGCAGAAGGCAGCGTGGATGTAGCCTCAGTTCTTGAGAAGGTTCATGTAAGTGAATCAGAGAGAGCACCGAAGAGCTATTAGGGCTATGGTATACTGGAAAAGTGAGCTTGATGCTTTCATTCCTCAGTATCAGCCAGACAGTTTGGCCTCAAATGACAATCTTCTGGGGTTAGAGATTCCACAGAGATGGACAGCAATTTCCAGAATTTCAGCGAGTCCATTTGTGTTTGTGCATTGCTGAGATGCTGAAAAAGTGTGGTGTGTGTTGAGTAGATTATTTCTCTTTTCAGCAATTCTATCCAAGTGTAGAGGTGATTTGTGGTAAGTTCTTATCAACTAAAAAGTGAAAAGTTAGGAAGTAAAGGTATTGTCTTGCTGAAAAAATATGTTTTCATTTCTTTGTTTCATCAAATAGTGCCAGGGTGCTGTTGTGTCAGTAATTTCATATATGATGTTAACATGCTGGTTCCTAGACAACAAAATGTGTATTTCAAAGAGAATTTGCAATTTCTAACAACTTCAAACTTATTCTTGTGCCTTTCTGTGCACTATAAAGACATGCCCATGGTGTGAGATGAGGAGCTAAACCTTGCTTTGAGGTCATGAACAGAAGTTCTGCCCTGTGACAGCTGAGGGTCAGCTTTGCATTTCTATGGCCTGGGCACTCTGACTGATGTCATCTGCACGTGGATTTATTCATTACTGAGTGGAAAGCTCAAGTGGCATAGCAAAAATAGCCAAGATACAGAATTATCGATGTCTTTATGTTCAGGCTACTGACTGAATTTATTGTCGATTCTGGACTGTGAAATTACATTCTTTGCATGATGAATTCAGCCCCCAAAAAGAATGGGGATTTATTTAGTAAGTGTTGCTTTGCAGTTCTGAAGAACAGAGGCAGTGCACTGGAAGAGGCCTTTTCGCCTGACCTGCTTTTCTGTCAATTTAACACTTTTTCCCCCAGTTCCCTGTGGCAGTTCATTACACAGGAGCCAGTGATACATGGGCAAGAGAGAGGCTGATTGCCTCTCCAGAACCAGCATCCTGCTGGGGACCACACTGGCTGTAATGTGTTACATTCCAGGGATTTGATAGCTACATGTGCTTACACAGCCCTGTCTGTACATGGGATTTTGAATGCTGAATGTGAAGAGACAAAATTTGTCTGTGCCATTACGCAGTTGGCTTCCCCTCTCTCAATTATACAAATGACACCTCTGCAATGCCTTTCTCTTAGTTATCTTCATAGAGGTCACAGCTCTGGCTCACATGTGACCACTACAACTAGAATATGTCCTGGAGAACGACAGCACAAGTGTTTCTGTTTGAAAGCAACCCTGATGGTAAAATCCCACATGTGAGCTGCACTGTTTTGTTTGCCAGACCCTTCTGATGACTTCTTACAGCATCTCCCTTGGTGTTGTCATGGGCCTTCTTGAGGGGAAAAATCCCCATACCCTTTAAAAAAAAAGGTTTTAATGGGCAGAACTATCCAGATCTACCGAGAGCCAATCAGAATAATTGCACAATGGATATAGATATGCAGACAAATCTGGCTTTAAGCTTTTTATTTTTGTACTTTGAGATGTTTGTGTGTCTGAAACATTATTGTCTGTACTGCGCATTTCACTAGGTACGTGAGCTGATGACTCAGGACTAGAAAAAACTTATCTTGACATTGGGCCTTGGGTTGAAATCGCCTTCAGGGTTATGCAGGTGTATTTTGGTGCTGGGCTAAAAGATTATGGCACTTATCTGGCCAATTAATTACTAGTTAAAGCACAGAAAATACTGAGAGCCTCCAAGTGGCATAGAAGGACCCAGCTGTGACATTTCAGTATATGTGGCTGTTCTTTCTCCTCTGGAGGTCTCCTCCTGTTTCCAAAGTAACACAAAGTAATAGTAAAGTTGTCTTTAAATACAAAAGGGAAGTTCCCTGTTGGAGAGGACATGGTGAAAATACAAATTTCCCTTTGCATGTGGACGATGAAGTGGAAAAAGGCAGAAGGTGTCATGCTGCAAGGGTGGCATGGAGGGGAACAGCAGCTGGAACCTGACACATTCACAGAAGAGATTAGCATTTTCCAGGCTAATCTAGAGTATCTGAGGAATCTGACCCCTGCGGTCTTGTCAATGGACACTCCAGTTACTGAAGGGGCATATTTTTTCCCAGGAATCTGCAGAAATGTGTGGTGTAGAACAGAAACTCTCTCCTCTCCCCTCTGATAGGCTGCTCAGCTGTCTGGATATGGGGTTTTCCCCCTTAAGCAGATTTTTTAAAATTTAAATTAGGACTGTAGAAGTTCTGTGAATGTGTGAAGTCTCTTCACTGGAAACTTTCCCCCCATTGCTTGCCAACTGCTGCAGACCTGAGAGCTGCTCTGGTTTCATTCTGTTTATTAGGACTACACTGACCTGGAAGAGAGAAAGTGAGAGTGGGGTCTGTAATTCATGATGTATTTGACATCCTATTTTAAAAATATGATAAACTGATTTTTGATTTATTTTATATCTTTAACTGGCAGTGTCACTCTTGGAGACGAGCTGGCATGTGTGGTACTTTGGGTGTTGCCTGGCTTTTGTCAGAAGGGCAGACCTGTCCATTTTAGCTTGTAAGAGATACATTCCCCACTGTACCTGCATAGAGCTGCAGTAACCAACACTGCCTTATAGTTTCTGTTGGCCAAATATTTTTGAGAGATTATGTCTGGAATTATTTTGCTGTAAAAGCTAAAATGACACACTTTGTTCCCTTATATGTTTCATCATTCCCTCTATTTTAGGTCAGATGATTCATCTCTGCATTACTGGTTCTGCATTTCCATTGCCTTAATTGGGTCTTTCAGAGTCATTACAGTCTGTATAGAATTGTCAATGCTATTTCTAACAACATACAGATTTGTTCCCTCCCTTCATTCCTCCCTTCCGTGGCAGGGGATGTTGGAATTAGATGACCTTTAAGGTCCCTTCCAATCCAAACCATTCTGTGATTCTGTGATTCCTCTCTTCCTCCCTGCTCTCTCTTCTCTGCTTTCCCTGATTTCCCCTCCTCACCTTCCCCAGTCCCAGGTGTTTTCTTTCCTCCTGTCTTTGCTGCAGCCCAGCTTTTCAGGGAGCGAGCTGGGTTTCACTCACTCTCCTGCTGAAAGGTGACTTGTTTCCTTTAGCCACAAGTAAACTCTTCATGCTGTTTTAAGGTACAGCCAGGTGCCTACAAAAATCCTTGCAGGCCAAGGGTGTCAGGAGATGCCCCGGACCAGCACATTTACAGAGTATTTCAGATACTACATCAGCAGTTATTGATTCTCATTTTTAGCCGCAGGTCCCAGCACACGGGGGGTGACGTGGTTGCTTTTCTTCCCACCTTTTCCTACCAAGGTGCCTGCAGACACCAGGAACAGCCCCCACCCGAGTGTTTGGCAGCACAGGACAGCACTTGCTTCTGTGTACAGCGATTAAGAGCTGGGCTCAACCTAATTGTACCTCCATCTGTCAGTAGGGTGCAGCTGCTGGGTGTGGAGAGGCCACTGCAAGTGCTGGAGTTAACCACATCTTAACAGATTATCACTGGCCACCTAAACTGAAAAATCTGGCTGGAAACATGCTTTTGGACAGTGGTGAACAAAATAAAATACTAAGAAGAGTGCTTAATATTTAGAAGTGCCGTGCATGGGGCCTAATTTTTCTTAGATTTGTGTTCAAAGGCAGTGTGTGCATTCACGGTTGAAAGGAAGCACTTGAAAAGGAAGCAATTTGTCATTACTACTTACAGAGAAACTTTCTGTTTGGTATTTTAAAATCCTGAAGTTAAAGAGGATGATTAATTACAATCATGTAATACACCTCTGCATGTAAATAGTCCTCATTAACCCTGCACTAAATTTATAGCTTCTGGTGGAGCTGTGCCTTTTCTGCTCACTTGAAAGACTTGAACCTTTCAAAATCATCTCCTTTCCAATTAAAACTTAGGAAAGAATGAGCATTTGCTCTCAAAATATTTTAAGCAAAAAAAGGTAATTAATGTTATAGTTTCCAGGACTGGGAGCTATAAATTCAAGACAGAAGGAAAAGGAGGGTTATTTTAACCGTGAGGATTATTAAGCACTGGAAAAATTTGCTGAGGGATGTGGTGGCTTCCCTGTCACCGAGGCTGGGTTCCTGTGGAGGTTGTGCTACAGCTGCTGCATGTGCCCAGTGTGTTCCCCAGGTGTGGTGGTGTGTCCAGAGCCTGTAGGAAAATTTCAGCAGGGAATTTCCCCACCCAGATCTCCTTGAAGCTCCAAATGGAGCAGCCCTTCAGGTAATACTCAGGTAATATTTCAGGGTAATGTTGAGCGGGCACAGACCACTCTTAATTCCTGCTAAGCTGCCTACTGATTGCTGTCACTCAATAGCTACGGAGTTTGGTGAATTAAAGAGATTGGAGTGTCTTAAACTGCTGAAATTTCTGGACATCTGTTTAGCTTCAAGACTGGGATCATTGGAATAAAACCTGGGCAAAACTTTGCATTGTGTCACTAATGGATGACCTAAAAATAATAAATTCAGGGCATTCTCTCAAGATAGAGCAATAATTTTCTGTTGCCTGGCAATGTCTCTGGCACTGAATACAGAGCTGGGAGTTTATTTTATGATGCTGTGCAGAAAAATTTGTTTACAATTTTCCACTGTGATTCCCCCAAGAGGAAGAACCCATGGCTCATACAGAGAGAGCAAACGTTAATGACACCTTCTATTCATCTTGGCAAATTTATGACCAAGTTTCCATCCCTCCTTTTGTACTTCCAGAAATATTTACGCAGACACTTGTGTTTTCTCAATTCAGCCCGATTATTTTCAGTGGGAATTAGCTTGAACTTATGCTAGACACCTTATGATAGCATAATTTAAATTTTAGTTGATTTTTATGTACTCTGTTTTTAATAATCCTGTCTTCACATGGCAAGCAAAAATCTTTTCCCATTTGTTTCACGGAGGACTAAGGAATTTTCTAATGTAATCCTAGATGACATTTTATTAACCATACAGTATGTTTGGCATGGTTTAAAGGGAATGTTATTCACCCATGATGTCCTCTGCTTGATAGAAGAATCTGAAGACTCAAATTTCATAATATCCTTCAGGCAAGTAAGCAGCTGTATCCCCCCCAAACAACAGTATTTACTATCACTTGTAAGACTGGGATATTTTTGTGACTGAATTAAACCCCAGCAACAAAAAAGATAAATTGAATGGTTTGGTTTTTGGTTTTTTTTCTCTTGGAATATACTGCTAAGAGGGGGACAGAAAGCTCCGTGGTTTCTTGGGCTGGGATAAGCTTTTCCTATGACCTGGGATAGGCCCAGCCTGCATTTTCAGGGAAATACGTTAACACTGGAAAGAGGCTTGTATGAACTGGCTCCACGAAGAAGGACATGAAATAAATCATCCAGAGCTGTTCTGGTGGCAGTCACCTATTACACATTTGGAAAGCAAATGCCTGCTAAAATCAACAGTTTGAAATACTCTGAGTTTCTTCTCTCCATTGGTATTTTAACATTTGGTCAATCCCTGTGATGACTGTAACCCCCAAATCTCCTTTTACAGTCAGTTCCATTGGAGAGGATCCTGCTGATCAAAATTAGGCTTGGCTGGTGATGAGCTCAACAGAGCCAGAGAGATTTTGTTCTTGTTTTTCTTTTGTTTACATGGTAACTGTCTCTTTCCTCTTCCCATACGGATGAATGTCATGTAGCACTAGCAGAGATGTGCTGCCCTTTGCTTGCCAGCAGAAGTTTCTAATAATTGAATCACTTCAATGCTGAAATTTAGAGGCAAGACTTTTCAAAAGAAAAAAAATTTGATATGCAACCAGTTGAACTTTGTGGCATGTCAAGACCACCGTGTCACTCCCACATCTTAAAAAGAATTAATTCTTTTCTTCTTGTGGGAAAGGTGAGGAGGTTGTCTAAGTCATCAAAATTCACTGTTCGAGTCACAGATTTTTTTGCAGCATCTTGGTGGTTTTAAGCAAAACCTCAGCAGCAGCTTCTTTTCATGGTACAGGAAAAATAATTCAGACATCAAACTGATCCTAGCTCAGTCTGTTAAATACTTTTTGAAGAGGACAGATTTTGAGCTGCTCCTTCAACACAGGAAAACAGAATAAGTTCCATTTGTTTTCATAGCAGCTAATTGCATAATGTGATTTAGCTTGAATGCAGAGGGCTGGAAAGAATAAACAACTTAATAAGGTGCTATGGGACTTGCCTTTATGATGCACATGTAAAGACTTGTTAAGGATAGAGGCTTAAAGTAAACTGATAGACAAAAGCTTCTACAGGGTGTTTACAACATCCAGCTCAAGCACCCAATGTGCAAGGGAGCATTTCCCTCCTCATGGATTGCACACAGTTACAACCCACTGTTTCTATTTCTTTGTTTCTTTTTCATCCTTATCACATTTGCTTTCAGTAAAAAACGTGATGCTTAAAGAGTGTAATAATCGTGGTTGAAAAGTGGGGTTTACAAGACCAAGCTGCAACAGGCTGATACAGTTCCATCATATTAAATTTAAATATTAACAGTGCTGAATCAAACACAATTCCTCCTGCAAGGGTTGTATCTTTCCATGGATGTATTTATCCACTTACGTGTGCTTTTTCTGATGCTTGTATGTATTTGTTTATATATACAAAGCACATATGTTTGTGTGTATATGTATACACCTATAGACACATATGTATATAAAAATAAATGTGTATAATGGCAGAGACTTATAAAGGAACAAACCTAAGCAAAACATTAATCTGCCTTTAATATTCAGACAGATAGAAATGTGAAAAGGGGGAAGACAGAAGAGGTCCTAAAAGTAAATGAGATGAAAAAAACTTTTCTGTTGAGGTAATCATTAGTGCTGCTCGTGGGAATGCGGAAGAGATTTTCCAAGTGGACACTGAGTTATGTGCATAACCCTTGCCCTTTTGGGAAAACAGTCCTTTCAAATTTATTTTTAGACAACTCTAGATAGAAAACCAGCCCATTTTGTTAGGGACTACGTAGTTGCATAATGTGAGCACATGATTCTTCAAAATGTGGATGTTTGCTTTTAAAAAAAATGAAGCTGGGCTTCCCACTTTTGTTGTTGGTGCAGCAGAAGGAAAGGGAATACAGGTATTAGTGGAATTTGACTTTGCCTACTCTTGATCATGTCTGCCTTGGAGGATGTTTCAGCAGCATCTGACAAGCAAAAATGTTCTGACTAATCCTTCTTTTCTCTGCCTCAAGGATCTGAGGATTACACAGATTTTTTCAGGTGTACATCATCCTTTGTTCCGCATTAAACTCCAGGTAATTTGCTGAGTTTTTGGCTGCTTCCTGGCACTTGCTGCAGCTCTTCAGAGTGCAAAACTGCCTCAGCCATGCCATTTTTGACATGGAAATGCTGCTTTAGTTGTGGATCATATGATAAATCCTTTCTTACTGGACCCTTGTTATCCATAAAATATCCTTGTTACCATGAGGGTGCTTTTCTGTGTCCTGCCACAACGTGAAGTTTCCACCTTGCTGGTAAGGAAACATCTTTGCCACATCCTGAGGAAGCATCAAATACCGGCACTGACATCAGGGTGATTTTCTCAGACTGATGATTAAGGTCCTACCCATCTGCTGCTGTTTATAAGCCCTCGGGGCTCATCCTGTGAACTTTTCCAGTGCCTAAAGTTGTCTTTAGTATTTTTGTCCCTTTTGCTTCTGGAAGGACAGGGTCTATCAAAACCAGATCTTTTGAAAGCAGGGAATGACGTTGCCCTTCAGTGTTTTTCCTTTTGGTTAGAAATAGGGGCATTTAGGCAAAGTGATAATTTATCCTCATCATCAGCTAAGCTTTTGCATTCTTATTTAAGAAATAAATTGCAGGAAAGGCATGGAAGTTTTGTAGACTGTCCTAAAGCCTTTTGTGACTTTGCCAGTGGGTCCCAGTCCATCCATCCCGTCAGATCTCTGAGAATAACAGTGAACCAAACAAAAATGTAGTAGATGCACACTTGTTTCATTTGCCTCCCACTTTTTAAGGCGTGCACACACATTCTCTTATCTCTCATTAAGCTGATTTCACTGATTCAGGTAATTAAATCAGCAGTGCTGCCTTTTGGAGGAGGCTGACACACCCTTGGCTCCCACCTTTCCGTAAGAATTTGAGGCAGTTTGTGAGCTGTCTCTCACACGGGACAATACTGAGTAGTTTTTAGAATATGATAGAAGCTAGTTGCAAAGAAGGAGAGTGATGAAATATGTGTGCTGATATTCATACTTGGCATTTTAGTGATAAATGAATGTTAATCACAACAACAGTCATGTTCTCATCATCCTTCAGTGGCAGCATTAGCATTATTGTATCCATAAACTGAAATTCCTATCATTTTCAGCAGCGAGTAACAAAGAAAATCCTCCCTGCCCCAGAGCTCTTGCAGTCCAAATATCACAAAGGACAGGGTTGTGTGCCTCCTTAACCAAAGCCAGATGTTTGATTTCAAGGAGGGAATTAAAATCTATTTTCACTAGGGATTTTTTCTCATGTGGAAGGTCAGCACGGGAGAAAGCACACAGGAAGTTCCCTACTGGCATTTGTGCTAATTAAGGGTGCAGAACGGATTCAGTAAATAACCCACTGCCTTCTCAAGCCAATATACATTTTGAAAATCATCTCCTTGTGAGCTTTAAATATCAGTTCTCAATATCTGGCAAAATAAGTTTTGTTGTGAGATTTTTTTTTTCTTTTAGTTAAATAGAGTAAGATAACTTTAGTTGGGATTTTTGTGGAGAGAAAAATCACCAAAATTATTTTCCTGCTGTTTTACAGTGCATGACCACATATTTCTCTTCACCTGAGAATGCCAAAACCTGGTGTGAAGTCTCTTTGAGCTCCAAACATGGAACTTCCTTGCCAGGCATCTCTTCTTTTTCCTGATTAGCTTTGCAAAGAAGGTGATCGATGGTTTCTTCTATGGGTTACCAAGCCAGTGATGCAATATATAATCTTTATTCCAAAGCATTTACATTTCTGCATCTCCTTTCAGCACTCTAGAGGTATCATAAAGAAACTGCTGATGTTTGTGTCAGCACTTGATGCCATTAGGAGGTACGAATGATTTTCTTTTCCTGAGTACCTGGAAAATCCAACAGTGCTGTCTAACTGAGGCAGGGGCTGCACATTGGAGAGGGTGTGGAAAGAGCAGGAGTTTTCCTGGCATCAGAAGTGGAAATATCAGTGCTGAGAAACTCCTGGGAGGCAGAGGCTCTTCCCCAGAGTGGTGTGAAACTCCTGCTCCGAGGACGGAGTCCTGGAGGTGCCGCCCTTGTGAGAGACTTGTGGGCTAATATTGGACTTCCACTCTTCCATTGCTTAATTCCCAGGTGCTGATGGAATAAACCCTGCTGGGGGGCCCTGTGCACGCTGGAGCTCTGCCCTCCTCTGCTTCAGCAGCAGCTTCAGCTCAACAGATGCTTCAGAGTGACTCGGTGGGCGAAACCGTGGCAAATGCCCACGTGTCCAAACGCAGAGTCAGAGCAGCAGCAGGAGCCTCCTGTGCTGAGCAATTCCGAGGGCGGATTAGCTCGGCACTGCCTTCTGGGCAAGGCTGGATTTTTGTTCAGGCTTGGCTTGTTCCTGACAGACACCTGGTGCAGGGGTTCTTACAAGGAGTCTGCAGTCTTTATTTGGGGAAAAGGTATGAGCAAGGCCCTGGAAAGCCCAGAGATGCTTTGATTTTAATCTCACGGATGATTTAATGTCAATCTAAAAAAAACCCCCAAAATTAAATTTCAAAGCAACAGTCCCGCTTGACAGCCAGCCAGGATTTTCTTTAAAAAAAAAGAGAAGAAAAAAGAAAAGCATTTCCTCACTGTGTACAGTGAGATCTATGAAACCACCAGGAAATTTTCTGTTTTTTCAGAATCCCCTCAGAGACACAAGTATGGGTTCATAACTTGTCTGGCCATTACATTTTGGCAGCTAGATTAAAACATTTATTCTTTTTCTTGCAGATGAAGTTTCCTCGTACCTCAAACTTTCATTTCATATTGGTTTTAATAATTTGTTGTTTCAGTCATCTGGTGCTTTTCTGCCCACTTAAAAAGCTCCCCACCTCCTTTGTACTGAGTAATCCAGTATTTGTTCTGGGTTAGTCACAATTACAGGTATTAACAGGGAGGAAAAAAGAAACAATACACCTCCCCCAAACAACTTACTTTGTTCCTTCTCCTAAACAAATCTATTCAAGTGTTTGTATCTTCTAACCAGGTTAAAATGTGCTGGTTTTTTGTGAATCTGATTGAATTCCTTACTCAGTATTCACACAGTAGGAGCAGGATGCTATCCCATACCTTGGTGTTATCGTAGGTTCCCTAAATCCGGTGTTTCTGCTTTGAAAGGCTCCTCCTCCTCCTCCTTGAGCTGCTCTGCTTTTAATTGAGGTGGCTCAGGAGCACACACAACAATGTGCCTTTAGGTCCTTCAAAGTGAGAAGCTTCCTGTAAACATCTAAATTTAATGCATCAATAGAAGCTCTGACACAAGTTGGTAGATTTGCCTCTGAAACCACTTAGGAAAATCATCAGGAACGTGTACTTGGGTCTGCGTCTATGTCTCTGTAACTCTTAGCTGGCAGTGAGGGTTAAATCTTATGTTGACCAACAGCAAAAAGCAGATTGTGTGTTTTGGTTGGTTTATTCTGTGCTTCAAATCTGCTGAACAGAGGCAGGTTATGCATCTGTGTGCAGGAGATGGATTCACAAGTGGGATTTCCAGTTGCGTGCACAGTCCTTTGTCCTTCCCATCCGTGTCTCAGCTGTATGTCAGATGGGATTTGGAGGGATAAAAAAGGTGAAGTCATCCTTCTTCCAAGAGGAGCAGCAGGTGCCTTCAGTCAAAAATGGGTTACAGGCAGCAGCAAGGGCACAAGCCAGTGAAGCAGGGCCAAATCTTTGGGCTGGTCACTGGTGTTTACTGTTCTTGAACCCTGTGGGTGAGCAAGGAAGTGGGATTGGTGTCAGTGCCCATTCCCAAACCTTTGCTGCAGGGATCTGATGGCAGCCTTGTAACCCACATGGGGATGCCGAACAGGAGACCCTCTGACTCTTCTCCCAATAAACCTCCACAGCAAAAGGCAATTCCCACCTCCCAGCCTGCTTTCCCTCAAAAACGCCTGGTTTTAGAGCTAGGAACAAGAAGCAAGCTACAAAATATCTCAGATGGGATTTACTCCCCTGCAGCGCTGCTAAATCACGGATGAGGTGTGATCGAGTCTCCTCTGGTACCCAACTCATGCCTGAGGTGTGATTGAGTCTCCTCTGGTACCCAACTCATGCCTGAGGTGTGATTGAGTCTCCTCTGGTACTCAACTCATGCCTGAGGTGTGATCGAGTCTCCTGTGGTGCCCAACTCATGCATGAGGTGTGATCAAGTCTCCTCTGGTGCCCAACTCATGCATGAGGTGTGATCAAGTCTCCTCTGGTGCCCAGCTCGTGTTGGGGATGGGACCCTGCCCTCGAAGTGCTGGAGGGAAAAAGAGCTTCCCTGTGCTGAGATTGCACAACGTCCTCTCAGAGGAGCGGGGCCAGGCAGAGGTTCAGCGTGACCTCTGCCTGACTCATATTTTTTTCCTGCTGTTACCAATAAGAACTTTTTCCTCATGAGTCACTTTGAAACGGTTTGTGCGTGTTCAGGGAAAAAAAAAAAAAACAAAACCAAAACCCAAAGATTTTCCTGACGAACGGTTTGCTGGTGAGACAGAACAAATCACTGGGTACTGTCAGGGACTGTTCTGCCTGCACAGTTCAGCTAATGAGCTCCTAGGGCTGTCAGTGATTTTTTGTTACTGTCATTTGTGTGTGTCTCTTCATTTTAATGCTTTCTTCTCTGAAATGCAACAGTGAAAAACACGAGTGCTACTCTTCCGCTTTTTGGATGCCTGAAGCTCAGGGGAACAATGACCCCTTCAAAAAATTGCCAGTTTAGCTGTGTCCATCCTAACATAGACCTAAAATACGCTGGCAAAACTGTGGTTTTTCTCTTCTACTTTCTTCTCAGGTAACGTAAACGAAAGCACATTTGTAGTATTGTAGCTGTGACCCCTACAAGGTCTGAAATACTGGGATTTCTGCCCCTTCCCATCCCCATGGCTTCCTTGCAGTGGCAGATTTGACCTGTGTGACTCACAGCACAAGAGCTCTGTGGCAGTGACAGGGAATTCAAATCCCTGGAATCACAGACAAGCATTTTAACTCTGAAAGCTGAACAGTTCCTGAGAAATTCTTTTCTCTGTAGGGAATAGGCATTAAGGTGTCCATTATACGCATTCATTTTCAGAAGCAGGAAAAAGTTTGTATCCTGATGGCAGGAACAATTTATTTTTTGTATTTGGCTGCTAAAAGGTTATTTCTGGCTAAGTCAGCCTGCTCCTCTCTTCTAGAACATTATTGCCTTGCTGATTGATTTAAGCCAGTTTTGACAGATCAGCTGCAGGCTCAAAGACAATTAAGTTTCTGCAGTTTTTGTGGAGTTTAAAAGTGCAGAAGAGGGGAGAAACCTTAGCACTGCCCCACGAAGGGAAAGACTGGCTTGAGCTCAAACATTGCTAATTGTCTGAAATGCCACAGCAGAAGCAGTTTTTAAGGCTGCCCTGATGGTGAGACAAAATTCACTGGGCACCAGAAAATGCAGTCATGGGGAAGAAATCAGATGGAAATCAGGTCTCATCTGAACTTCTTGTCACTTTCATTGGCAGCATGGTTTTGCCTTTGCCTTCCTGTCCTGGATCTGTTCATTTCCACAGTGAGATCTTCAGGACTGGTGGCATCTCCATCCATTCCCACAGTCTGCTGTGGCCATAGCCTGGACTTTCTCAGACTGACAGGCTGTAATCAGGCTGAAACTGTGGGAGCCTGGCTGAGGTCTCTGGGTATTTACTGACAGCTGATTTTGAGAGGTTTTTGAGTGGTCAGAAGGTCAAGGGAGGTGGTTCTGCCTCTTTTCTCTGCCCTCGTGAGACCCCACCTGGAAGGCTGCATCCAGCTCTGGGGTCCACAACATAAGAAGGATGTGAACCTTTCAGGGTGTATCCAGAGGAGGCCACAAAGATGATCAGAAGGCTGGAACACCTCTGCCATGAAGACAGTCTGAGAGAGCTGGGGTTGTTCATCCTGGAGAAAAGAAGGCTTTGGGGAGATCTTGGAGCACTTTTCAGTGACAAAAGGGGGCTTATCAAAAGGAAGGAGATACATTTTTTTGTATGGCCAAATAGTGGCGGGGGGGAAAAGGGGCAATGTTTTTAAACTGAAGGAGGGCGGGTTTAAATTAGATATATGGAAGAAATTATTTACTCTGAGGGTGGTGAGGGTTGCCCAGAGAAATTTTGGATGCCACACCCCTGGGAAGTGTTCAAGGCCAGGTTGGATGAGGCTTGGAGAAACCTGGTGTAGTGGGAGGTGTCCGTCCATGGCAGGGGGTTGGAACTGGATGATCCTTAAGGTTCCTTCCAGCTGAAGCTACTCTGTGATCCCATGATTCTAGGTTAAATGATTTAATAGTTCTCCAGCTTTAGATCCTATTCATCCACAGGAAGATGTGCTGGCTTCTGAAGCACAGAGCAGTTTTTGTTGTATTCCCAATGATATATTCCTCAAATATATATTCCCAATGAGCCCTTAGTCCTGTTCCCCTCGTGCAGATCAGTCTGTCTTGAAATGTCATGACCATTTTCTGCATCTGAAATAATGATTGCTTTATAGACAAAATAATACAAAGCAAGAAAGAAATGTTCCAGCAATGACCTTTCTATGTCAAACCCCTTGCCTAGAGAAGATCAGGATCTTCTAAGTGACTAATTAAATCAGAAGTGAACCTGTCTAAAGCAATAAATGCCTAAAAAGTATGATGAGAAAGCCTGCTGTCAGCCGCAATATTTCAATTACTGATAGTACAGCCTAGGAGAGTCAAATCCCATCTCTAAAAATCTGCTTCTTGATCCTGTAACATTATCCACAAATGGATTTTGATGTGGCTTTTATTGGCACAGCCTTTCCTTGTATAAATTGCAAACTTTAGATCAGTTTAGACATTAGAAACATAACTGCAGAAAGTATAAACAACAGAGACAGGAGAACTGATCAGCTCCAGATGACTGTGCCAGGAGGACTGGGATGAGCTCCTTCCAGGCTGGAGCCCAGCTCACTACCAGCCCTACCCAGGGCTTCTATTCCACAGAATCTTCTTCTCCTTCTGCGTTCCTCTCTCCACTCTCCTTCCTCACCACCAAAGAGGGAGTGGGCAAATCTTCTGCTGGAGTCCTAAGACAGAATCACAGAATCATTTTAGGCTGGGAAAGACCTCTGAGATCATCGAGTCCCAGCTGTGCCCGATGCCCACCTTGTCCCCAGCCCAGAGCACTGAGTGCCACCTCCAGCCCTTCCTTGGACACCTCCAGGGATGGGGACTCCAAACCTCCCTGGGCAGCCCCTTCCAATGCTTGACAACTCTTTCAGTGAATGAATTCTTCCTGATGTCCAACCTGACCCTCCCCTGGAGCAGCTTGAGGCATTTTCTTCTTTTTCTGTCGCTTGTTCCCTGGGAAACAGACAACACCTACTTGAAAGGAACAGGGGAGAAAACGCCAAAAATTTATCTGTGAAATACAATGATGGTTACTAAAAATGTAGTTGTAGGCAGTCATCCATGCATGTACAGATAGTCAATTATCCAAAATATCAGTGAATCTGTAGCTTCCCCGCAGGAGACACTGTGTTGGCTTGTGCTGAGCAAGTGCAACTCATCACAGTAGTACAGAGAGCAAGCACTGCTGCAAGGGATGCAGAACATCATATTAAACTTGCTGCACTTAACACAGGACAAGAATGTGGCTGGAAGATGTGGAAAGGACGCAGGATGCATCCTTAATTGCCTGAGTGGTCTTTTCCAGTGTCTGCATTGCTAAAAAGTAAATTGCTGTGAGCCTAACTGATTGTAACTGAAGCAGTAATGCAGATATAAATCATGGACTTGCATGCAGAACCTCATGGAATTTGCGAATTGTGAGATAAATCCTGAAATACGCATGACTTCTGTATCCATTTCTTGTTTGGATTAACCGTTCACTGACTTTTCTCAATTTTTTATTTGAAAAGGGGGTTCTGCACATTCTGTGTTTAGGAATCATTTAAATCACTACTGCAATGCAGTTCCAACTCAGATGCAGTCCAATTCACATGCCAGTCTGGCATTACCTATATTTGAAATTGGGCAAGACATATACTTCTTTATAGAAGGGACCAAGTAATTTCTAAGGGCTAAAGATCTGGTTTTTGTCAGTTCTAGCCAAAAAATTTCAACCAAGGTATTTTTCCTAGAAAAATTAGATTGTTTGAAAAAAAATACAGATTATAAAGAGAAATATTTCTATTTAAACATTGAATTTCACTGACTTAAGTTGTCTTTTTTATAATTATTTATTTATTAGTGGGGTTTTTAAGCCAGATGGCATCATCTGCCCAGCCTGCAGCCACGGGCTCATTGTTGCCTCCCTGACAGGAGATGTAGGTGGTCCATCTGTGGATACAGCCTGGCAAGACATCCTGGTGCTAAGGTACACATTCTCCTTAGAGCAGAAATGCTTCCAAATAAGTTCTTTTTTTCTTTTTTCCTTTTTTTTTTTTTTTTTTTAAATTTCTGTTGAAGCGTTCTACAATACTGATTTCCTTTCTTTTTTTCTAGGCAAGCTTTATTTTTCCTCTGTTTTTCTTCCTTTTTAATTTTCTTTTCCCCTTGATGAGCTTGGTACTTGATTTTCCAAGCCAGAAGAACAGCTCAGAAGTGCCTCAGTGCTACACAAGGCCCCAGCTCTCCTATCTGAACATCCACAAATGAGAGGGTCTGTGGTTCCAGATCCCTTTCATCCACATGAGATTGTCTACAACACTGTGATGCAAATTTAAGTGCTTCTCTGAACATATTGCCTCAGCTCCAAGAGCTGTACCTGTGATTTTCCATCCTTTAGTGTCAGCTCCTCATAAAATATCATCCCGTGTTCGCTCCTTGTCTTTGCATGAGCCAAGTGACATTGCACTGAAGTTCTTGTCGTGTGTTGTAAAGCTGGAGGCACATCTATCTTGGGAATGTGCCTTCGTTATTTAGGCAATTAAAAAAAAAAACGGATTTTTGGTTTCTCCGACCTGATTCACACCCTGCTTAAGAAGGTTCTTGATTGCCTGGCATTGCTCTGGCTTAGGAGATGCTGAAATTGCAGTGGAATGAGGGGCACAATGAAAGCAATTGGACAAACACCTTAAACTCAGGAATAAACATTGGCATAGATATTTGATTTTACTCTTAGTTTGCTTTCAAGGTACAGAATTAAAGACCTTCGAAGCAGTAGCACCTGATGTGTGGACAGGAGCTGAATTCAGGATGTTTATACCTGATATTTGAGGTGTGTAAATCTGGCTCCGAGATGCTGAGTGTTTAAGGTGTGAGAGGGAATAAGTGCTCTGGAGGATAAACAGGGACTAAACCAGCAGTTTTAAAATGCCTTCCTCTCAAAAATCAGGCCAGGGGAGCCAAGCTGAACAGGCAGAAGAGGCAGATTCCCCGGAGAGAACACGAAGGAGAGAGAACCAGTGGAATTCCCAGTGGAGCCTCTTTGTTTCTGTTGCCAGCAGTTATCACCTCCCTGCAAAAGGTAAAAAACCCAGAGCACCTTTTTCCCTGATCCAAAAGCCTACGTGTAGGGACAACCAAGCTCTACCCCCTTGGAAACAAAGGGATAAGAAAGGCTTATCCAGGATGGGCCCTGCAATGGCCAGGATCACTCTTGTTTCTGTTCTCATCCTCTGGGCTGCTGCACGGCAGGGAAGGGGAGATGAAATCAGAGGTGAGTGAAGCAAAACTGGCCAGAGGACAGCTTAGTTTGGATGTGGGATAGATACTTCTCTGAAATAAACAGCCACGGTGGCCACTCTCTGGAGAACTGGCAATGTCCCAGCCACCATTTAAGAATGCTCTGTCGATAATTAAACAGAGAAAATCTAACCAAGCAAAAATGCAACCTTTGTCCCCAGCCTTTCATCCTCGGGCAAAATCCTTGTCATTTCCTTTGTGCCAGAAATGAGCAAGGAGAATTTCTGATTTGTCTTCAGTATTGTGCAAATTTTTGTGAAAACTGTCTTTAAGATAAGCTTTAGGAGGAAATGATGTAGTGATGTGCCTGGCAAATTCCTAGAGATGCATAAAATGAGGTTGTAGAAGACATGCTTAAATTTCATCTGTGGTATGGGCTGTAATTTTGAAAAACCCTAACCCAATTGTAACTGCTAAATGAACTCCTAATTTACTCTTCATTTCTGCTTTGATTTATTTAGATGAGAAAATACTGTGATTTTGGCTGCTCTTTGTTGCTTTTCTTTACTTAAGTGGTTTTGTGAGGCTCAGTTAAATAGAAACCATATTTCTTAGAACCTTGCAGACTTTTCTGTTACTCTGTCAAAGCCTCAGCTGAAAAGATGCTTGTAGAGATTAGGGCCAACAGAACCCCCATCCTAGTGCCATTTAAAGTAAATAGCGTTGACTTTAAAATTTGGAATTTGTAGAAAAATCGAGCCCATGATCCATTTATTTTTCATGTTTTGGAGCGTTTGCGTTTCAAAACTGAGCTTGAATCTGCCCTCCATGAACCTGTTCCAACAGATTATTTTTAAGGTTATGTCAAGACAAGAAAGGGGCTTATCTTTCAGTCTCGCTGCTCTCCAGTGAGAAAAGATTTTGCAGATCCCAGTGGCACCTGTATCCCGTTGAGTGGTGAAGTTTCCAGAATTGCAGCTCTGTCTGTGGCATAAATGCTGTGAAGCATTTTTTAATGCTGTTTTTTTGGTCATGCTCTCAGTTCTGACCTGGGTTTAACCTTGAGTTCTAAGGAGCCTGCTCCTGTGCAGCCTTTGCTCCCAGGCTTTCCTCTCAGTATTGGTTTCTATTAATAAAGGGTTTGCTTTAATTGTTTATGCTCTTGCTTAACATAAAAGAAAAAAAAATTGGTATTTTCCCTGATGGTGCTGAAAGCTGGTGGTTTCTGAGATAAAATCCTAAAATCCAGAAATGATAGGTGTAACATATCCATACTAACAGCAGGTGACTGCCTTCTGCTGTGCCATTGACTTCAGCTTTGAGTCACTGAAAACAACAGCCAGTGCATTTTAATTCCATTTGATTGTGCCGTAATCCCATAGATGGGAGTAATGAGAATAGAAAGCCAATTTGCTAAAGAGCCCAAATTGATCCAAGCCACATTGCTCAGCAGCAAACTGCTGTCAGCAAAATAATTGAACTCTGTGAGTGTCAAAGCTTGTTTTGAATGGTACAGAAGTGATGGATGGGGCAAAGGTTGGTGGTGCTGCACCTTTCCCTGCCACCTTCAGTCCAACTTCTTCCACTGAGGGCATCTTTTTGTACCTCCCTAGCCTTATCTCAAAGCTTCTCTTTAGGCTTTGGCAGCCTCATTCTATACCTAGTGTGTGTACATATATATATACCGAGTATCAATGTTTAAGTATGAAATATGACTTCATATCTGCTCTGACAGCTGTCGCTTCCAATTATAAACTGTGTCTAATTCTACACCATCTTATTCTCCATTTCATACCTGTATTTATGTTGCACATTGCTGTAGAGACTAAGCCAGCTCAGCTGACACTGGAATTTTTAACTTTCCAGTGCTACATCCTCGCTGCAGCCTCAGCTCTGCACGGACAACACGAATCCTCAGTGCTCTCCTTACTCAGTTTTTCCTTTCCAGTGCCTGCTTTGCTCTTGCCAGGCTTTACTTGAGCCCTGGAGAAAAGGAGGGATCATAGGGATGAGGAACAAGGCTGAGCTCTTGCTTCTTACCTGCCCTACTCTCCTCTAATGTGATTTTATACTATCACAGTCTGATTCCTTCACACATGAGTTTCTCTTTCTCATTTTCATAGAATAAAATTTGTCCTGCTCCTCCCTCCTTCCCTGGTCACAACAGATGTTTGTGCACTTTCTCCAGGGAAAGGCTATAACCAAAATTATTTAGGTATTACTTCTGTTCCACTCTGCCATTCAGATTACAAACTAATTAAAAAAAACCCCAAACCAAATAAAAAAGCTGAAGCAAGATTATTTTTCCCCCCACACCTACATGCCTAGAAGCATTTGCAGAGAAAGGTATTCTTGGAGCAGTCTTAACACATGGCAAGGGAATGCTTTCCAAAATGCAATGACAGCTGCCTGTTTCTTGTCAGGCACTTGTGCCTCATGTGAGGTGTTAATGGATCAAATACATTGAACAAAAAGCAGCCCTCGATCTCTGATTTCTGCTCCAGAACCCACGTTTGTTTTCCTTTCCCCTTCTCCCAGAGAGTTACCCTAAAGGTAGCCAGAGGGAGAGGCCACCTTGCTTTCTCTGGCTCACTTCTCCTTCTCTCTCCTCCTGCACAGCCACGGCTGGGTCCTGGGCAGAACTCCATCCCAGCCTTTGGGATCCTCTCCTGGCTCAGGCAGGGTCTGGGCTTGAGCCAGGCTTTGAGCCAGGCTTTGAGCCAGGCTGGATGTCTTCCTGTCCCTCTTGACCACCTCCTTCCACTCCCTACTTAGGGACAAAGAGCAGCCCTGGTGCCTTTCAGGGGTGTGAAGACCTTTCAGCCTCTGTCCCAGAGCTTCAGGGACCGGACACAGAGATGCCCTGCTGGAGGCTGGGCAGGAGGAAGGAGCAGGGAGTGGGGTTTACAGCTATGCCCTCACTCTCCATATTTTCCTGCTGACCTGCTCCAAGCAGCAGCACAGAGTCCCTGGAGCCTGCTGGGAGGTCTCTGGCTCTCACACGCACTCCCTGGAGCACAACCCGGCATCAGCTCTGCCTTTTGCTGCAGGAGGAGGGCACAGATGAGTGAGGCAGAGCAGGGCTGGGCTTCCAGGGGCCATATCTAGACATCATGTCTAGTCCATGTTTTCTTCTGGACTGTCCCCAGAAGAAAACATGGACTAGACATGATGTCTAGACCCATTTGTGCTACAAATGGATTGTCCTGTCCAAAGCTCTTTTCCTAGTCCTGCTCAAGTTGCACAAATGTCTTTTGTTTAGCTGGAAAGCTAAATGTGATAAAAGCACAAGGATTCCTGAAAGTCTGACAATTCTGGTTTTTTGTCTTGAATTGTTTTTAACATGTGTCATCTTTTCAGGCAGGAGATAAGTTGTACAAATAAGATAATATGTAAATATTTTAGTTGTATGCCTCTTGTGTATATTGTGTTAGCTTCAGTCTGTCTGTTGGCTGACCCTGGTGCCCTCAGAGCTCTCAGAAAAAAACAGTCCTGCTATATTTGAATCTCTGCAGCTAATTCATATTTATCCTTATTAAAGTTTCTTGTACTTTGGCTAGAGGATGATACAGGCGTTTTAATTCCATCCGATCTGTTTCCCAAATGGGACACAGGGTGACTCAGCCCCTCTGGCTTCTATAACATCTCATTAGGAGCCAGCCTGATGTCTGTGACATGACTGTAGGTTGCTTATTGCTAATTCTTAAACTCCATCTGCTTTTGTTGCTGTTGTTGGCGTTTCTTTGTGTTGTTTGGTGTTGGGTTTTTTCCTTATCCCTGCTGAAGTATTTCAGTTTTAAGTAAAGCACGTAACAAGTTTGCTCCTCATCAGAAATGGTTTCAGAACTCTGGAAGCTGAGTCCTATCCCCAGACCTGTGTGAAATGATGTCGTTAATGACCTTATCACTGACTTTGTTTATACTGGAAGTCAATGATCCACTGCAGGTTTCCAATGGCCTGATCAACAAGGTCTGCTACAAATGCAGAGAGGCAGCACAGGATCTCCAGGAATACCTTTTGTGTCAGATACCTGGAAGTGCTTCCCAGTGATGTATGAGTACCCAGTTTTAGCCTGGGGTGATGTCTGAAGGATGTCTTATTCCAGACATCTTCTGTGACTCATCTGCCCATGAGTTCTTCGCCCTTTGTTCCCTTCACAGTCAGGGGGCAGTGATGAAAGCTTTGGCAGCAGGAGGCTGGAGTGGGCATTTAAAGTGCTGAGATGACTCTGCCCTGGAAGTGCCTGTTGTGCTCTACTGTTAATTTAAATTAACATATGTAAATTTCCTTAATATTAACTTGAGTTAAATTGCCCTTTTTCCGACTCGCACCTGAAGGCACCAAGAACTCTTTGAATTTTCTGCCAGCCTGCATCCTTTCATGACCAAAGTGATGCCTATGACAAGCAGTCACTACCAATTCTTTCTCGTGTCTGTTTTCTTGAAGTGATGCTCTTCCCAACATCAGCCTTCCTGGAAATCATTCATCTGTGTTGGTTCTGTCACTGCTTTCTCATAACACTGTTTTTAACTGGATACTGCAGGGAACTTCTGCTCCGGGGTGACAAGTTAATGCTGATCTCTTTCTTTCCTGTTTCTCTCCCCTAGAAAAAGGCCTCTCTGTGCTAGGGTACCATCTGTGCAACTACACCCTGACCAAAAGTGTGTTTAAAATGGTTGCCTACCAGGAGTCCTACGAGAAGAACACATCCTGTGGAGGGTGGATCCCGTGGATGGTGTGTCCCCGGACACACTACAGAACACAGTTTCACAGTGTTGGAGTCCCTGAAACCATCACTCTCACAGATTGCTGTGAAGGATACGAACAAGTTGGACTCTACTGCTCTCTAGGTAAGTTTTAGTCAGATTAAGAGAGGAAATAAGTGCTTCTTAGGGAGGAAGATCCACTTTCAGCTGAGATGTGTAAAGGCTTAATTCAGTTCTGGGCCACAGGGTCCTATTCACTGAAATAAATGAGTCTGCAAAGATGTACAGTAGACTTTGTCCAACGTGGCAAGGAGTAGACATAGCAGATTAGAGCTCCTGATTCTTGCTCTTTGCCACCCCTAGTCACAAATTCACTAAACTTGCAGGGGAGCCCGAGGAAGGCACCTGCTTGTCACCCCTCCAAGGGCTCATTACCTGTCTGGGTTCAGGCCAATGTCCCTGGCCAAGAGCAACAATTCACTGCTTGGTGCAGTGTCTGCTCTGAGCCTGCCTGCATTTACACCAGGAGCTTTCTCCTCAGAACTAATTCAGGATGCACTTGGTATAACATCTCCTTTGATGTGGAGCAGGGTTTGTTCCCAGATTACAAACCCAGTTTTGGTTCAAATTTAAAACAACCTGTGACCTCAGGGCAACTTGTTACCAGACACTTTCCAACCAAAACAACACTAGGACCCATTTTCTTAGGGCTTTCTTGGTTACCTGTGACTGTGTGGGAGGTCTGAAAACTGGTGAATTTTTTGGTGGATCTGATCTAACACCTGAGTCTTAATGAGACTGCTCAGGAAGGCTTGATCACCTTTGTATGAAGATGGAAACTTTTTCCCCTTCCCACATCAGAGTTACCAGTTGTCAACCAGAAATTCCCAGTTTTATCAGATCATGAGACGAAGATGGAGGGGATTCCTTGGGGAAAAGGAACTTTCTTTTGCTAATGGATAAATTTAGATACTCTTAAGCTGAACAAGCATCTTGAATTATCTAAACTGTTGAACTTGTCTGTCATCCAGTAAAGTTCTGCAGGACATAGTTTTGTCTCCTGTTTTTAGTATGACATTGCATTTTCTCTATTCCCACTTTACAGTAGGGATCTGGGCATTTACACAATCACACACAGGAAGAGCAGATTGAAAGGAAAGGTCCTGTTGCAGCCCTAGCCCTTGTTTTGGGTCACAAGACTTGGGTGACTCAGATCTGTGGGAATGTCCCCAAACCTGCTCCTGCACCAGATCATGTAATGTGGCATGAGGGGGGATGAGCCATATGTCCTGTCATGGGATCTGTCAAGAACAGTGTGTTCATCCCACATTTAAGTTGCTTCAGAGCATTGGAAAAAGAACTTCCAAACTTTATTTTTTTTCCCCCAGGCGTTTTCTCCACGGTCACAGGTAGAATATTGTGTCTAGCAGGATTTTAACAGAAGGAAGTGAACACAGTCGATGTGTTTTGCTTGTTCCTAAAATGATTCGTTAGAGAAGAGAAATTAAAGCATTATTTTTAATTTACTGTATCCTGCCATTGTTTGGCTCCGTGGCTGTTGTGGAGTCTCAGCAAAGCAGAATTTGAGCTGCAGGTTACTGTGTGTCCAAGCAGATTTATCAGACAGGCAAAGGACCTGCTGTTGATCATCTGTATTTCCCAAGCATCAGTTTCATGCTGGGGAAACTCTCCAGTATGTCTAATTGTGGTTGAAAAGTTACTTCAGTGAAGTCTTTTGGATACACAGGCACGTGCATACATGTGTGCCTGTAAGTATCAAATGGCAAGACTGAGAGGCAAACAGAGAAAATGGCTTTTTAATGCTGTAGTACAAGGAAAGAGCTGTGCCAGCTAAATGTGAAAGAGTTTCCGTGGTTGTCACTGTTTGTACAAGAAATTCAGGTGTTTCTGAACCTCTGAAAATCAAGACCATCTCCTTGTGTGGGAAAAAAAAAGCATCCTGGTAACACTTGAAATTTTTTCCCAGTATAATTCTATGTCTCTTAAAAGCATCTCTAGGGATCTTTTAGGCTTGAGAGCTGTTGATGATTCTGTTTCATCTAACATGAGCAAATCTGTAAATCTCTTGTAAAGCTTAGCTGCAGAATTTCCACCCTGCCCTTGCCATGTTGTTGATACTCTGGGCAAGTTTGTCCATGAAATACTGTGGTCACCCTGACACTTCTTCCTGTCAAAGTTTATTTGGGAATATTTTAAACCATTTAAGGATTTGTGTGGCTTCTAGGTGATTTCCGTGTTTACATTATTCCGGTATCTTTGCTTTTCAGGGCATTAGTCATAAATTCTGTGAATGGTAATGCACTGTCTAGACACAGTCTTAAATAAATGATGAGAAGAGAAACTGGAACTGCAGAAATTACTGCACAGCATGCTGTTGAACTACTGTTATTTTCTTCTTGACGTTATCCATGCTGACGTGCTCTCCATCCTGCCAGGAGTGGAAAGGTCTCCATGACCTTTCACAGCAACCTGCTCCTGGCCACTGCTCACCTTCTCTTCCTAGAAGGAAACGTTTACCCCTGCCTGGGATGTGGCAGGCCCTGCTTTTATTATTTCTTTACTGTTGGGGAAAAAAATGTCTAGATCATTGGTCAAGTTGCTGTGGTGTTTCTCACTAGTTGTGTGTCAATCATTGGGATGGTGTTACAGATGCACACACAAATGACATTTTTAAATAATAGCTGGAAAGTTAAATATCTAAAAGTTAGGAAGTGCTGGAATTAATTCTAAAGGTAGAATTAAACAAAACAGCCTTTGTTTTCTCTCTTTGTGCCCATGCATGCAGATTAATGAGTTCTTTTAATTACCTGATCCAGCTTTGCAGTGCCCCAAGGACCACATTTCCCTGTGCCCAGGGATGATGGAGCCCCTCTAAGGAGCTCCCCAGTGTGCCATCCTGACCTCCACATTCAATGCTCTGCTCAGCCTCTCACTGAGCAGAGAATTATTTATCACTTCTTAAGGTGAATCCTGGGGAATTCACAGGCAGCAATTTGTCTTCATGAAGCCTAGGGGGAAGTGAGGGAGCTTCTCTGTCTTTCACAGATGGGCAACTGAGCTGCAGAGAAACTGAGATCAAACCATTCTGTGTTGGTTTCAGACCCACTTTCAGACACCTCGGGTGCAGCTTTAATTTTTTCATAAATTTATTCTGATGTTCATGGTGCTTAGTGCTGCTTTTAATGACATGTGTGGTTGGGGCACAGGGCTGCAGGTCAAGCTCGTGGACCTGTGAAACCCACAGCTCTGAAAGGTTGTTTCACCATACAAAACTTCTCCCTGCGTCTTGTCTTTTAGGCAGAGATAGGATCCAATTCTCCAGGCTTGTTTCCAGCTGCTTGAATGGATGGTATGGTTTCTTCTCCTGGTGACTGGCTTGCTGCCCACTTTCCAGCATAAGATGAAACCAGAGAGCTCCTCATCTGCCATCTAACCCTGCCTGATCCCCAGCTAGGGAGGGAAAGAGTGCATCAGCACGTGATGAAGGCTCATTTTTAAGCACATGTGTACAAAAATACCTTGAAATAAGAAAGCCCAAGACAACTTTAATTGTGGAGTTTCTTAAGAGCGCTTGATTTGCAACGTTAAGGTCACGCTTTAATCAGAGTGTGCTTTGTGTGCACAGCTTCCTAAGGTTTTCAGAAAAATGTCTGCAAAGTAAAAAAATGTTCGTTGTAGGTGCCCAGGCAGCTCCTCTGCAGGGCTGGGACCGTTCAGAGCTGGCATGCAGATGTTCCCATGCTGACTGCAACCAGAGCAGCAGGAGCTGGGGCACAGCTGTCCCGAAAGCCAGGGGACAGTGGTGTCACATATGGGCAGCGCTGCAGCTTCAGCCTGGGCTGGGAAGGTGCCAGAATGTCCTGTGGGACTTCACCCAGAAGCAGGGGGCTCTGGCTGCCCCGCAGTTTGGGTCCCTTGTGTGCCCCCAGCAGCTGCAGAAATGGGAGTGTCGGCGTCCCTGCCTGTTCCCGGTGGTGTCTGCTGATGGGAATCCCGTCTGGGAATTGCCTTGTCCCTTTTTGAGCCCACTGAAGCTGTCTGCCTCCACACCCCCTGTGCTGACGAACTGCAGGAGTTCCCTCCTGTTTGGGTAAAGAAGTGAGTTCTTTCACCCATTTTGTTATTGTGGGCTTTGGTGAAAACTGACTCTGCTTCACCTTGCCTTTGGGATTTTGTAAACCTTGATCACATCCCCCTCAGCCTTCTCCCCTCCAAGGCTAAAGTCCCAGCCAGGAAAGGTGTTAAATATTTGTCAGATGCTGCACCAGCACAAATCCCAATTAACCCCTGGAGAGGCAATCAGGATGGAAAATGTCCATGTGAGGAAGCAAAGCCTACCAATGCTCAAAGACCCCAAAACCAGGGTTGTATGATGGAAACTGCCAGCCTGCCTTTGGAACAGACTTTCCCAGGACCTTTCTCTATAATTTCATAGATTTGTCTCCACCTTCTGATACCTGAGACAAATGCAGGGTGCTGGTCACTGGCTCTGCCACACCTTCTAGATGAAACCATCCCTTCCAGATGGAAGGAGGGAGAGGGAGGGGGTTATGGCTGAGCTAATGTTGTCCCTCAGCATCAATCTCATGGAAGATGCCCCACCCTGCAGTCACAGCAGACCCAGCAGCTCTCCAGTGGGCAGGCTGGCAAGTGACCTTTGGTTGCTAAGCTGCAGTTCTGCTTCCATACATTTATGTAAATAACGGAGGAGAAAAGCCTGTACTTCATCCAAATGACAGAGGAGTTGGCTGGCTTGCTCCTCAGTGCTTGCTTGGTAGGTGACTGTCCCCAGCATGACTGAAGAGGAGAGCATAAATTGGATTTCCAAAGTGCATCTGGTACAATTAGGCAGAAATGTGAAGTGAATCCATCTCCGTTTCCGCTGATCTGAAAACGATGACCTTTTGATTTCAGATAAATGTCTGCTGTGGCACGCAGCCAGGATTCAATACTGTTTTCTGAGATTGCGTGTGACTCATTAAACCATTTACACTGCAGTTAAACACACCAAAAAAAGAGACCCAGGTGGGAAAAAAAAGCTGCTTTGAACCTCAAACCTGCTCGAACTGCACCTGAGTCTCAGAGCTGGAGGAATTTACACACCTGGGTCCAGCTGACCAAGATCCACCTGGTCTGAGCAGTAAGGAGCACTGGTGAACAGGGAATTTTCTAACACAGGGAAATCCCTTGGTGCTTGTGTTTGTGCAGGCTCCAGTGTGAGGGGCTGCTTAGCTCCCTGCACAGGAGGCTGGGAAGGAGCAATCACGTGAGGCTGGGAATGCGTGTGAGACTCAGCTAAGGGCAACCGAGGCTGTGTCACACCTTAATGTGGCTTTAAAAGTCAGGAGGGATATTTCTAGGAGAAGGACCTGTTTGGGGGGACCACCTGTAGTGCCAGCCCCAGAGAGAGGAGGACCTGGAATGCGCATGTGGCAGCAAGTTGCGTAGATTTAGTTTAAATCTTGATTAATCAAGATAATTTCCCTCATTAAGAAGGTTACTTTGCTGAGGCCGAAAGTGCTAGATTCAATATCCCCTCTGCTTCTCAGAAACCTCACATTTACTCTCATCCAGAGCCTTGGGATAACAGAAATTGTAAAGCCACTGAACTGACTGTTCATGATAGATTTATAGTTTGCTGTGCACCTTTCACTTGCTATGGGCTTTATTACGTCAAACGTGGTTTTCCTGCACCACAACAGTTTCTATTGCAACAATCAGGTTCATTTTTCTCCTGGCTGACTTTAATTGCCCAGGAAAGGATCAAAACCCTGTAGGTGCAAAATGAATGGAAAAGAGAATGCTTTCAGGTTGATTAGCAAGACCAGAGCTGAGCATTACTTGGAGCTGTGTTGGAGAGTGTGGATAAAGAAATGAGTTTGTAGGGCTTGGAAATGTTTTCTCTTTCCATAAAAGAGATTTTGTGCTGGCACTGACCCAGGACCACTGTCTGCCCTTGGCTCAGGAAGCAGCAACCTCCTGCCTTAGCTGCCCTCTCTGGCAGGGCTCTCTGGCGTGGGCTACCAACCTCCTGGAGTGGCCAGCTGGAACAGAATTACTGCAGCTAAGGTTAAATTTGTGCCACAAATTGTTAAATGAAAGTTCCCAATTTCTATCTGAGACAGTACCTGTTTCCTTTATCATTATGTATTATTTGGATTAGTCACAGCTGACATCAGGCACATTTTCTGTTTCGCAGTGCTTCAGTGTCTCCACGTTTAGAAACTTAGCTATCCACCCATCCATCCATAATTATTATTGGAAAGTTATAAATTCAAAATTTCTGTGACAGAAACATCATGGACAAGAGAAAAATCTGAGAATATTTGCACCCTTGGAATGAAATAATGGTATTTTAGGCTGCTGTTTTCTCCCCATTAAAACCTCAGAACAGACGCGCTTCTAAAATGAGGAGGAGGTGTTTGCTATAAATTAAATATCACAATTTTGTGGAAACAACTTTCTGTATTTTTGTTCTCAGAAATGTTTTTGTTACTTAGCACTCAATAGATCCAGTGTATTTGCCTCAAGACCTGGTATTTGTCCAGTGAAGGATATGGAAACATCTGATTATCCTTGCACGTTCGATACTGAATGTCCAGGGCTGAAAAAATGCTGCAGCTCATCCAAAGGAGCAGGCTGTGTGGATCCCATGCCAGAGGGTATGTTACTGATAAATTCAACGCTGCTTCTAACAGAAATATCCTTAATTTTCCCTTCTGAGGGTGGGAGTGGGCAGGAAAACTGTTACCATAGCTGTTCCTAAAACAAACACAGGAATCTGCCTTGGCTGAATTCCAGGATATTCAGCTTTGGTGCTTGCACCCGTGAGCGCTGAGTGCTGTGTGGGTGCTGTGGGTCTAGCAAACCTTCCTTCCTTGGCTCCCTCTCCTTGGCTGGCTCCTCTGCCTGTGGCATATGGCAAACGAGGCCGTAGCTGGTGGCTGTTCGTGGGCCCTTCACGTTTGCCAAGTTAAATCTTGCTTTGTTCCCTCCTCAGAGCCTCCCTAAAGCTCTGTCGCCTTCTGCAGCACCACACCTCAGGTGACTTGGCTGTTTTATTTCCTACACTGCAGGGGGGACGTTCTGGTACAACGTGACAGTGCTTGTGAAAATGGATTTTAATGAATTAATCCGGGTGGATTCCCACCTCCTGAATCATTCCCGCCTTTTGCACTCCATGGTATGTACAAACACAAATGCTTCCCTCGTTGTGCCCATGATTCTGTTACTCAGGGGCCACCCTTTGCTCCCCCTTTGTTCTGCCAGACTGATTTTTTTGGCCCTATTTCTGATTATTTCTGTATTTCTGATTACTGAATGCCAGCTGTGCCCTTAAGCAATTCAAGTAACATCGATTTATCAGCTTCTTTAGCAAATTTTTCAGGCCTCTTCCCAGGGCAATTTAAAGACATGCTGAAATAAAGGGTTTTTTCCTGCTTAAGTGGTGCTTGCTCCAGCTCTCAGTTCAGTTTTGGGACTGTGACAGATTGGGACCAGACTTCAAGACCTTCAAAGCATGATGTTTTCTGATATGGAATTTCAAGTTAAACTTTTCCGAGACAAACCTATCTGCCATAATCTGCTGGCACTGATGGGCAGGAGAATAGAAATGATAACAACAGCATGGGTGTAATTCTCCCTCCTATCTGATTTCCCCTCTCATATCCTAAAAAAGCAAAAAAACCCTGGTCCTGTCGCTGTATAGTAGGGAGTAGAGGGCAGGGATCCACCAAGGCTTTTATATCTTGGTCTAAAACAAGCTATGTGAAAGTCAAGCACTCAAGAAATGGGGAATTGAGGTGAAGCTGTTCAATAAGATGCTACTCAGAGGGTCCTGCTGTCTGTTCCACTGATTCCTGATGCTCAGCCCACCAGCTGGTCCCTTCTCTCATTCCTGACTCTCAGCTGGGATGGCTTGGTCTCTCTGGGGTCTCTCTGTGGCTCTGAATCCCACCCCTCATCCTGAGTCTATTGCTTTTCTTCTTTTTCTTTCTAGTCAGTCCTTCTGCCAGAGCATTTTGAGATCAGCTCCACACCCCTCTTAGCCTGGCATTTCTATAACATAAATCCATTGTGAAATGGGGTAATAATAAGAATTCACCTGGCATAAATACAGGCCTAAATGTTACCACTTTGCCGTGGTTTCTGAATTTCTTTCTACGCTCGGATGGTGCTAACAATCATTGCATAATTCATGTGCTGGGAAAGGAACAAGGTGCTCCAGCGCTTGCTGCCCTGTTTTGCAGATGACTGGTGCACTGCAGCCCCTGGCCACCTCTGTGCACCACATCCACAGCAACCCTGGGGAAATCTACGCTGGGACAGTGGCCTCCCAGGTCCTCCTCGGAATGCACCACCCAGCTCCTCTGGCAGAGGTTTCCTCCTCCCTGAAGGCCATGGTGAAGCGCGTGTATGAAGTGATTGACGCTGAAGTGCAAGGTCCTTGATTGTAATCCTGTCCTGTTTTAGGGGGTTTTCATCCCTCTTCACGTGGGATCTCATTTATATGACCATTAATTTGCTTTCAAAGGCAGCATAGAGGACCTTGCAAACTTTGCAAACACGGCCCGACCTTTCTGTTAACGGATGGAGAGTTGATGATTATTTTGGAGTGAGTAGTTTGGAAGGGAATGCTCCTGAACCCTCAATTAAATTTATTTTCTCTCAGTAACATAGTTTTTCAGATGAAAAAGCAAATAGGTACGTATTTGTAGCACAATCATTAGTTGTATAAAACAGGCTCTTAAAAAAATTGTTTTCTTGGGAAGCAGATGGACTGTGTTGCCATGTTACTTCCAGTAGCTTGCATGAAACGAGTCATATTTATAGTTTGTTTATTACTATAGCATGCTACTACATACTGCATTTCAATAGATTAATTTTAAATTCTGTCAATCTACTTATTGCTCTGCATTTATCTGAACATTTTCTCTTCCCAAGTGCACCATAAGCACCATTTTCAACTCTTCTAACTCTGTGTTTACTCAGTCCAGCTTTCAGTGAAATCACTGGGTAGTTCTCCTTCCTCCTGTGCTGCCATCTCAGGTTTGGATGGCATCCTACAGTGTAAGCAGGAGCTGCCCCTAACTATCCTTCAATTCCAAAGAACTGGGGTGAAAAGTGATAGGGTGATAAATGGCTTTAACAGCATTAGTGCAGATTTACACTGAAGTTACCGTACCCAGAGCCTGATCTACACACATCAATCAGATGTGTGATCAATCTTGATGCTGCTCTCAGTATCTGTGCAAGGTGTGCTCTTCTTCCTAGATGTCAATGAGTGCTCCTATGCTGAATTCAATGCTTGCCCTGAGAAAAGCAGCTGTGTAAACCTGGAGGGTCATTACAGCTGCCACCCTCAGCATGAGCACACCGGGGTCACCCCTCACCAGCTGAGCCCAAGGAAGGAAGGTAAGAAATGTAGGTCTCACCTTGGGAAATACTGAGGATGTTCCTGCAGGACTTTGTGCTCCTTCACAGGAGGCACCTGCTGGGATTTCTGGAACACGAGTGCCCCTTCTCCTCCTGTTGGGAGAAAATGCCACATAAACCTGTTACCTATTTCTGATTGAAATGCAGGGTATTTATTTCTCAGTCCTTTGCTGTTTTATCTATTTCACCCTCAGCTGTCCTCACTCACCTGCCAAAACCTGTTAACTCCAGACCCTGACTGCTTCTCAGAGCAAGTCACTTGTTGTCAGTGCAGCTCCCCAGCCTCCTGAGAAACAATTAATGGCATTATTTCTATTATTTCCTTTTTTCCTGTTTTGACTGCAGCCCAGACTCAGTGGTGGTATGATCCCACCCCAGGCTGCGGCGCTGCTGCTGAGCTCTCTGCTGCAAGCAGCTGGAGTTTGGCACTGGCTGAAATAATGCCTTGTGGTACCAGTTCAGCAAAATACACTTACAGCCCACAGACATCAATGGGCCTGCTAATAGGCTTTAAGCTAATGAGATTAATAAGTGCTTGCAGATTCGATGCTTTAGTTAGAAAACAATTTTACAATCCCTTAATCTCAAAAATTAAGATAACGTATTACTTCATGCTTTTGTGATGTGATAATACTTTTATTTTCCATTTATATTACTTCTATTGCTGCTCTTCATGTGGAAAACATGAATGGTATTCTTTTGGATTTGCTTTCTCAGAAATACTCTAACTCTTTGATAATATAATTTTCCCCTAGGCATTGCAGCATCTAGTCCAAGTTCAGCAGTAAATGCTGTTAAAACTGGCAGTAGCTCTCCTTCTGTAAGGAAATCAAGTCTCTTGTCCATAACCAACCAATCTACAGATGCTGGGTGCTGTAAGTAACCTTGGATTTTAAGGAATGTTTTCTTGATTTGTGATGGGAACAAACCTCAGTAGATTTGTGTTTCTATGGGTGATCCAGCCCTTTCAGGCGAGAGTTACCACAATCCTTTTGACAACACCCTGTTCTTCTCGTGGGAGGAAATAGCTTTAAGTGGTTCTTTGAGAGTTCAGAGAGACAGACTGGATATCCTTGATCTTCATCCACAACTTCTGATCGAAGCTGAAGCCAGAGGAATTAAACTGAGACCCCTCTAGTGCAGGGGGGAGTGGCTTTGGGGGCATTTGGCAGCTACTTGGCTCAGACTGCTGGAAACAACTGTTCTGTTGAAGCAGTTTATGAAAACAACCTTTTTTCCTTAGTCTAACCATCAGCATGAAAGGATTGAAGCTGTGGCAGCAGCATGCCGTGGTCTCTGGGTTAGCGTGGGGTGTGATGCTCATCTCACCTGGCCCCTGCTCACTCCAGCAGAGGTGTCTATGCTGGGCTCTCCCTCTCTTTGTCTCTCTCTCGAGCCAGACAGACTAGCTCTGCTTCAGGGCAACTCATCCTACCCTATTTAGACACCTCCTCCTCCCAGGAGAGGAATCATCTCTGAAGGGCCCTGCCTTTTCCCATTGACATGACAGTGATTGCACTGGACTAGAGTGGAGTAACAGGTGAAGTGCTGCACGCCACTCTGCCCCCAGCCTCTGTTAGCTGGGGTCTGGGGGGGTTTTCCAGGATAAATCCAGGCAACCTTTGCATTTTGATGCAAAATTTGGGTGCATTTTGATGATTAAAGTGACAGGAGGCAAAGCAGGTGACAACACATGTAGAGTAGACAGAGTCACTCTTCCAAACTTATTCCTGTTGCTTGCACCTGTAGCTCACTGCTTGGTTATTTGTGTGACTGGAGATTTGGAGGAGATTAGGTTGTCCAGAGGAATTGTGGCTGCCTCATCCCTGGAAGTGTTCAAGGCCAGGTTGGATGGGGGTCTGAGCAGCCTGTTCTAGTGGAAGGTGTCCCTGCCCATGGCAGGGTGTGGAACTGGATGGGCTTTCAGGTCCCTGTCAACCAACCCAAACCATTCTAGGACTCTGTGATTGAATGGAAATGCATATACTAGAAGGAAATAAAAATATTAAACTCTAAATCAGCCATGAGGGGACCTGGTAATGTGAGAGGGGAAGATTCTGTCCTGACATAAAGAGGACCTTACCCTATTGACTGTCAAAGTGTTTGTGTGTAGTGGATTTAGGATAGCACGGTTTAAAGGAGAAATGTTGCTTTTTCTGTGCCAACTCTTCCTGGGACTGCAGCAGATCCCTCTGCAGTTACAAACCATCGAATCCTCAGCGTTACCAGCGACAGCTTTGAGATGTCCTGGCTTGTCAGTTCCACTCTGAACCACACTTTCCAAGTCCGGGTGCTCAAGGGCAATGAGACCGTGCAAATCCTGCAGACAGAGGAAATGCAAATGGATGTGTCTCACCTGGAAGCAGGCGTCATGTATTCAGTGGAGATCAGCTATGAAACCTGTGGAAAAACCATCATCTCCCGTCAAAATGTTAAAACAGGTAAAGAAACACTTTAAAAATATATGTATATACACATTCTCTCTCCTCCTTTCTCCTCCCTCCATCCCCACTCACTTGCAGTTCAGCAATGATCCTGTGCTCCTCACTGAATACCGTTTCCCACCTTCTTCAGCACTTTTTATCTCATCTACTCCATCATTTATCCAACCCGGAATATCAGGCAGCAGAACTTTGGCCTTAGTTGATAAAGCAATAGTTGATTAGGCTATTACAGATATCAGGCTAAGCTATCATTATTTCTGTAAAATTTATTTCTTTGGTGCCTGGCACTGCTTTCTGCTGCCACCTATCTCCCAGCAGGCCTCGTTTTTTCCTGGTTGGTGGCTGTGGCCAGCGGGAAATGCAGGCAACCAGTTTGTCAAGGGCTCAGCTGAGCTGACAAGAGTGCCCAGAGGAAGGGCAGATTCTGTTGAATAAAGGATTAAAGGGAATTACAAGGGCTGAGTAAGAAAGCTGCAGACTACCTGCCCAGTTCTGTTCAATTAACTGGTGATGGTAGCTTCCTGAGGCCCTAGTGTGTTGATCAAACATAATTTTGCTTTTCCCCTAGTCTTAAATTATTTCCTAAGCCTCCATGCAAATAAAGAAATAAATCTCTTCCCAATTTTTTCAAAGAGCAGGCAGTGAACGATTTATTCCTGACCACAGTGAGAATGTTGCTGTTCATGTTTATCCCCAAGAGCCTTCCCTTTGATCAGATGGGGGATGACTCCACTTTGGGTCAGAAGGAAATTACTCCTTTTGTGGAGGGAAAGTAGGAGGTCTAGTGGTTATGAAAACAGAGGGCTGAACTTCAGAGGATGAAGTTGGAGCCCTTGAGAAAAAGAAAAGTTTTCCAGGGATCAGTCCAAGGAGTAACAGCCTCGGAGTGTTTACACAGGACAAAGCAGTTAGAGATTCCTTGGCTCTTGGTTCTGGCTCCTGTGCTCTGTACATTATCTGTCAGGGCTCGCCACACAGACAAGGGGCATGCACTGCTTTTTGTTGTATTTTCAGTTTAAGAATGTATTTACTACCCACACTACCAAGATCAGGAAAATAAATAAATAAAAAATTGTGACTGGTGGGCCAGAGATGAGCCCACGGGCAATTCAACCCTGGGTGTAACTTCAAGGCAGGAGTTGTGTAGGGCCAGGCCCAGGTATGTGTAAACCCACACATAAAGGTATGTGTACGCCCAGTTCTCATGCAGCTGCAGTTAGGCACCTAAACATCTCTTTAGGCTTGATAAAAGGGCATCTTCTAAATGTATCAGAAGCTTGTATGACCCTACTGGCTTTATTTTTTTGATTTAATACCAAACTCTCTCAATCTTGTCCTTCTTTCTTCCATCGTTAGATATTTTGTTCTGGGTAAATCAGTTTTAACTGAATCCTTTCCTGCTTTGTCAGTGTGTTTTAATGTTGTGTCCTACAGAGGCCAAGATATTTGCTGTTTCTATGAGGATTCTCAACTACAACTTCACTGATGATTTCCGTGATTCCAGCAGCTCAGCATATGAGGAATTTTCAAGACTGTTGCTTACAGAGGTAAAATGAAAATATCTCTGGGTAATATATATATTTTTTTTCAATTTATAATTTATTTAATCTAATAGAGGATTTTATGCCTGGATGAAATATTCCTTCAAAATCATCATACTGTTTCCTGTGACCTTTCTTTATAATTAAAACAAAATTCAACTGACTAGACAGATCAAGCCCTTGGCCTTGTTAGCAATGAAGCCAGTGAGAATTTTCCCCTACAGAAGAGTGAAGGAATTATAAATGCAGGCATGCAAGAGAGGCTTCTTTCCTTGGATCTTTAATTTGACAATAAAGTACCAGTAAATTAACTTGAGGCTTTTTAATGGATTACTGAAATGGCATTCCTGGCATTCATTTCAGCACAGTCTTCTCAACAAATGTCTTACTCCTCTCAAAGCTCTTTCTTCTTTTAGGAAAAGTGTCTGGACCAGGCTTTCTTCTCCAGCCCCATCCCTTGCCTGCACACATGTGGCCACTGTCCACAGTCAGGTGTAATCAGCCAGAAACAACACTTGAGTCATGAAGTCTATTACCAGCTCTCAGCTTCCCAAAATAGGGGAAGTTTCAGATGGAGCAATCTCCTACAGTTTTGCTGCACAGAACAGGGCCCATGCAGTGGAATTGGGATCTCCATCCAAAACAAGGCTTCCCCAAAACAAAGGGTGACTCACAATCACGTGCGAATTTAAATGCGAGAGAAAACCCCAAAACAACAATGGAGCTTTACGTTCAAGGGCAGCAGAGAAGAGTCATTTGCCCAAAAGAAATTGCAAGTTGAACCTCCTGACATAGTTTTATTTCCCACAGCTGCAAAGTGTTCACTTTTGTTGTATAGGAGGATTTTGGTGAGTGAGTCTTCTCCGAGATTAATGCAGACCTGCTTGGCTTCATCGGGCTGGGAAGAAAAAGGAGCATTGCCCATCTGTGTTGCTTCTGCTTCCTTGGGTGTTTGGGAGCACAACATCCCCCTCTCACTTCTTCTCTCCTCATTTTCTTGCCTTCCTACCCTGATGTGAGCCTGCACCAGTTAAACAGCTTGTTTGTAGGAATCTTTTTGAGCAAGCTCTGACTGAATGGGAACAAAGCTGTGCTGATTTATGGCTCTGCAGTTCATGCTCCAAGGCATGCTTTGAGGTGTATGCAGGAACAAAAGGCTCAAGCAAGGAGCTGCCTTCTAGACATGTAAGGTAAAACTGCCAGCTCCTGCACAGCTCAAATATTGGCAGCAGTGTGCCAGCTTTAATGTTCAGAGTAATGCCATTTGTTCAGCTGAAGTGACGGCTCACTGGTTTGGTAATTAACTATGATGTAATTGTGATACTGCCTCGAAGCTGGGCTGTCTCAAACACTGTTTTTTGAAGTTATCCACCTCCGTTTTTCTTGTCTCTCATCCTGAGATTGCTTTGTTTTTGGACTCGGCTGCAGGCTGAACTTGAACTGGGGAGTTTCAAATGCTGCCTGGGAACTAAAGCCATGCCCACACTTGTAAATGAAACAAAATGCATATGTGACATACAGAGATAACATCAAGGCTCTGCTGCATGCACTTACCAGGACAGTTCAGCTCTGTTGCAGGCAAACAGGGCCAGGGGGAATTCTGCTCCCTTGAGCCAAAATTTGGAACTTGGTTTGTAAGACCAGTGGTCAGATGGATATAGTTTTCAAAGGTATAGAAGAATCATATAATCACAGAGTGGTTTGGGTTGGAAGAGAGAGACCTTGAGGATCATCCAGTTCCAAACCCCTGCCATGGGCAGGGACACCTTCCACTATCTCAGGTTGCTCAGAGCCCTGTCAAACCTGGCCTTGAACACTTCCAGGGATGGGGCATCCACAGCTTCTCTGGGCAGCCTGTACCAGGGCCTCACCACCCTCACAGTATAGAAGTTTTTCCTAAAATCTAATCTAACCCTGCCCTCTGTCAGTTTGAAGTCATTCCCCTTTGTCCTGTCACTCCAGGCCCTTGTAAATAGTCTTGCCTCATCGTTCCAGTAAGTTCCCCTCAGGTACTGGAAGGTCACAATTAAGTCTCTCCCCAGAGCCTTCTGTTTTCCAGGCTGAACAATCCCAATTCTCTCAGCCTTTCCTGACAACAGAGCTGTTCTGATCCTGGTGCCTCCTCTGGACTGGCTCCAGCAGCTCCACATCCTTCCTGTGCTGGGCCCCAGGGCTGGGGCAGCTCTGCAGGTGGGGTCTCACCTGAGCACAGGGGCACAATCCCCCCTTTCCTGCTGCCCACGCTGATTTTGGGGAAGCCCAGCACAGGGGGGGTTTCTGGGTCCCAGCACACACAGCCAGGGCATGTCCAGCCTCTCATCCACCAGCACCCCCAAGTCCTTCTCAGCAGGGGTGCACCAAGGAGACTCACATTACTTTGTGCCACAATAATCTCTGAAAAATAAGATTTCTGAAACACTTAGTAACTTTTCTTTTTACAGCATCTTCTACGTTGTGTTTATATAAATATTTAAAGAGGTACCTGCTGGCTTCCTCATTGTCAATACTTCTCTCCCTTTGCTCAGCTTGAAAATTCATTTCCACCCAATATTTCCACCTTGTACAAATCTGGGAAGCTGAAAATGCAGATTGAATCCCTGGCAGCAGGAAGCATCATTGTGAGGCTCAGGATCACCGTGCAGGATCCCGAGTTTCCAGTGGATGCCTCCACGTTTGCCCCAGTGCTTTCCTACCTGCACAATGGCTCCATGCTTGTGGTGGATCAGCAAAGCACTGCAGTAGAAGGTAATTTTTATTATTATTTTTTCAAAGAAGAAAGCAGGGTTTGTGTTTTGATCACGTGCAGTATCACCAGTATTCTTCACAAAACAGAGAAACAAAGGATGTGGTTCGTTGAAGAGAAAATCTTCATGCGAGAATTCTTCCAGGGGTTTTATCCATAAGCCCAGAAGGGTCAGGCAGAGGGACATTGGCTGTCCCCAGGTACCTGCAGGCACTGCTTCCCCTCACTGTGTTTAACCTGAGTGGAGCCCTTGGCTTCCCCATTCATTTTCCTCCCTCTCCTCTCTGTCCCCAGCTGGAAGTTTGCCATTTCTTTCTGGTGCTGAATGGCAGACAGGATTACTGTGGAATATTTGTAGCCTTTAGATACACACGCCCTCTAGACAGTGTTGTGCTCCAAAACTGGGGGACTGTATTTGGGCCAGGGTTTAAGAAAAGAGATCTAGCATCTTCACTCTAGAAACCCAGCCAGAGAAATTCCCAAATGTCCTAACTGTGAATAGGACTGAAGAAACATGCATGGAATTTATGTTAAGCCAGGCCTTTGTTTGATCTTCGGTAATCACCACTTTTATCTTCAAAGGACTGGGTTCTGTCCTCAGGTTTCCCAGCTGGCAGAGACAGCAGAGTTCAGAAAGTTGCCAAAGCCAACAGAATGGGTTATTCTTCTCTCTCTGTGTATTGAGCCTTTAAAAGCTTGTTTACTGTGAGCAGGAAAAACTCCCTTTGGAGTTGCAGAGCATATGGAGGTTAAGGAGAACAGGACAGGAAAAAAACAGGGGACAAACTGCACTCAAAGCCTACAAATACCACAGTGGCAACAGAGACTGAACTGCAAGATGCTGATGTGTGCCAAAATACTTTATAAATGTTATTGATCCTGGGACCAAAAGGCTGAGGAGGAGGAAGAAGGCAACAGCTCTGGACTGTCACCTTAGCTGCAGAAAACCAGGTGGCTTCCACACTTATCCAGGAGCACAGCCAACACCTCCACTCCTCCTTAGGGGCTGAGAACAGGGGTTTATTTCTTAGATCTACCCAAAGAAGAGTTTCTTCAACATGAGTTTCCTAAGTGGAAGATAAGGAGTGAAACACACGAAGGAAGGATTTGTATAACGGGGTGTTTTGCTTCCTGACCCTGAAGAGCCCCAGAATATGACCTTTGGCAATAAGCCCACCCAGATCCTGTCCCCTGGATCCTCCCTGCAGCCTGGCCACCACCAGGCTTTGTGCTTGGTTTAGTGACAGTCCATTCAACTGTGAAAAGCAGGGATGAGAAGTTAGAAGGGACAGCACAGCTGAAGGGAGTGGACCAGATGTCTTCGAAGATTCATAAATTTAGTTTATTAGATTCATAAATAAGTTTATTGCCATGATGAAGAGAAACAATAAAATCTGTTGTGTGGGGCATGGTAAGAGAGGATGAAGGGATGTGTGCTGAGTCAGGCCCAAGATCCTTCTAGCACAATGTCACGTCCTCAGTACCAGCCAGGAGCCAATCCCTGGAGAAGGCATTGCCTCCTACTAATAATCCCTTAGCCAACAACTGTTTTCAGCTCCAGCACTCCCTGAATCCAGAGGGACTTCTTTGGGTTTCTCCTCCATGAATGTCCCCCATGAAATCAGACAAATCTTTAGCATCTGCAACATCATTTGGGGGGGAATTTCACAGATTTTTACCCTTTGCACGTACGCCTTACAGGTATAATATGTAATCAGAGTGAACACAAAGGTGGCTTTTTAAAAAATTTTTGGTCTAGGACTGTTGGTTGAGGTGTGTGTGTAGGGAAGTGCCAAAGGTGAAGGGCCAGAGAGGTGCCAAGAGTGCAGAAAGAGAATCCAAAACACATCTTGGCTGAGATATGATGGTTTAGAGAGGAAAGAAGTGCAGTGTGTTTGTGCGTGGACGTGCACAAGTGATGCACCAGCCAGCGCCAGTGTTTTGACCCGATGCATGATTGAATGTGGCCATCAGAGGTGAAGGAATTTGCTTAAAAAGCCGTGCTAAGTGAGGAGAAAGGAAACCCTCCGAGACAATGGAGGCAGTGAATGTAAGTGATTTGGCAATTAGCATCTCTCAGATGGTGTTGGGAGCCAGCAAGAGTCACAATTACTTCACAGCACGGTAAGGAATTAACGAGATTTCCTCCCTGGTGTTCAGCCGATCCCGCACCCTTCTGCATTCCCTCTCAGTGGCTTAGGCTGGATCATAATATAGCAGCTGCTGGCCATAGACACATGAAATTGTCTAATGGAGACTATCATGGACACAGCAACGACAAAAAAAGTAAAAAGAATTGAAATACTAGCTGGAAGGAAGGAAAAGCAAGCAGAAAGATGAGAGCATGTATGTGCGTACACAGGGAATGGGGCACTCCTTTGTTTCAGAGAAATAATCATCCTCATTAATCTGCAGGTTTGCAGACCGAGCACTTATGTTAATTTGTTATTCAGAACAGTTTTCTAACCTCTGATCAGAATTATTTGTCCCAAGACAGAGTTTTTAGCCTCATTTGCTGCTCTCCCTCTCTCAGGGCCCTGAGGCAGCGAAGGTGAGTGCATGAGGGAGTCACACAGGGAGGGCTCGTCCGGGATTCACTGGCATTGCTCCCGTCCAAAGGACTAACTCAGCCTTTGCAGGTTTGCTGGAACAGGGTGTGAATGGCAACACGAGACTCCAGATGTAAATCCCTCAAAAGAGAAGAGACTCAGCAATAAAATAGGTCTATCACTGCGTGAAAAAGCATCTCTAAGTGATTCAGAGCAGCTGAAATCAAACATAAGGAACACCCTTAGAGCATCTTCATGCATTGATGAATCAGGATGTCTTTTCTGACACTACCAGAAAGAGGGTCACAGTTTTACAGTATTACTTTTGAGAAGAAAAATTGTATAAAAAGAGATTTTGCCCTTAGCACTTCTTCTGTTAAGAACAGAAGGGTGCTTCCCATGGGAGTTACTAGCATTTACTTTTTATTTGAAGCAGAAGATTATTTGGATTAAGTCTCTATTTAATGTTGTATCTACTGGTAGCTAGTGGTAACAGATCTATTAATTACCTGATATATCTGGAGGTGCTGTACACAGAACTTGGTATAGTGAGTGCTTTTGATGTAATTGTAGTACAAACCTACAGCGTTTTTTCACTTTAAATGTGTTTACTTCTAAAAACAATTATTTAAAAAGTCTTTACTCAGAGAAAATACTTTTCAGAGTACAAGAACAAGAGAATAACAAAACATAGTGTTCTGCATCACTTGGAGCTTGGCTGACAGGTAAATGATGAAAAAGGAAGACCACATAAATACATTTAAAAAGGACTACTTTGTGATTATTTGTAGCTTAGTGCAGCCAGCAGGGAGGCTCTCTGACCCATGTTCTTGTTTTGGTCCCACAGACTGGGATGAATGTGCTTCCCAAGCTGAGAATGACTGCTCTGTGTTTGCAGAGTGTACCAATTTGATGGGCTCCTACCTGTGCAGGTGCAAGACAACCATGGATACCAATCCATCCCGACCTGGAAGAAACTGTGAGGGAGAGAAAAAGGCAGGCCTGTAGTTTTGCTGTGCCATGAAACATTGGCATAAGCTGTGGGTTTTCACACCTGCTTTTATTGCATCTCTTCATGTAATTGCACCTTTGCAGTCTGTGGCTGAGGGAGTATATATGACCTGTCTGTAACCTTTTTTATTTATTATTATATTATATTATATTATATTATATTATATTATATTATATTATACTATATTATACTATATTATACTATATTATACTATATTATACTATATGGATTGTAACAATATATAATATATAATATATTGCATATTATATATTATATATAATATATTATATATAATACATAGTATATAGTATATAATATATATTATATGATATAGCTATATTATATCTTATGTATATATATTCAGATGAAATCTCCCTGAGATCCTCCCTGATAAGCCTGGTAACTGCAAGGAGTCCTCTTCCCTCTTTGCTATGTCTGTGGCTAATTTCCTCCCACTGAGTTGATCCACGGCCTTGCCAACCAGAACCAGGAGGCGCAGGAATCAAATCTGCTTCTTTGTGTCGGCACAAGCCAGATTCAACCCCATAAAAATCACACATTCTGCAGTGTGTTCACGAACACCCAACACCTGTTTTTGTAATGCTGCCATGGGTGCTTGAGCGGCCTCGGTGCCATTTTCAGGCCAGGCCCTGGCGCCTCCTCACCCAGCTTGAGGCCCTGTGGGAATCCAGAGTGCAGAGAATATTGCTCTGCCTGTTTTAAAGGGATTTATCCCCCTGGATAGCACTGGTTTTGACCTTCGTCCGTGGAGAAAATTACCTACTCTCTGGGAAGAAGTAGAATCTACACTGGTGTGAACCAGGTGATAGAATATTATGTAAGATGGTCACTGGGTGAAAAATCTAGAGTTTTGGGTTTGTTAATACAGTAAATAGATAAAAGGCAAAAAACTTCAAAAATGGAGGATTGTTGTTGTTCTCCAGACCTCCTTCTTCTATTACTCCATATTCTGCAGTAGAAATAGTTGGGGATGATTGGATAAAGAATTCCGCAGTTCCTGTCTACGTGACAAAGTGATTTATTGAACATTGGGGGAAAGTGACAATATCTTTAGTTTTAAGTTTTCATTGGGTGATTTACCTTTAAAAAGACTGTGCAACCTTGATAACTCGGCTTTTCTTGCATTCTCTCCTCTGTGCTATGTCTGGGTCATGCTGGTGCCTCCATTTCTCTGATAAGACTTAATAAACAACTATCTGAAAGCAGAGAAGGCTGAAGGTCCCGTTCCTCTCTTGGGCTTCTGGCAAAGACTCTAAAAATCTCCCCCAGCAGGGGAGGTGTATTTAAGTGCCAAGGACCCATTTCAAGGTGTGCTTACTGTGTTGCAGGTGAAATTGTGGATCCTCTCACTGAAACCATGGCTCCTGAAATAAGAAACAGCACAAACTTTGCCCTTGAAGAGGGAAGCCCTGCAGGCCCTGCTCCCACTGCCACCCCCGGGACAGCGGCTGCTGCAGACCCCGGGTCAAGCACCGTCACACTCCTCCCTGCTGCGCCGCCCCTGGGTGACAAACAAGCATCCCACAGTCCCACCAGTGCTCCTCCAACCCCTTGGGAAAAAGGTCTGTGTAAGATTTTTTCTTTCTCCCTGCCTTCTGTGTGGTTCTGCCCACGACGGCTGGGACGGTGACGAGACAGGACGGACGGGACGAGAGATCTCTGAAGTCAGGTCTTAGAGCATGAGTTTTATTGTAGAAGGGCGGGGGACCTGCTAGGAGCTGCCAGATGCAGCTCAAGGCAGGTCAGAAGGCAGAGAAGAAGAATACAGAATACAGAGCAAAGTAGGAATACAATACAGAACAGAAATACAGAGCAGAATAACAGAGCAGAATCACAGAATAGAATTACAGAACAGAATACCTTTTTTCCCATTTACATCTCAATAAATCATCTTCTGTGCTGAATATTCTAACTTACATTAACCAATCTAGAACAAGCTACAAATCCTATAGCATTTACATACAGCCTATAAGAATCATTGTATTACCATATGGCGTTATATTTTAAACCCTAAAAACTGCTTTTTGGACCCTCTGCCAAGTTGGCAGGGTCTGCTCTGACCCTTGGACCTTTCTGTGGGCAGAGGGCTTTGTTCCATCAAAGGGGATTACATTCAGTCGGCTATAGCATTGTTTTTCAGTTGTTTAGTAACTGGGGCTTGGTATCTCAAAGCTTGTTTTCATCTCAGTCTTGCCTAGAGTTTCCATACTCTCAGCATCTTTTGCTAGGCACTCATAATTATATGGTTTTCTTATTTCATTGACCCCAACAGGTCTGGCCCCACAGATGGGTTCCAGCACGGACAGCAGCCCCACAGCCACGGGGGTCACACCCAGCAGGGCACTGGCCGTGGGCACAGAAGCCACAGGTCCATCGCAGCAAAGCTCCGTGGCCAAGGCTGCCCTCCCAAACGTGCCCATGGGCACGGCCAGGCAAGAGCAGCTCCCTTCAGCTTGGCTGCTTCCAAACCCAACAGCCTCTGCTGCCACCAGGACTCACACTGGAGGTGGCCCTGACGCAGCTCTGCTGGGCACAGGGGACGTTCCCACCCTCAGCGCCGCTCTCAGAGCAGATGCAGAGGTGGGGAGAGAGAACAGCTCTTGGTCTGAGGAGCCCACTGGAGCCCCGGGGTCACCAGCTTTGCCAGGCACCTCTCCAGCCCCCAGCCCCGACCACAGTGAGTACCCATCCCACGGGATCTGCACATGTGGGAATTCAGCTGGGGGACAAGCAAAGCCCTCGCACAGAGTTGGGAAAAAGGCATCTAAAACTATTTTTTCGATGTCAAAATAATTTTCTTGGTGTCTGCAATTTTTTCTGTATCAATGATATTTTCTGCAGGAATCGGCACTTTCCCTTTTCTAAATCAGCTTGTGAGAACCATTCCTCTTCCTGGCAATTTGGCAGTTGCTTTTATTGATGTTACATTTCTTCAGCTCAAAGAGGAGGAAGCACATCAAAGAGTGCACTGAGAGTGGCTCATGGCAACATTTGCTGCTTGTCCTTTTGCCACACATCCTGGTTTTTCCTGCAGCCTCTGGCACCAGGGCACTGCAGCAGCAGCTGTCTGTGAAAAACTTAACTTAAGGAGCCAGGGAGGAAAAGGACCTGCCTTCCCACTCCTCTCAGCAGAGGATGATTAGTCAGAGTCCTTCACAAATCCCCTGTGAGGCAGGAGCTGCCTGGAAACCTGTGAGACACAGTTTCATGAGCTGTAATTGAGAGCAACAAGGCTGGCCAAGGTTTCATCTGTTTGGGTTTGGGCAAATGTGTTGCAGCTAATTAGGGGATTTTTCTGTTGATTGGAGCTGAATCATATTTCAAGGAATGAGATTTGGTCTTAAAATTACAGTTTTGTTTGGGATAGGAAAGCTGCTGTCTCTTCCCATCACTAAATGTATTTTTTTTCTGTAGTGTGTCACTATTCAGTTTGGCTATTTCAGTTTTGCTTCTGCTTGTCTTTGTTGCATCTCTCATGCCTTCCACACCTCTCTGATCCCAAGTCACACTTCCCTCTGCTCTTTTCTCCCCCCCTCCCCTGTGATCTCGTGTTCCTGGGGGTCTCCACTCATCCAGCCCCACTTCTGGTTCTCCCTCATTCCCTTCTCCCTGGAAAATGCCTTTTTCAGCCACATAAGGCCAGTTCTGCTGCTTCTCCAGCCTCTCTCGTCCCCCAGCCCTGCTCACCAGGTGTCCCCTCCTGCCACCCTGCCCCGCCTTGGGCAGCTGTGCCAATGCCCTGTTCAGCTCCTGTCTTCTCTCCTCCTAAAAAATGTGTTTGGTTTTTTTTTTAATGAAAACAAAGTGCGTTTGGGTTTGGTTTTTTTGGTTTTTTTTGTTTTTTTGTTTAAGTATAAAATTAGCTAATTTTAACTGACAAAATTCCCCCATAAAGGTTGTTTTCTGCCAGCTGGAACACAAACTGAAGGATTCTTAAAAAAAAAAAAAAAAGAAAAAAAAAAAAAAAGTTCAGTTTATAAAAACTTGTTTTATATTCCTGATGAATCAAATATTCAACCAAGTGCCTTTGCTGGGAAAGAACCTTGTGAAGGGATTATGCCTAAGGAATAAGTGCAAGACCCACCAGAGTGGCATCTCACTAGCCCAAGGCAGCAAATTCAGAGGGCAAATGCCCACATTTGGTGAAGTTTCATGTGCAGCTCCTCCTTGTGGCATCATTGCTGACCTGGAGGCTCAACCTCAGCCAATTCTTCATAGTCTGGTCTTTTAAATACCAGGGTATTTTTTATTATTATTTGAGAATTGTTCAGGACAATTTCCACTCTCACCTGAGATGTGTTTTATCCCCTAAATACCTGTGTTCACATGACATGGCAAAACATTCGCCCAAATCCTTTGATCTGACTGGTGGTGGTGAGGGTTCCTCTGGGATCAGAATTATGCTGGGATAGAGGAACCCTCCTTCAGTGGCTTGCTTCAAGCAGGCATTTCTCCCCTCCTCTGCAAAGCTTTACCTGATTATTATTTCTTTTTCTCCAGCATCTGTCCCAGTTCAAATGATTATTTTTCCAGCGTGAGTAGAACTTTGATGTAAAGTCATCCACAGAGTTTATGCAGAGCTTTATAATTCCTGCTGCTTCAAGGAAAGCAGCTAAAAAGGCAGATTAAAAGTGAATCTAGGAGTCTGACAGTGTCAGAGCTGGAACCTGGTGCCTGATACCCTGTGGAGATGCCCTCAGGTGTGTGCAGGGAGGAAAGCAGGTTGCCACACCAGAAAGTAAAGACTGGTAACTTGATTCACAATTTTAAACTGAATCCTTAGCCAGATGAGTGAAGAGTTCTTGAGGTTTTGGGTGAAGACTACCCTATATTTATACAAACCACTGAAATATTAGGTCTTGCTGTGCCAGGAGTGATGATTTGTTAGAAGCTGGCAGCAGAGTGAAGGCAATTTGCTGGCAATGGTCACGGCGATGGGTGATTGCAGTCATCACTAAATGGATGCCAGGGGCACAAACCATGCCTCGAGAAGTCCTTTCTCTCGTCTCTGATCACCTTCAGTGTCCGCAGTAACAATGCCAAACCCAGAGATCTTGGGAAACACGGAGAAATCAGGAAATAAACCAAAATGTTTGAGTCTGCCTTAACGTCATTCAGCAGATGTGAGTTAATGGGGAAGTGTTCACCCGGTTGGGGTTCATCTTGTCCCAGCACAGCTGCCCAAAGCGTGGATGCCTAAGCTCAGGCAGCCACCCAGCCTTCCTCTGAGGCTGCAGGGAGCTCTTGGTGCTGCAGTGGTTTCCCTCTGGAGGGACTGGTGGGACAACCATCTGAGCCTGGGAGAGCAATTCCAGTGCCCAAATAGAACAACATTTCAGACGTCCCAGAGCATCCAAGGCAGAGCTGGCAGACACAAGACCTACAGGAGGTCAGTGCCTTTCTTGAGAACCATCTGGGGCTCCAACAGGGCAGACTAAGGTGCTGGATGATTTATTTTTAGACTTTTGGGGTTTTGGCTACATTTCAGAGCACTGGCCTTCTGCTGCTATGAGTTGATGCATGTGGCCAGGAATTCTGGACACTGTCACACACCTGTCCATGGACTGCAGTCCATCAAACACGTATTTAAATTGTCTTTTTTCTTTGCAGCCTTCCAGAAACTTAGTGGCACAGTTCGGATAACGAACATGGAACACTCTCCAGGCTTTAGCAACAAAAGCAGTGAGGAATATCAAACCTTTGCACAGCTCTTTGTTGATGAAGTAAGTGGTGAAGAAGGACGTGACCTGTTACCTGTCTCAGTAAAACCCCATGTATGGTCTTTTTCCCCCAAAGCCTGGATAACTCATGTGTGTCACTTGACACACCTGTAAGGTCTGGCTTCCCCTGGCTGCCTGAGATGAGTGTGAATCTTTAGAGGGAGATCAGGATTTTGGGATTCTCTGGTGCCTCCAAGTCCTCTGCTTCTCATGCCTGGTTATACTGAATTATTGATCTCCTCCAGGGGTGTGGTGGAAAGTTAATGGAACTCACAAAGTGCTCTGATACCCTTGCCCTGAACAGCACTATACTAATTAGCTGAATGATTAGCTGATTATCTTTTGTAGCAGTACCTCAAGGCTGACAGTTCTTGTAATCATCCTGGATTTTGTAGCCCCATAGCTGGAAAGGGAGTGGCTTCTTGAAAAGTCACCTCTGCCCTCACTTCTAATTAGAGTGCAGGATATCAAAGCACAACGTGATGTCATCTGCTGCGCCTTGAACCCTCTCAGGATTCTCGGGCACTGCCTTTGACAATATCTAATATTGTAGTGAATTTATCTGAAGTTTTTTCCTTCTGGTGCACCCTCAAACACACCCAATGCCTGGAAAACTTCTGGTTATGCTGGGCTGCTTTATTGCCTTCCTTATCTCCCCTTCACTGTCTGTGTTTTCAGAGGCCTTGATAAGTGTGGCGATAAATCCATCACTGGCAATTTTATGGATTGTCAAACCCTGCAGAAGCCTCCCCAGGCTCACTGGAGACAGAGCCACGATGTGCCACTGGAATACAGCTCTCACAGGGGCATGGGGCACAGCCCAGGCCAGCCTGGGGTCACAGACAGCTGCAGGGAGGGAAGAGGGCGATCCATTTATCCTTCTTGGACATCAAATCAGTTTCCCAGTGGCCATGACTGGTTTGCACCTTTCTGGGTGTGTTAGCAGAGCACAGCTTTCCTGGAGCTGTTTTGGCCCCAAGCTGTCACATCAGAAAAACTGTGACAAAACGAGAGTGACGTGATTAGCAAAGTGAAAAGGGAGCAATTCTCCACTGACCTCGCTCTCGTTCAGCACCACGCTCTGCCCGAGGCTGTGTCACAACAGCACAGTATTGAAATGGACTGAAATTCATGCATTTTCTTCATTCAGTCGGGTATCTTAGTCCAGAGAATCACGGGTACTAATTTATTTAGGAAAAATTGTAAAACGGTTGCATAAAGGAACACAACGAGGTTTTGTGTTGGTTTTACCTGGGTCTCAAGTTTTCAGGCAGAAAGCGATTGCTGGTGATTATAAGGAACTCACTCCTTTTCTCAGCACTCTGGTTTTGTGGATCAGCTGGAGAGATGTGTTAGTGTTGATTCCTTCCACCTCTGAGACACTGTATATGGGCTATAATTGCATAGCTGCTGTGAATAACATTACAAATATTGCATTTCTGGATGCCAAAGAAAATTTAGGAGACCAGAAAGATCTGTATATTTTCTTTTCAGGTTATGAGGACCAGAAATGGGTCTTTTAAAGTAAATGAGCAAAGTTTTATGAGCTTTAAAAGCACTCTCAGGTTCCAGTTAAATACAGTTTGGCAGAGATTTTTTTTTTTAAACCTCTTTGGAGTCACCATCCACAATTCAGAGGATTTATAAATCCTAATGTGTATAATGTTCTTTAGCCCCAGCACTTAAGTGCCATGTGGTTAAATTGGCAGCACAGCAAATGGAAATACCATCCTTTAAATAATGTGTAGATGAGAAAGAGGTAAAAACTTGATGTTACAACTTGCAGTGTCATTGTCCAGGCCAGTTCCACCACCTTTCTTGTATGCAACTTAAAAACAACATGGCTAAAGGTAAAAGAGTATTTAAGTCTTGGGATTCGTTCAGCTTGTGTTTTACAGCACCCCAAAAAGAGTATCATGGCTTGTCCTCAAGAAAATCAGTCCAGGAAAGCAAGAGGTTTGAGTTGAAAATACATTCACTGAGGTGCAATAAATTCCCAAGTGGAAAGCTTGTTTTGAATTTGGGTGTCTTAAACTTAGCTGAGTGACAAAAGGTGTGAAACTAATAAATGTTAATGCCTTATGAGGGTGACCCCCTCATTTGGAAGGCACAGAGCCTGTGCTTGTGTAGCTGAATGCACCTAAAATGATTGCAGTTAAAGCCATCTGAATATGGGATGAGTGTTGGTACAGGGATTAAGGAAATTTCACTATTCCAGCATCATTTCACCCTTTTTGTTAATTTGGGTTTACCCACATCCACATCCTGGAAGCTGCTGGTGATGGTGGCTGGGCAGATGTGTGCTCTGGTCCCTTCTCCCTGAAGGTGCAGCCAAACCACAGACAGTGGGGAGGGATTTTTAATCTCTGAGTGAAAAAACAGGCTTCATGCAGTTTTCTGTTCAAATTAATTTCTGTTCAAATTAATTTCTGTTATTTTTCTGTTCAAATTAATTTACCACCTTCCCAGTTACCAGACTGTCAGTGCATTCCCTGCTTAGGTTTCCTTTGTGTGCTACAGAAATTGCAGGTACCATTACAGACCATGACAGAAAGATAATTTCTCTTGTAAGAAAACCCCATACTCAAGGGTATTATATATTGAATATTTATTTCCAATAAGTTCAGTTTTCCCCCCCTTTTTTTTCTAGCCCTGCATTCCTCAAGCATTATTTTGATAACCCAGGGTGTGGTACCTGTTGGGAAATCCTGGAGTCTCTCGGATAAAGGGTTTTGTAGTGTCACCTAGTGGCTAAATACAAATACTGTGAATGTGCCCTGACACATTTTCAAGCTCCGAGTTCTGCTGTGGGAGGGAAAATAGGAATAAGGACAGAAACAAAACAAACAAACAAACAAACACTGTAGCCAGGTGGGGGTCAGGCTTTGCTCCCAGGGAACAAAGGACGGGACAAGTGGAAACGGCCTCAAGCTTTGCCAGGGGAGGTTCAGGTTGGACATCAGGAGGAATTTCCCCATGGAAAGGGAGGTCAGGCCTTGGAAAGAGCTGCCCAGGGAGGTTTGGAGTCCCCATCCCTGGAGGTGTCCAAGGAAGGCCTGGATGTGGCACTCAGTGCTCTGGGCTGGGGACAAGGTGGGCATTGGGCACAGCTGGGACTCCATGGGCTGGGAGGGCTTTTCCAACCTCAGGGATCCTGGGATTCTTCGAAAAAGAAGAACTGATAAAATTTCCAGGATACATGGGGAAAGAGGACGAAATCAGGGTGGGCTAAGAGGATGTCACAGGTGTCTGCATTTAATTTTGAGAAGTTCAGACAAAAATAATGAAAGCTGGAAACTTAGGTCTGACCTCCAACTTTTCAGTACCTGCTTGTGAAACGGCAGAAAGAGAGAGCAGAAGGAGCTCAAGAGGCCCTGTCTTAGTGAAATGGGAGATTTTGGGTCTGACAAAGACAACCTACGTTCTGCCCAGGTTTTTAGAGAGGAGCCAGCTGTCTCCATCCTCCCAGCCCTGCCTGCGTGCTCCGTGGGGCACTCCAGGGTTTGCTGTGTGCGACTTGCAGGCACATGGGAGCCCTTTCCAGGGGCACACGGGGGGTTTGCTCTGTGCCATTTTACCTTGGCACCCAGCACGAGAAACACAGCCCTGGTGACTCAGGAAAGGGCTGCAGGACACCTGCAAATGCTGGCACCACCTCAGGGTGGATATCAGACAGCAGGGAAGTCAGGGCTGGGGGATGCACAGCAGGCAGGGCACAAGGGGTGCAGAAGCTGTGAGAAGCCAGCACTAAATGCACCAGGCTCTGTGCGTGGGTGCAAGGCAAACAAAGATGCTTCTCCTGATGGCTCCCAGCACTTGCCTCTTCCCTGGGCTCTTCCTGATGGGAATCACTGCTGGCATCCCCGAGCATTACACACTGAAATAAACTCTGCCTTAAACTCGTGGCTGAAATCCAGCCCTGCTGCTCCAGATACTGCATGCAGAAATCGTGCAGAGGAAGAAGTGGTTGGAGGTGGCCACAGTGTAGCCCCCACCTGTCCCCTTAATACCCTGGTCTGGGCATTTAAAAAGAGGTGGGTTTTGCTTGGCTCTGGTGAGAAATCAGCTGTAAAGCAAGGCTTGAAGGTTACCTGCTCTAAGTTGTAATGCTGCTGGGCTGAGAGAGCCCTCTGAGGCAGTGTGGAGTGTCAGGAGAATCTTTACTTCCACCAGCAACTCCTTGTACTGGATTGCCCCTCTCCCCAGAGGCATTTTGAGAGGCTGAACATGGGAGCATCCCTGCAGTCTCCTCCCTCCCTTTCTGTCACCAGAGGCAAGGTCTTGTGCCAAATGACAGATGAGATATCTTAATCGCTTGGCTTGTTTAATATTCATGGTTAAATATGCACCACATCCTTCAGCTGCTCTGGAATGAAAATGTTACAACCCAAAAGGTCAATTTTCTGCTGCTTCCCTCCAGAGAAGGAAGCACAACACTCACTTCTGGGCAGTGTACGCAGCCTGAACTGTAATTGCTCCATCTGCCCACCTCCACATACATTTTGTTTTCATTCCAGGTGCATAAATCTCTGCCCCTTGAGGTGCTTCAGCAGATGGATGCTGGTCTGATTAAAGTGCTGGTAACGGGTATTACTAATGGGAGCACAGTGGTAAGCTTCAGTCTGCTGGTTGCAGAAGATGTGGATGTCCACCACGTCATCACCACTTTTCGTGAGGCCTTGGAACACAGCTCCTACTTCACCATCAACAGGAGCAGCCTCTCCATGCAGGGTAAGGAGCAGCTTGTGCCCCAGTAGCTCTTCAGAACCAGACAGATGATAAAGGCTATTATTAATCTGTATCTTCTGAGGTGAAAGCATCTGTAAAACACATGGATGGAAAGCCTTTCTCTCTCTTTACGTTGCTCCTGCTTATCCATCCAATAAGTTCTCCAGAGAACACCCACAGGTGATGTAGGAAGTGAGGTACCACTGATCCAAAAGGATAAAACCAACTGGTCTTTTTGCCTATATCTAGAATCAGTTTTACAGAGAAAAAGATAAGATGTTAGAAAAAGTGGTCATGACTTGAGGGGTTTATAAGCTACCAGTGGAAATGGGTCCCTGAACACAGCCATAACCAGCACTGTTTAAAATCCTTCAAAACCACATTACTCCGTGCTTTGCACTGGTAATTTTTCCGTGAGACAGGAATCCCAGGAAGTAAATGAACATGTGAATTCTTCTGCAGTGGGAGTAGTTGTTTCCCTCACACACCTTCAGTGGGTCTTCAGGTGAAAGCCCACACTTTGCCAAGCCCAGCATGATGGCTGATTGTACAACTTCTTTCCTTTTGTATGTAATTGAGGTAAGTAACAAGAAACATTAGTCTCCTGACTAAGAGAATTCTGCTGAATTCTGTTCCACAAGTCACCTCTGCAAAAAATACCAAATCCCTGACACGATCCATTTGTCCAAAGAATGTTGTTGTAAACTGTCAGTTAGAATCTCATGCAAAATTACTTCAGAAATGTGTTTATGCTCTGCTCTATACAATTTTTTTTTGCCTGTTACACTCACAGCTGTAAATCTGGAAAGTTACCTATCCTGGGAATTAGTAGGATCACAACTCTCTTGTGGCAGTGCTTTGTAGAGTGCTTGCCCCCTTCAAACCTGGGCTAAAACAAAGGGTTTGTTGCAGGGACAGGTCACCATAGAGCAGTGGTTGGTGCTGCTTTCTGAGTCCCACCTATGGTATGGTTTGCTCTGGTTTTTAGACTTTGGAAAGAGAAAGAGAAGTAAAAGCATGTTTCTCCTCTCAAAAATGAAAATTTTGGCCAGGTAAAAATTACGACAGCAACTAGACTGCAACCTGGACCAGTCACACAAGCTTTCTGCTTCACTCATGCTGGGCATTTACTCAGCATCTCCTCAGGAGTGTGAAATGGGGAAAAACTGAGGAGGCCCCTGGGGTTAGAAACATCCCCTTGGGCTATTGATCACTTTAGGAGTGAGACTGTACTATATTAATATTTAATGCTGTAAGGTTCTATTAACAGTTCTGTTTCTCATACTTGCCACAAAAATTAGACAGGATTCTCAAGATTATTACTGATTTTCATTAGCAGAGGCAGAGGGGACAGAGCAGGTAATAGAGAAGGTAACAGAAAGTACTTGATAGGTGGCTTGACCTCTGTATGGCAGCAGGGAGGAAATGCTGATATTACAAACTACCTTTCTGTATGAGCTGATTCATCTGGCTTCTCTCTTTCCTCAGGCCATTTGTTAGCTGATGTACGATGGGTCTTTAATCTCCTAAATTCTCTTAGGCTTCTTCAGTAATTTATATTTGGTTTTGTAACTACAGTGATAAAGAACGTTTTTACTGAAGTCACAGCAATTTGTCAATTGAGACCAGTCTTTGTTCAGTTTTGTTTAAGTAAGATATTAATGTGATAATGAGCTTTTGGGAGATCCAGCTCTGCAAGAGCTCCAATTTTTATTTTCCTTCCTCTATTGCGCAAATCAGCAACTTTTTCATTCGGGGCGTTTCTGGAAGCTGGGCGGTTCCAGAAGGATTTATATATGTGTACAGATTTTCTATATTACTTGGGAAAGAGATGGCATTTTTATGTTTAAGCCACTAAAATTATTTAAGAGAAGTTTTGAGCGATGAGACACGTTGTTTGTGCTTCCCTGCAAATGGAGTTTGTTATCTTGATTCTCTCTCAGTCAGTGCTGGGTGCATACTCGGGGTGTAACCAGGGGGTAACCCCAGGCCTGTGCTGGATGTTGGGTGTCCGACACACACACCTTGATCTGAACCTGTGCTTCCCTCTTCCCCCACTTTTTCTTCCTGGAACCATTACGGATTGCCACATTTGTTCATCTGTCTGAGGAGACATGTGTGCAATATGGGGCTGCCACGTTAGATTTGTCCCATGCTTCCCCCAAAATGGGTTTCCCAAAACATTCAAGGTCCCATCTTTTGGGTAGTAACAGGTTTTTTATCAAACTGCTCTCTATGCCCCCAGCCAGAACTAGGCAGTCTCCTACAGCTCCAGCCAAAAAAACACAAGCACTTGTTGAGCAACTTCCAGTGGGGGATATTGTGCAAGTAGTGATCTTCCAAAAGCTGTGTGTACATGTGTTACACACTAATTATTGCAGCTGCCAGGAAATAAAGCACTTCAGCTTTACTGATGGGCACGTTATGTGTCTCTTGGGCTCCTTTTTAAAAAAAGCCCCAGCTTTGGCAGTAAGTAGAGCAGGTTAAAAGAACAAAAGAAGCTCGTTTCCTGCCAGTAACTGTGAGTTTCCTCCTAAGAGTTTGCTTTTGCCCGATGAGACCAATCTGAACTTGTAAATTACAACAGTACCTTTATTTTTGGTTCTCTTCAGCACTTCCCTTCAGCCAGAAGGCAACAGTGACGGATGAGAAACCTGTGCACAGCACAGTTTTGCCTGTGGCATCTTTGCAAACTTCAACTCGTGTTTCCTCCCCTGCTTCACTGGACTTCTCTCCTGCTGAGCATGAAGCTCTGGAGGACACCATGTTCTCCAGCACAGTGCTGCCTCCTCTCACTGTGGATCCCATGGCAACTCCTGATGTTTCTCCTCGAGCATCTCCAGTCCCCCTTGTCAAACCCGCCCAGGAGGTTTCCATTAAGGACACAGTGAGTGTGTTTTGTGAAATTGAGAGGATTGTCCTTGCCATCCAGAAGAGATTCCTGCAGCAGGAGTCTATCCCAGAGAGTTCCCTGTTCCTGGGGGAGCCTGGCTGCAACGTGAGCACCAGCAATGGCACCCACGTCGTGCTGCAGGCGGGCTGGAGCGACTGTGGCACCCAAGTTGAGACCGTAAGTCCTCTGATCAAGGGAATGCCAGCAAGCTCTGGAACACTTCTCTTTCAGGAGGGGAGAGGCAGTGGCAGACCCTTAGTTAGGTGTACAGTCTGTTAGTTGCTGAAATTCCTTTGGAAGCACGAATGAGAAGGGGAATCTTTGAGCTCAGGCAGCAAAACTCAAGGGCCTCTCCAAACTGAGAGACACTTACCATGCCTCTTCTGGGTTCCCTTTGCAGCTGTCTTTTCTTAAAAGTAATTTCATCATCTCATGCTGACAAATACTTCAATTGCTCCCAGGTGTGGGGACAAAGAGTGATAGCTCTCTTTGGACCCCAAACCAATGGCTCTGCTCAGACCATGCCTAAGTACAGAAATTCACTTCTAGAGCAATGATCATTGCTAAGGAATAATCATTGCCCCATCCCTGTGTGTTCAAGTGTTCAAGACCAGGTTAGATGGGGCTCTGAGCAACCTGGTCTAGTGGAAGGAGTCCCTGCCCATGGCAGGGGGTTTGGAATTTAAGGATTCTTAAGGTCCCTTCCAGCCAAAGCTGTTCTGTGATTCTATGATATGATAAAAAGGAAAAGGGGGAAGACTGGTGGGTTTTCACTGTCTCCCTGTATAGCAACAAAGATACTGGAGGTTCAATCTGTTCAATTTTTGCCCTCAGGAGAATGGGGAACACCCAAGCACCCGAAGATGGAAAGCTCTGCTACATCCCTGGAAACACTGATGTTCACAAGCTGTGCTTTCTCCTTTCTGTGCTGCAGAACATGACTACTACTGTAGTGAAAACCACCCTTCGGAATGATGTCTCTGCCCAGGGAATAATCTACCACTTGAACGTTGCCAGTCCCATCCACTGCGTGTTTCAGAACGATGTCTTGGCTTCCTCTGGGTACACTGCAGAAGGGTGAGGAACAGCTCTCTCTGTTTGAAATGCTGCTGTGTGGCTGAGGGCTGCTGCGTTGGGAAAACTCCCAGGGACTGTAGCTGTACCCAGTGACAGCTCTTGGAGCAGTCTGCCATCCTGGGAATGCTGTGCTCAGGAGATCCCTGCTATGTGCTTCTCTCCTGCTCCAACTAATGTGCCAGGAGATCCAACAAGCTTGGCCTTTACCTGGCTAAACCACAGGTGAAAATAAAGCTTGGGGAACTGCTGGTTCAGGAGTCAGAATTCCTGACTCCTCTTTGCCTTCCTTGTAGCAATAACAGCATTTTCCTGCTTTTGGAACATATCAATCATATATCTTTTCACTGATGGGGGCCTGCAGACTTCTGGCTGCTGAGAATGGCAATTTTTAACCCCCCCACATTGGGTCAACTTGAAAAACCAGAAGATACATCATGCAAATACTTTTTTTCTTGTGGAAGGCCCCATCTTCAAGTGAGATGGAATCAGAGCCACACTTCACAGAAAATCAAAGCTGTGCTCATAGAAAATGTGACAGCACAAGCTTTGCTCTCATGGGGAGTGTCCTCCCTTCATACAAGTGCACCTCCTCTCCTGCCTATCATTGTGCTTAAACTCTTGGCACCAAACCCAGTTTCTGTTTCCTAGCCCTGTCCAGAGATTGTATTTTCCTTTCTATTCCTCAGCAAAGTCTTTGTCAGGCCACTTCTCTTTGAGCTCTATAATTTTCTCATGCTTTTCTCTTTTTGTTCAGATTTGTCCTGTCTCATTTTTTTGGCTCTTCTCTTCTGTACTAAGCTTTTACTGTCCTTATTTTGAGCTTTCAGAGAGGTCATAGTCTTGTTCCCCTTCTGCTCCACTCAGGTATTTCTCTCTGCCCTATTTGAATTGCTGAGACATTCTATCCTTTGGATTTCCCCACTTGTGTCTCCATGTTCTCTACCTTCCCTGTTGAAAACTCGATGCATTTTCACCTTTCCTTTTGAGCAGTGTCCTGACATCCTGGACTGCAGATAACCCTTCACTATTTAAATGTGTGGAGTCACAGGCACTGATCTATGACTTGCAGAAACTTACAGTCAAACTTGTGGTCTTTAAAGAAGGATAATTGATTTTTCAGACTTTACACCATCTTTGAGGATTTGCACGGATCTGGACACTTCAGAACAGAAATGCAGTTGTTTATTGGAAACTCCCCAGTCCCCAAAAACTTCAGCGTCTCTGCCAGTGAGGACGTGCTGATCGAAGTGGGGATGCAGAGGGCAGACAGCAAGCTCAAGGTGGTTCTCACTGACTGCTGGGCCACTCCAACCAATAATCCAGTGGATCCCCTGTCATTTGTTTTTATCAGCAACAGGTACAGCAATGCCATTTGCAAATAGTTCTTACAGTGGTGCTGACTAATAACGTGTTATATTTTAAATGCCTTTTGTGTGTGTTCTCATCATTCACATGCACGGCCCCTTTCCGTTTGGCCTGGTTACACCTTTTTTGAGCAAGAAAGGTAGATATGTAAAGGGATTTCAAAGGGCCATGTGGAGGTTTCTTGAGTTTTGTTGTCTTCCCGACAAGTTTTATCAGGGAATTGTGCTTCTGACCTGAAGAAATCACTTGAAGGTGATTTTGGCAGTCAGTAGTGAAAGAGCATTTGAAAAGTGGGTGCTTTATCTCCTTCTCTGTAGTTCAGAGATTCCTCTGTGGTTTCAGCTTTATCAAGAGCTTATGTGCTTCTTGTCAACAAAGAAATAGGTTATTTGATTCCTCACACATGATATTAAAGCAGCCTCTGGTGAAAGAGGAGGTTTGTTCCTGTCTGGATCCCTGATCTCAACCTAATGTCATATTCCTTGGGCTCACCTGCCACCTTAAAATACAGGATAATCCTTTTGCTCAAAAAAAAACCCTATTTCTTTTAAAATCATGTTCTTTCAATTTGTGTTTGGTGAAGCCAAGTTTAAATCCTTCTTTCTGTTACTCTTCCCCTTCTTCTCCAGCTCTCCAACCACTTCTCAGATCTCTACTTGGTTACTGTGAGAATAAAGCAGCAAACAGCCCCTTATCACCACTGCACTGCCAGAGCTGCTGCATGGAGGGTCTGGCTGTGACTTCCTAAAGGAGGGAAAGCCTTGAAACCCAAGTTCTGTGCTACAACCACAACCTGCCTTCTCTAGCCTTAGCTGCTCTGTGTGTTTTTTATCTCCCTTTTCAGCTGTCCCATCCCAAATACTTACACCACGCTGCTGGAAAATGGGAATTCGAGCAAAGCACAGTTTAGGATGAAAATCTTTTCCTTTGTCAACAATTCTGTGGTTTACTTACACTGCAGAATTCGTATTTGTATGGAGACACCAGGAAGCACCTGCAGGACCGTGAGTGTTTTGCTCTAATACACTGTTTCTCCCCCCCCCCAAATATATTTTTCTCAGTGCCATATGGAGCCCTGCAATGCAATGGAAGGAGTAATGTTTCCAAACAGGGTTTAAAATAACTCTTGAGGTGTCCTTTGTTCTCTGCTGAGAGCAGAGAGGAGTGGGGAAAGACTACAACCATATGGAAGTGTCAGTCTTCCTTCCTGTTCCTCATCCTCCTAGGTAAAAGCATGGAGCTTGCACAGAGCTGGGGAACCTGAGAACTGGACCTTTCACCTCTGCGTAGGGATGACTAAAAAGCCATGAAATTAAGCTGGTTGGAAAAGTATCAGCTCAGATGGGTGTGTCACAAAATAGGAACTCCCAGAGTAGCAGCGTCCGAAGAATGTCTGAGTAAATTCATACATTTTTCTGTCTTTTTTGGGTTTTCTCCTTTACAGATTTGCTTCTTCAACTGAGAGTTTAGGTGCCAGGAAAGGAAGCTCAGTGTCTTTAAGTTTCTAGGGCTGTGACTTTAGTAGAGTTATTATGGCTTTTTAAAGCCTGATTACTGTTTGAAGCAATAAACCAAGCCATGTCCTGACAAGAACTGCAGTTTTTAATTGTCTGTGCTACAAAGCATTGCTTTGATTCTTTTCACTTCCAAGTAAGTGATACACAGATTTATCCAAAAATGTCTTGCTAACATAGAAATAAGAAAAAATATGTTTTACTGATGGCTTTTTTTTTCTTACTAGCAGACACTTGGGAATTCTCCTCTTCCTCTGCCAACCTTCCTGGCTCTTTTTCTATCAAGGATGTTTTCATTAGCAGTTTGGTGTTCCCCCATTGTTTAAGATTTTCCTCTAGCTCTAAATAACACTGTTTAAACCAATTATAAAGCAAATGATCTCTTCCTAAAAGATTAAAAAAGGCTACCAGAAGATGCTTGTTTCCTTTCTCAAAATATAAGGCTTCCTCCAGATTAAAAAAAAAAAACAACCAAAAAACCCCAAAAAAGTAGGGACAGGAAACATGACTGACGATGGTAAGATGGCTCCAGTTTTTGCAGCTGAGTATGAATATAAATATGTATGAGATGCATTGTTTCTTCTCCTATATAAAATTTACCCCTATGAAAAGTCAGTGAATTCAGTATCTTAGATTGAGGCTAAACTGTGATGTGGGGAAGACAAGTACCAGGCACACCTACACAGGGTGAGCAATGGCTTTTACAAAGAAGGGAGGGGGGACTGCAGAAGGTGCAAAGATCAAGGAAGCCAAGCAAAACCAGAGGATATTTGTAAATAATGTAAGATGGCTGAGAAAGTGCCCTGGGTCTGGGATCTGACCCTCTGGTCTGTTACTCTGGGGAAGACTGACTGGATTCAGGGCAGGTTTAGTTCATTTAGCTCTTTACCCACAAAATTGAGACTTACATCTTGTATTATTTCTTCTTACTCAGTCTATTTATTCTTTGTTTTCTCTGTGGAAGAGAGTAAGGTGCTCTAAAATTTAGAGCTGAAAAAAATAGACAAGTTGAAGAGTAGTAAGAAATGAGTTAAGGAACATGACCTTGAATGGGAAGAGAAGTGATGTGCCACCACCATGCAGATGTTTGGTGGAACCTGGCTGCTCCACGGCCACGTGGAACCAAAAAATCATTGCCATCAGGGAGCAACTCCATAAATGTGTTCTCTAACAGATCCACCCACCTGGGAGAGCTATTTGAGGGTAGGCCAAAGTCATAAATAACCACATGGGTATTTTTCTGGGGGCTGACCCAGGCACTGTTGCTGGCAGTGGACTGTAGAGGTTTCCCAGTGCAGCCAGACTGGTAACACTGGTGAGACATTCTTGAGTCACAAGCTGGTAAGACACCCTGCTGGTTTTGCTGATCATGGTATGATGCTGCAGTTTCTCTGGGGTTTTTGTGCCCTTCCAGGAGAGACACAGTATCTTTTGAATAATGCCAGTAGGTTTTGGTTCCCATCAGAGACCTTTAGGCTGCAACTTAAAATGAAAAGGTAGCAAACAAAAAAAAAAAGGAAGTGTGCAGAAAATGCATGTGCTCACACAGAGCTAAAGCAGCTGACCCCCAACATCCCACAGGACAGGGATTTCAGACTTGCAGTTCCCAGACTGGTGGTTCCCATGTCGCTGAATTTGTGGGTAGCTTCAGAGTGACACACAGCTCGGCAGGGTCTGAAAGCTGCTGCTGCTTTTGCTGGTGCTGGTTGCAGTATCTGCTGTGCCTGCCTTGGGCAGGAGAAGCATCCAAACAAAAAGTGCTTGCAAAACCCTGGCATTAGTGATAAATTTGTTCTCCCATAAGGTTTCTCTAAAATAAATGGAAAGTTAATGAAAAGGTTGTCTGTGCGAAATGTCTGTTCATAGCAGTGTGTTCCAATGTGACTAATTACAGATTTTATACTGATTTTCCCCTGATGCCATCTCTTTTGGACTTCCTTTTGGTGCTAATTTCAGTTTAACAGAGCATAACATTAAGAAACAAAAGCCCTATGGTGAGAGTAGCCCTGGGCTTTCACAAGCTCATCAGAAGGCTTTGTATTTTCAATTAGTAAGCCACATGACTTGTTGGAGTTTGAATTGATCATTGCAGAGATGCCATGCAAGGGCTCGACTCCTGAAGGCTGGAGAAACCATCGCCCTGCACAGAACATCCTGGGGACCCCTGTGTAAATCAGCTGGTGAGTGGTGAACAGGTGCTTCAGAAAAGGGGGCACAGCAGAACTATCACGCCAAGATTGTTTTGTACTGGCAAAGGAACCGGAAGGCCTGTGCTACACAAGGTTTTTGTGCCCCTCTCTGTTCCTTGGGAGCAGGCATTCCTGCTGGAGCCACGTGGCAGCGTGGAGAAGCACATGCCCTCCTCGGAGCAGGGACTGTCAGGCTGTCAAGGGAATGTGGAAAGGAAGATAAAGTGCCTTTGTGTAGCTGTTTGCACAGGCTAGCGGGTGCAACAACCACAAAATCGAACAATTATTTCAATTGTAAAGTGTGAAAGCAGCATCGATCTTTCAGATCGCAGTCGGTTTTCCAAGTGTTTACACTGCTGTTAGTCTGCAATTATTTGGGGCTCTGAAGTCCCAGATCAGAGGATGTAAGAGATTTCATTGTTGTGTTTCCTTTGGCTCCCTGCTGACTTCATTACCACGGTGAGGGGAAGTGGCAGAGCCCAGCTGATGCACAGCACCTGTGGTCAATTTGGTGCAGCACAGGTTAATTGAGGGCAAACACCAGCACTATGGACGAGCAAGGTCCAGTTTGTTATGCACCTGCCTCTTCTGCATTTAACCTGAGTGATGCTCTCCAGGGCACCTCTGGTCCCTCATGTTTTCAGTCATTTGGTCCCCTCCAGCTTTACATTTATAACTTATTAATATAAAACACTCACTGAGAGTGTTTTGGCTCACCAATACCAGAGTCTTAACATGTGGCTACCGTGAGCAGACAGTTCATAATGTTCTTTTGGACCCAGGAACTGGCTCTGACTTAGAAGAATGTATTTTCCTTCCATTACGTGGTCTGTTCAAATAGCCCCTCAGTGCTCATTTCTGAATTAGTTATTAAAAAAAAAAAAAGTAATGAATGCAGCTTTCTTTGTTTAGCTCTTACAACAAGTAGCTCTCACACCCATTTTTGCTGGAGATCCTTTTGCATTTCTAGTTTTGAAAAATGGCCATTTCCCTAAAGGGCCTCTGGTGAGGGGAGCTTTATTTGGGTTGTACTGTGTTGATCTCTAGGCAAAGGCAGCACTACTGGCTGCTGTCTCCTACGTCCAGTTTGGATACTCATACCACATTTTAAGTGATCTACATCTCTGTGCTGAAGGAGACCACAAGAATTATGATGTCAGGTGAAACAGGTGTAACTGCTGCAGTGAAACATGGAAAAGCTTTACCTGCTCTGCCAACACCTGGTCACATGTTATGGCAAAGGCCACTGTTCCACATCCTCAGGAGGGCCTGCTCTGTCTGTGTCTGGCTACAGGCTGCCATTTCCACTGTGCATGTTCTGCTTTATTCCTTTGTTTTATGCTGAAATTCAGAAATAAGACTGAATATATCACACAGCACTGCTTTGGCCTGCCTTGGAATGATGCCCTGGGTGTTATGTAGCTTGGACACTGCTCTTACTGACTTCTGTGGCTGCCAGCAGTGCCCTTTGGCCACAAATCTTGTCCCTAATTGCAGGCATGTGTGCAGTGGTATTTGTCTTCTGTGTACCTCAGGCACCACACAAGTGCCTGGCAAAACAAGTGCTGTCCTGAAAATGTAAGCAAACAAATGCATGTTTTTGTAGGTGCATCGAGCCTTTGCAAGAAGGAATTATAAGAACTTGTAGAAACATGAAGAGAGGCATAATGAAAAAGGGAGAGGGGTTTCTGCTTGCAGATTTGGACAAATATATGAAAGTGGCCAAAAGGGAACCAGGAGAACACTTTCTATCTGTGATCTGTGGTGCCTCGGGGGGCAGTTGGCAACGTGGGACTCGACTCTTGCCCACAGTGGGGCATTTGGTGTTTGTTCTTTCCTTCCCCTCAGAGTCTGGGTGCTGTTCCAGCAGAGCACAGGTCTCCTGCAGGTCCTGTGCCCTGTCTGCCAGACTTGTGCAGACATTGCAGACAACTTTGGGCTGCTCAGTTGGCTCTAAACGACTGCTCAGGTGCAGCGTTGAGCCCGTGGTGACCAAGGCAGGGTGACTGCACCGACCACCCCAGGCACACCTCTGCTGAGACCCAGCACACACAGAGAATCCTTCCCCAAATACTCCGTGTTTGAAGAACAGTTACATATATGATAAAAGCAAATCCCATCATTTTTATGATCAGAGATGAATGGAGGCAGGATTAAGATAGGAGAATGCTTCACCTCTAAAGTCCTTCTGAAAGTAAGGCAGCATTTCAAAAGTCACCAGTGCTAATTCTTTAATTCTTATTTTAGCTGAAAATCACACTCATGTCTGCACGGACTCTACTCTGTAAAAGAGAACATGGGCTGTCCTCACACCCTTTCCAAGAGAATCACCCTCCCCAGAAGGCTGATACACTTCTGTAGCACAGTTCTGTACTGGCATGTTGGCGAATTTGTAGGCAACTGTTTCTCTCCCCAGTAAAAGATTTAGGAATTTCAAAGCTTTTTTCTTTCACCTCTTGATTTTTTTTTTTTTTTAAATTTTGTTTTAGCATCTGGTATGAAGAGAGAGAAGGAGGCTGGAATGGGAATTGGGTACATCATCCTCATAGCCCTTGCTGTGCTTGGTTTTATGCTGGGACTTGTGACCCTTCTCATTTTCCAGTACCAGCGAAAGATGGGAAGATACAACTTCAGGATCAAGTCTGACAACTTCAGCTACCAAGTGTTCTATGATTAGTGATTCACAGGTAACCACATGTAAGTGCTGAACTATGAGCAGTGACATTTCTTAGCCGTTTATCTCTTCCTGAAATGGTGAAACACTTGTAGATGATCATCCTTTTTTTGAGAGTGTTTGAACCTGCTGTCCTCTTTGCTGTGGGTAAAGGCCATGTAAGTAAGAAATTCCTACTGTTCTTCCCTGTTTTCAAATACTGCAGACTACAAGAGGAGGAAGACAGCACTGTGTCCTTCATCTTCCTTCTTGGCTTTGATCTCAGTCTGAGCAAATGGCACATCACTTTAGAAAACACCAATAAGCATTTCCACAAAAAAAAGGCCATATGATTTTCGGGTTTAAACCAGTGATTAGTGTAATAAAGGAGAGAAACTTTACCTATAAATTTTCTTCAGAAGTTATCTCTTTCTGCAAAGGCTTGGGTTTAATTATTATTTTTTGAGATTTTTTTTGAGAAAGTAGTGGGATCTTAAATATAAAGAGCTTGTAATATTGATGATGCATAAGCAGTGCTTACATGTGCCTGCAGAGAGTCTGAAAAGACAGGTCTGAGGAGACTTAACCACTGCCACATGGTCTGCCTCTGAAACTTGGGAATTTAACGCTTTTCCGGGGTACCACAGGATTCAGCACTTTTTCTGTAAAATTAGTGTGCTCTGGCAGCTTGCCATCAGTTGCATGCTTGTCTCTTTAAGGGGAGGAGAGAGAAGTGAGAAAGCTGGCGGGCTGAAAAACAGCACCTAGCACTACTTCACAGCTCAAGGATGTTTGCAGTGGATGGGATTCTGTTCCCGGGCTTCTTTGCCACCATTGCCAGAGTTGGTCAGTGACCCTTCCCTGGTGCAGGCCTCACGCAGGACAATGCCCTGGACTCATCACGGTGGCATTTGCAGAGAATTCATTTCAATTCACTGAGCACAGTCATGTTTAATATGCACCACAGGGAAAGGGCAGGGAAGGCTATCCCAGCTGCTTCCTGCTTGTAAGTCTTGAATAGTCACATTTAGCTGTATTTCCCTGTCTTTCATCCCTGTTATCCATCTCTGGGCAGCTGCTGGGAGATGGCTGCAGGTGAGAGTGATGCTCTGGTGGCTTCTCAAGGGCTGGATGTGTCAGGAGTCCCAAGGGAAGGTACCTGGGACTCCTTGGTACAGCTCCAGCAGCTGTAGTTCCATCAGGGATACAAATGCCACCGTGGAGCCAAAACCCAGCATAAAGGGCATATCGAGGTTCATGAAATTAAAACCTACACATGAAACTTCTGAGTCTCTCCACAGAGGCAAGAGTGGCTCCTCTTGCATTCATCATTCTGCTCTCCTGAGTAATACCTCGTAGTAATGGGAATTCTGGAGTTGTGCAAAGAGATTGTAGCATAAAGGAATTATCAGGCTCATAACACTTATATATCACGTTGGAGTCTCAGCTAATGGCTCCTTTTAGGAGCTGGAACTGCTCAGCTCTTCTTTCCTCTGTGTTTACTTTACTAGTTGATTATCTGTCTTAATCCTAATTAAGTTGGTTTTTATGCTTCTTTTCCTAGTGGGAATCATGTCTCATCCCATGGAGAACTGAAGTTTGTCTTCACTCAACATTTGGCTTTCCTTGCTCTACACAACACTGACTCTTCCAAATTAATGTCATATATAAAAGGTTCCTATGCCCCCTTTCCCCCCTCCACCTCTTTTTTCCTTAGCAATCTGGTTCTCCCCTGGTGTCCTAAGAATCCTTTGTGCTCCAGGTTGAAGTGAATTTTGGTAGTTTTTCCATGGATAAAATAGAAGGGAAGAAAACAAAGACCTCTGGTTCTCTCTCCAAGTTCCAAGACCTGGTTTTCTCACTGTGACACATCACTGTGTGCCCATCTTAGCATCACTTGTGCCATTAATATTGACAAGCTGCATGTTTCCATAGATATTCAAGGAAGTAAACCAGCAAACCCCCATAGAGATCTCTTTTTCAGTTTGTAATTTGCTGTTTACTCAGGGTGAGGTTGAAACTTTGAGCTGCAACAGCATTGAAGACCTAATTGTGCAACGCCTTAAGTATACAGAAGCTGGGGAACAAGCATTGGATTTGCCACCAAGTAAGGAAAAGCCACTGTGGATCTGGGGCTTAACCTACTCAGGGTGTTCTTCAGCATGACTTTTTAAATTTTATTCCTTCTGTAATTGACAAGGACTCAGTGGGAGAGAAAGAAAAGGAAAAATAAACTATTTTTGTTGCTGGCAGCCCATGTTTTTCCAGATAAATCGATTGGTACCTGTGTATTCTGCTTAATTAGACCCTAATGATTGTGCAGTCAGGCCACACAGTGCTGCCCACCTAAGTGAGAGCTCTCCAATTGCAAATGAAGGGTTATAAATTTGACCTGGGTTTTTCCTGGCTGCAAGACCATCAGTGCAGCAGCACAGGCTCAGTTTACACGGTCCATTGGGTACAACAACAGTCTGTTCAGCTGGATAAACTGGAGCAAAAATCTCTTCCACGCAGTCAGCATCTCCTGCAGGGCTCTTTCCTGGGCTGCTCTTCCCTGCTGCCCCAAATCTCCACCTCAGTGAGTGTGTTGGAAGATGGGGGGTGAAGAGGAGTCAGTAACCTGTCCCACCACCCCTTGGTTCTGTTTGCTGCAGTCGCTCCTCCTACACAGTGGTAATCTGCTGTGCCTGGGTCACATCTAACTCAGTAATTTATCAACAAACTAATTCCTCCTTCAGCTCAGTGGACACCATTATAACTAACTCTTAGTGGAAATTGGTCCTTAGCTTGAAGTCATGAATGTTTCTAGTAGGCATAGCATTTAGGTGCTGATTTTTTGGTACAGAATAGCACAGGAAAGTGACTTTTCTACGTTCCTAGTGCAATTTCTATTAGGTAGTAATATTACTGGGTAAAAGACTTCCACATTTTGCAAAAGGTTGTACTGATTGATTTTAGAGCTTTTATACATACCTTTAAAATACACCAATAAATTTCAGAGTAATCATTTGCATTCTGCTTTAGATTCAAGTGACTCTATAAGGAGTAAGACCCTTTGACTTGCCTTTTCCTTGTGGAAATAAGAGTTACCAGATCCCATTTAAAAAAATAAAAATCCGTTTATTTGTAAGTGGTGAAACTGTAAATTATCTTCTCAGTCTGATGAACGTGGAATCATAAAATGGTTTGGGTTGGACCTTAAAGACCATCCCATGGGCAGGGACACCTTCCACTACCCCAGGTTCCTCAGAGCCCCATCCAGCCTGGCCTTGGATTTGTGGGAGTCCACAACTTCTTTGGGCAACAACATAACCATTAGCTCTTGTCATGGAGGAGTCTCTTAACTTTTGCTCAATTTCCTGTCAAATGTGAAATGTGTTTGCCTTCTGCACTCAATGACAGGATCAGCTATTTTACTATAAATATTTTTCTAGTTTTCAGTACTTACAATCTTGAACTTCTTGGAGGTGACAGGATGAGAGATCTGCCTGTTGATTTTGGTGGAGCTGTGCTGTTTACAAAAGCTGAGCACTACTCCTCAGGATGAAATGTGATCCAGTAGCTTGTATTTGACACCTTGCATGCTTAGCAGGAACTGCTATTTGTGACTGAGTCTGTTTATAGGATTTTTGGCATCTTAATAAAAGCAGTCTTGTAACTTATTGTTGACTCCTGTGCTGTTATGTTTTCCTGTGTGATTTAGTCACAGGTATTAGGATGTGCACTTGGTGGATGTGGCACTTCTGAACTGTTCAAGTATCAGTATAATGTTCAGACATCACTGAAAACATCACACAGGGCCTTATCCAAACCCCAGTGGACTGCAGTTACCAACAACTACATACATGTACTTCCTAAGGGTCACTTTCTTTGTCTTTACAAAGGGTAAACATACTTTTATAGTTTCATGCTTTTTAGCAGACAACCAAAGGAATATTCAACATTCCCAGTCCAGTTTATTGCAACACATTGCAAAGATGTGGTGATTCAATCTGAAGCTGCTGTCACACCAGCCTCCCCAGGTGTTTAACTTGCACAGTTCTGACAGCTGCTCCAAAGTAAGAATTGAGTGTTCTTTGCTTGCAGAAATAGGTTCTTAAAGAGTGAGCAGCTCTGTACAGCTCCTTCATCCCTGAAGGAGGTTGTCCAGGGAGTCCCATCCACTTATTCCTTAAATAACTGCTAGTTTGCTCTTCTAAAATTCAATGTTCTGACTCTTTGCCTGGCCCATATACCTCAGACTTGTGAAAACCATCAGGGCATGATCACTGTAGCCCGGGCTATTGCCAATATTAACATCTCTACCATTTAAAAACATAAATGTAAATAAATAAACATATAATTAAATATAAACAAAGCCCCCAGGATTTATTTTATCAATGCTGGTAAGCAACAGATATAGTAATGCTTCCTCTTTTTTTGCACTATCACCTGGATTAAGAAATTATCCTCGTTGTATTCCAAGAGTCTCATGGATTGCTTTCAGATCCTGTGCTGCTTTTTCCCCTTTCCAATTTTGGCATTGCCCATATTTTGTTCTTTCAATGAAGCAGTGGCTCTAAATAATTATTTTTAAAAATGGATTAAAAATATGTAGAAGTGAAGATTTAGTTTTGACTTCTCCCACTGCTTCCTAAGAACCCCTTTAGGCCAGTGGTGTGCATGTCCAGTGTCCCCATTGTCCACTGAGAACACAACTCTGCTGACACCTGATGCCAAACACTCAACACTATTCCTTTCCCCCATATCATAATGCTGCCAAATTCTGGTCCCAGCAGGGCTGGGAAAAAGCTGAGTTAATTGGAAAATTTCCTCGTCCATTAAAATCTAAACAAGCCAGGTTTTTGATGCCTGTTGGGAAAGTTTTCTTGCAGGCTGCGGAAGGAAACAAGTTAAAGGAACTGGGAAAGTTTGGCTGCAAGTGAGCTAAAACTGGGATGTTGGCTATGATTTAGACAAAAGCCCAGAGCAGAGAGCCGCCTAATGGCTTCCATGATCCACAGGCAGAAAATTCCCTTCCCTGCCTCTCCTGCCCTTCTTCCCCCAGTGATTTTTCCTCTGAAATCCACAGAAAGAAGAGTTTCAGAGACCTAACACAAATATTTATACACTAAAAACAATCATAGCACAAATTTAAAAGAAGAATTGAGAAAAAGCCAGAACATTTGGACATGGTAAGGAAAAGATCAGAGCAATGAAGTTCAAGTTCTGTATGGAAGTTTCAGTAATAAAACACTGCTGTAGTGCTTGCAATGGATCTCAAAACATCCACTCACAGTATTCTCTTTAAATCAGCTGGTGCTCCATCCTATCTATGATGAAGGCTAGAGGAATTAGGATGGTCAGGGTAAATGAGTGTTTCTGCCTAGAAACTGGATTTGTTGAAATAATAACTGTGAGGAATGGAAAAATATTAGTTTCATCAAACTACCTTTTTGTGTGTTCAGGTGTGTGTTAGAGAAAGTTAAGCACATTTAGGAATACTGCAATTTTACAGTGCAGTGTTTCCCTTTTCCTCTCCCTGTCCTTACAGAGGAAATATTAGCAAAAGTGTTTTTTCCCTAGGTAATTTTCTCACATATAAAAATATTTAATACCTTCTGGAAAATTACAAGTATATGTAGGAACAGGTGAAGTATTAAACCTTTATTTAAACAGTGATTTTCTGCTTTTCCTGCTTTACTACAGAAGTAATCAATTTCAAAAGGAAAGTGGCATTTCTCTTCCATGATATTTCTGTTTAAACCCATAAAGCACACAATCATTTGGCAGTGGCTTTTCTTTGAGTTGTTTGGTGTCTGGTTGTGCTGCAGGTAACTCTGCGGAGGACCAGAACCTAAGGAAAATGAGAAGAGAAAATAAGCTTTGATTAATTTATTACTGATGCAGTGAATATTTGGCAAATTGCTGCAGGGGACTTTTTCCTCACCTGGATGGAGCCTGTGGGAAAATCCAAGGCAAAAACTGAGATAAGCATTGAGGAGTGCTTGGGACCTCCAGGTATGGTGGCATTAAGGAGTTACTTTCAGGTATTTGGAAGCAGATCAGACAGGTTTCAGTAGGATGTGAGGAACTGCATTCTCAGCAGGCTGGCACAAATCCATCCCAAAAACCTTGCTCCCTCCAGGACTGTGAAGGTGACTCTGATTTCCAAGAAGAGGCTGCCTTCCTGACAGAGACATTTGGGTAGAATTTTCATTTAGGTAAATTTCATTTCAGCAAACAATAGCACCGCATCCTTGGGAATGTGCTGGCAGCTAATAACACACACTGATGGTGTGGATTCCTCGTGGCTTATGTTCAGTAATACTGAAACGCTGCAAATCCACTCAGGAAATGTCTGGCTTTGCCTCTCAGAGTGTCTGGAGCTTTGATACGGGATGCTGGCCACAAACAACGCTCTCATTTATTAGCTGCCTTTGGCATCTGGCAATTTGAGAAGATGAAGGAAGGGATTCACAGCAGTATTTTGAACAAATACAGCTGTTATTGGTACATGGCGACAGAAGGGTCTTGTGTTTGTTGTGGTGCCAACCTTGGGAGGCTAATTACTGAGTGTTACATGTGAATAGCAGTCTCAGGCTTATTCCAGCACATTTAATTGTGCTCTGTATCATACCTGCCCAGCGAGCAAAGTTGTCCACAGGGTTACTCAGCCAAAGAAGTGGAAATATGGAGGAACTGCAATTCGGAACATCACGTTTACTGAATCCAACTTTAATTTTTACCAAGCAGCTCTGGGGCCACACCTTTGTCTGTGTCTGTAAGGAATATGTCAGGAGTTACAGGTGAACAAGATGCTATTTGCTTCTGGGGATGTTTTTATTGTCCCAGAAAGATTTTCAGCTGATAAGTTGTTTGAGATTGAATTTTGTAGCCCATATAAAAATCAGCTTAGTCACAGGAAATGGTAGATACTGCTGCAAATTTCCTGAGTTTCTTGGCATTTATTTGATTACCTGTTAGCATTTATTTGACTACCTGTTCTCCTCCTTTTCACTTGTTTGACTACAGGTGTGACATCGAATTCTTGAACAAGAGAAAGGCACTTCTGTTTTCTGAAAGACCAATGAGAAGCACGACCTTATAAAGTTTAGTCTTTCCCTGAAAGGACATCCAACTCTCACCTGACTTCTAAGAAAGCCAAAGTCAGTATGCCAGGATGTCCAGGCTGATTCCTTGTCCTATATCTTGATTGTCCTGTATCCTAGAATTCTCTTATGAGAGAGTACTCCCAAAGATAACAAATTTCTTGTGTTCTTATGTACCTCTTCTGGTACTCCCAATACAGACCACTGGAGGCTGTGTGGCCTCCCTGAGAAAATACATATTTAGCATCTTCCAGGTTTGTTATTTCTAGCACTTCCCCCAAAATGTTATTTCTTAAACTGATACTGGGATTTTCATGGAGTAAAGTCATACACACCAGAGAAAGGAACACCTGGGGTAGCCTAAGCTATTGATTTACTGCCTTCTTTTGTTGTAACCACAAATGGAAGTGTCTTCCCCTCCATATGAGCAACTGATATTTGTGCCATGCCTTGGTGTGGTGCTCCTTTTCTCCTTTGCTTTGAGCTCCCCAGCAAAGCACCAGTGCCACTCGAATCCATTCAGCTGCTGTGAGTGCCTCAGGCACTTGTCACTGAAAGCAAGATGTGACACACATTTGCCTCACAGCAGCCTTCATTCAGGCCTGTGCAGGCATCTGCTCAACTTTTCCAAGGAAACTCAAAATTAAGGAGTAAGAAGTTTGAAGTTAATGTGACGGTGCCTGGGCTTTTTGAAAGTGGGGTGCTGAGTGAAAATACAGCCTCCCTTTGTGCAAGTTGCTGGTATTTGAGTTAAGTCTTCATGGCAGCTTCTTACTGGAATTCCTGCTGCGTTTGGCAGATGATGGATGAAGCAGGAGTTACAATAAAGGATGAAACAAGGCCTTAAATTGTTTCTGTGATTGTACAGCTTTTGTTTGTTTCGGAACAGGTATTAGTGACTGTCAGCTGAACAAATTGTATCTGTGTTCTAAAGGCGCTTGCTTGGAGTTTGTTTTCTTTCCCAGTCTCCACAAAGACACAAACAGACCTGTCTCTATTTTAGCACTTCCTTGGGGAGTCAGATGGACCCTGCTAGCCTACATCTGACAGAATCCCTTAGCCACGCTCTGCACATCGAGTGACACAGGTTTACTCACTTGCAGGTGACTAATTACACACAAAATCTGCAATTACAGGTGCTGGAGTTAGTAAGTGTTTCATGGTGTCCTTGCAAACCAACCTTACATTATTAATATGTCCAAGTAAAATCTCATGGAAACTTTTACTGCATTTTCCTTGCCAACACAGCCTTGACTCATTCACTCACCACAACCACGTGAGTTAATTTTCTGTACCTGTTTCCCAGTGCTCTGAGCTCCCTCCTGGGAACTCACAGTGGTGCCTTTGGCCTCTGCTTTGCTAGGAGAGGATCTGCAGTCACCAGAAGCAGCCCCTCACAGTTGTAAGCAGCTGTTTTGAATACTCAGAGGGATTTGAACTGGCAGAGACCAGGAATCTGGCAGCTGATAAAACACCTTCCTCGGAGGTCACACCTGATAAAAGACACCTTCCTCCTGGAGATGCCCTGGTTGAGGATCAGCCATCCAGTCCCTGACCCCTGGGCTGGCAGCAAGTGGCTCCTCCTGCTGAAGGGAGAGGGCAACCCTTCCTTTAACTTTTCACACAGAAAATGTTTTTTTCCCTCCTGCCAGCAGGGTTTGGGTTTGGGGTTTTTTTCCCTGATCCTGCCATTGCTTTGCCATGTGCAGGTGCCAGTGGTAGGGGAGCACCCAAGGCAGGCAGAGGACACTGTGAGGGTGGTGAGGCCCTGGCACAGGTTACCCAGAGGGATTGTGGATGCCCCATCCCTGGGAGTGTCCAAGACCTGGTGGGACAGGGCTCTCAGAAACCTGATCTGGTGGAAGGTGTCCCTGCCCGTGGCAGGGGGTTGGAAATAGATGATTTTTATGGTCTCTTCCAACACAAACCATTTTATGATTCTATGATTCTAAGTCCTAAAACTAATCTCCTATGTTTAATTCTTGCCCTGTTGTGTTTCCTCCTTTTCTTTCACAGATTTCATAATCACAAAACCAGGGGCAGGGAGCTGTGCTACACATGCCAAGGTGAGCCAGCACTGAGTTACATGTGGACAAAGTGCTTTTGTCACATTACTTCCTTCTCACACAATTTGGCACTGATGGATTTTCCTTCCCAGCAGAAGGTGGAAGCTGTTCAGGATCTGAAACGAAACTGTTGTTTCATTCTCAGTACAGTATTGCATTCTGCAGTGAGAACTCTTTAGCAATCTGTCAAATTATTCCTGTTTATCTCCCAAGCAGAAGAAAACATATAAATAACTGTTCAAATTAGATTGAAAGCATGTCCCAAGAATACCACAGGTTCCAACATTTTTTACAGGCAAACAATAAATGGTTTTGGGTTTCAGTAGGGGTTTTTTTCCCTGTTGTGACCATACTTATATTTCACATTCAAACTTCTCAAAATATTATAATTTCTGCCATATTTTAAAGCTCAATGACTTGCCATGTCTTGGCAGAATGCATTTATTTACTGCACACTGTATGTCATATTCTTTTGTATCACAGATATATGTAAATTCTCAATGTGTGGTTTTAGCTGACAAAGAGATTTACAGAGTCATGCACAAGAAATCCACATGTGATAAAGAGATCACACACAAAACATATAAAGAGTGTTTTCCCCAGAGATGCCTGACCTGTAACTGCCTCTTAAGTCTGTGCAGGTGGTTCTGACCATAGCACAGAATTTTTTTACTCATTCCTCCACACCTTTCTCAAGTGCTCTCCTTAAAACAGCAACACATACAGTAATTCAGTTTTCCAGTTTGTTGCTACTTGCTGTGTACTTTTATCTGGTTAATACACATTGCCTGTGGATTTCTGTTTTCTCTGCCCTGTGGAACGAAACATTCCCATAGAAATCAAAGGCCATATCACTTTCTTTATAGAACTGGATACTCAGTTATTCCTATGCTTCTTCATGTGGAAATAGCTTTTGTAATACAGATCCTGTTCTGTGGCTTGAGTCCCTCAACTGAGCAAATAGAGGGACTTTATACAGGAGCATGTAGTGATAGGACAAGGGGGAATGGCTTCAGAGTGGAAGAGGGTAGGTTTAGATTAGATATTTAAAAGAAATTCTTTATTTTGAGGGTGGAGAGGCTCTGGCACAGGTTGCCCAGAGAAGCTGGGGCTGCCCCATTCCTGCAAGTGTTCAAGATGAGGTTGGAGGGTGCTCTGACCAGCCTGGGATAGTGGAAGGTGTCCTTGCCCATGGCAGGGATTTGGAACGAGATGATCTTTAAGGTCCCCTCCAGCCCAAACCATTCTGTGATTCTATGAAATAACTCATCTCTTATTGCAGCCAGTGGCACGATTTGAGAACTCGTGGTCAGATGGGTTGCACTCAAAGAGGAAATGCAGCCCTCTGTGGCTCACAGGATGCCCTCTGGCAGCAGTGAAGGCCCAAAGCTTGGAGAGAAAGGGCAGTGCAAGTATTTCCTCCCGTAGCTTTTCCTCTGCTGTGCACTTCAATCTACTCTCAGCAATATACTGAATACACTCTCAGGAGACTTTCCTGCACATCTGTCCATGACCTCTCTGGAATGCATCCCATGGTCTAATGAGGATGTGAGACCTGATGCATGTGGGCAATATTTTAGCTCTTCCAGCCACTGCATTCACAGAGGTGGATGAGCTTGCATTTTGTACTTTCCCTTTATTTATATGCAATGATGAATTTATTTGTAACTGCTCCTTGGAGATGACGTAGTTACTCTTTTTATAGTTCCCATTTCTGTTGATAACCATCTGGTGAAGTTGTTGACTCTCTCCTCACATGGCTGCAGGGAATTTCCCTAGGCTAGGGGGACAAGTCAAGGACAGGCATTAGTGAGGTGTCCTTCTGTCCTTCCCCTCCCCATTTTTTCCCAGTTTTGACCAGCTAGAAAGGCAACAGAAACTTTCTTAATTAGAACTGCGTTATAGGTGTGCCTTTTTGAGGTATCTTGCTGTGTGATTGCATCACTACTGAAAACTGCTTTTTCATTTCTGCTCATTCAAAACTCTCCATGTTCTCCTCTTTCCCCCTTTCACCTGGGGTAGACTCCTCTCCCTCTTCAGCCAACAATAGTTTGGCTGAAAATACTTTGAAAAACTGTAATACTGGGTTGTCAAAAGGCTGAAGTGTAGCTGGTAAATTCACTATACCAGCAAGATGAACCCACTCACGGTGTCAAGAAACCAGAGTTTGGGTGGTAAATTTAAACAAAACCAGAACTCTCCTTGGTTTTACTCTTTTATACACAGAAAATCAAAGATATTCTTAACTTGGAGAAAGGAAGAAAAGCTTTGGGATATTAAGGGAATTTGAAGAGCCAGCCACAACAAGCCAAATCTCAGGCTTCATGGGATGAGAGTGAGTCCTTTCTGGAATCCTGCAAGAATACCTTTGGATGAATCCTTTAGTGGAGAGAAGACCAGCCTAGGATAGAAAATATGTTTTTCCAGTCAGATAATGAACCTCTAACTGCTCCTCCCTCCGCCCCCTCTATTTCTGTATTGGCAGCAATAACAATAACTATTAATTTCAAGTGGCATGAGTTTGGGAAAGTGTTGCTTTCCAGTGCTATTATGCAGGAAACAAGCAAAACCACAAGCCTGTCTATAGATACAGACAGATAATGAGACTCTTTTCCAGCCTGACCTCATGGAGACCTGCTGTGCTGTGTACTTTAGTCTGGAGATTGTTTTGTCCTGCTTACCAAGAGATCTGCCACTCCTGGCAGCTGATCTGGTTACCTGTCCCCGGGTGACCCAAAACACAGCATCCTGCCTGCATATGCGGCAGTGAGGTGAGGGCTTTTACAAAACCACATTTGGAACAGGGGAAAAAAAAGCTTTTAAGTGTCTGCACGTCACAGTGCAAACCCAAGTGCTTATAACGTGATGAGAGCAAAGACAAATTTTAGCACATCACCTGAACACACCAGTGGGATGTTCAGATCTCTAGTTGGGATCTACCTTCTTGTGTTTGGAGAGTTGGGCTGTGACTGAGCCATGGTTTCTTCCCAAACCTCCTCTCAGGTAGTGCAGTCTTGGTCCCTTCCTTCATCCCTCACGTTTACCTTACGCCAGTGCAGTCAGCCACAACGTGCCACCACAGCAATGGACAATGGGAAAAGCCCTTAACAGTCCTGCTCTCAGGCTGGGCCATGAGGCACTTACACCCAGGAACAAGGAGAAAAGAATGTGCTGAAGAAAAAGCAAACACAGATCTGCAGTGATAAGATCAGAAATGGCCACGGCATTTTTTGTTCTCAAATGAATGCGGGTTCTGACCTTTGTGGGTTAATTTCGGAGACTTGACATCAATTTTCAGGTAGTGTTGCTTGTTTGGACAGCATCTGTAGTGAAAATTGGAGTCAGGTTTATGAAAATACTTTCACTCAGCCAACAAATCCCACAGTTAAATAAGACATCTATAGGGAAATATACTTGAAGAGTACTTCAATTATTGCTTTTCTTTAAATATCCGGGGTGTGCACTTGTCTTTTACGTGTATATACAAATCTGTCCCCATAAATTTTTATTCACCTGCTGTTTGAGTCACTCAGGTTAGAAGGCAGTTTTCACCTGACTATTAGCATTGCAAAGTGATGTGTGGATTCAGGATTGCACAATAAAGGAGGGGCTCCTTGGCTTGTCTCCCCCTTCCCTTTCACCTCACCCACCAGTGTAATTTCCCCATCCCTGTTAGGTAGCAGAGCTGAACAGAAAGTTATCATAGAATCAGAGAATCACTGGATGGTTCGGGTTGGAAGGGACCTTAAAGATCATCTCGTTCCAACCCCTGCCATGGGCAGGGACACCTTCCACTATCCCAGGCTGCTCAGAGCCTCAGCCTACCTGGCCTTGGACACTTCCAGGGATGGGGCAGCCCCAGCTTCTCTGGGCAACCTGTGCCAGAGCCTCACTACCTCAAAATAAAGAATTTCTTTTAAATATCTAATCTAAACCTACTCTCTTCCACTCTGAAGCCATTCCCCCTTGCCCCATCTCCACCTGCCCTCATAAACAGTCTCTCTCCATCTTTCTTGTAAGCTGAATTGTCACCAGCTTCTTACAAGACTAACTCAGAATTTGTAGCCAGTTTTCACTTCTTGAGACTGAGTTCGTGGCTGCTTTTGTGTCTTCAGCAGTAACTGGAAGACAAAGGCAGTAGAAATGCCAAGCAAGTGGGTTTAATAATTTGTGTCACAGTAGAGTAGGGGGGGCAGATTGGCAGTGGAGTCACTGTGCTTTGTGCTGACACTTTGTAGGACATGACTGTCCCTTCTCCAAGGAGATCACAGTGCACTAAGTGACAGTGGAAGAAATAAGCTGTATGCAAAACACCCAGCCACTGATCTAAGAAATATTTATGGGGTTTTTTATGCCATGCAGCAACATGTCTCCCACGCAGTGATATATGTCACATCACAGAAAAGGAGGTTACTTACCAACAGCTAGAGGCCTTTGTGGTTTATATTTAATGTGTGCATATATTTATGTATTTTCTCTATGCTGTACCTGTAAGGACACACATGTCATGAAGACCTCAGCACTGAGGCTTTTTCATTTCAGTGACTTCTGGGCCCACCCTTATGTTCTACACAGAGGTGCCCTTAGCACCCTCCATACCCAATCTATTTTGTACACTGGTTTTCACTCACCTTCAGTTGATCAGAGAGACACATGGGGGAGAATGAGCAATAAATGTGCACATGGACAATGGTATCTCAAAGTACTCCAGTTAGCAGCAGGTAACCATTTCTTCCCTTCTTGAGGAAATACGTTTACAGCTTCTCTATTTCTGTCCACCTACATCTCTCCACAACTTACCTTGCTACCATAAAAGTAAATAAATAGAATACACACCCTCACATTGTTTAATCACTTTAATTTATTTGGGTTTTAAGCTTTCTTCAGGGAAATAGAAAGTTTTCTAAGTGCTTGCAATTTCAACACAGCAGTTCTTCACCCCTTGTGGTACCAATTGATCTGCTGCACTAATTCATGTGAAAGCTTTCTGTGCCAGCTGTGGGCAGATTTTTAGTCTCTAAGGAGCGGTAGCCATAGTCTGCAGGAAATCTTTGTGGAAGTACTTGAGCCAGCTACCTAACCACTAAATTTCTCTGTTAATAAAACCAGGGAAATCCATCTCGGAGAAACCCTTGGGGAAGATGGATTATGAAGTGTAGCCAAATCATGTTTCCAGAACATTCTGAACATCTCAAATGGCAGCTGCTGTAGAGATGCAAACTTTAGGTTGTTTCATAATCCTCAGGCCTTGAAATAAAATGACTGCCAATGTCAACACAAGCTCAGAGGACTTGAATGGATATTTTTAATTATTTTAACGTTGTTTTATTTGCTGGTGATCATAGATCCTCTTGTTATCCTATGCACTCTGTACTTGAGATAGAGAACCACAGAATATCCTAAGGTGAAAGGGACCCACAAGGATCATCCAGTCCAACTCCTGGCCCTGCACAGACACCCCAACAATCCCACCCTGTTCCTGAGAGCGTTGTCCAAACTCCTGCAGCTCTGGCAGCCTTCGGGCCGTGACCGTTCCCTGGGGAGCCTCTTCAGTGCCCAATCACCCTCTGGAGGAAGAACTTTTTCCTAATATCCAGCCTAAACCTCTCCTGACACCACTTCATGCCATTCCCTCAAGCCCTGTCACTGATCAGAGAGAGCAGAGATTGGTGCTGCCCCTCCACTGCCTCGATTTGCACATTTATTTTCTTTGCAGGGCTCGTAGGGGAATTTGAAGATTTGTTTGGTGGTGATTCATTTAAAGAACTGGTGCTTTAGAGAAGGATCATTAGCTTAATTGCTTGGGATAAGATCCCTTTGTTTCTGGGTATATTCTTGCTAGATGAATGTGCCAGCTTATCATGTTTATTTTGAAAGCTTTGGACAGATCAGGCCGGTGGAGGAGAAAGTCTCCAAAGTCAGAGTCTGGGCTAGAAAATTATTGAATTAATATCCCTGTGGAAAGCAAACCAGACCAAATTATGGCAAGGAAAGAAAAGAGCATTCTAAGGAACTGAGACAGAAAAAAATAACAGCAGAGGACAAGTCTTAGTCATTGATCTCCTGCTGGAGCCCTCAAAGGAAGACAGTAACAGGGAAACAGAGCCTTCCATTATATTCAGTCCTGAAATGAAACAAAACAAGAATATGGGTCCCACCCTCCTCCCATTAATGTTGGCAGGCCCCAGAAGAATAATTTGCATTCCAGCTAAGCCCTTGTTTTCATGTCTGACTTGCAAAGCGGTTTCTCACAAATAATGCTGGAAACAGGCACGGAGAGCTGAGCCCACCTGGCACTTGTCTTAACCTAGAAAGAAGCTTGATGTCTTTGAGATGCCCCAAATCACAGGCAAATCCAAAATCACCTTAAGCTAAAACACCTTTCACAAACTTATGGGGTGATTGCAAACAAGGCTGTTTAAACTCTCTGTACCCTATTCACAAATGTCACCAACATCTTGTTCCCAAAACTGTGTTGTGTAGGGACAATTTTGTGAGGCTTTGGAGCACAAAAAGGGATTGTGCTGCCCTGCCAGGTATTCTGAGCACTCATTACAGGTAATTAATTTTTTTTTCAAAGTACACAGAGGTTGGGAGTGTTTTTCATTGGGAGAAAAAAGCAGCTAGAAGCATTCGATAATCCACATATTGATGGAATTAACTTTGTCACTAATTGTAGTAATTGGCACTGACATTCTGTTGTGGTGCTGAGGATAGGCAGAGAGTCATGCTGTGTATTTTTAGGGATGGAAATTTCTGTAACTCTATATCCAGGCTGGATGGGGCTCTGAGCAACCTGGTCTAGTGGAAGGTGTCCCTGCCCATGGCAGGGGGTTGGAATGAGATGATCTTTAAGGTCCTTCCCAGCCCAAACCATTCCATGATTCTATGTTGTGCACACCTTCAGGGTAATGTGTGTTATAATGCATGCAATATTCATATTTGTATTATTATATGAGTCACCTATTATCTCATTTTTATATTTGCTCACTGCTTTGAAATGTTCATTGTGTTGTCATTTAACTGATCCACACCTTAATTTATTTACTGTTTTTAAGGACAAATACCAGGATTTAAGGATATTTAAGTGTTTAAGGATAAATCCCAGATTTTGCCTGGGACGATTCCATATAAGGGATACCTGCCTTGAAAAACAGGTTGCAACTGCCTTGCTGCTAGTGAGCAAAAGTCATAATTCTTTGTGAAAGAAAAATTGAATTAGTGGGAGAAAATTTAAACTAACTGCCTGTGTTCCTCTGCAGGCTGGGCTAGTGAGTGTCAGTCCCTCTGCCTGAATGTTTAGCAGGGAGCAGCTCCATTGCCCTTGTCCTGTTTGTGCAGAGGGATCCAACCCAGACTGGATTCCAAGGTTGTTCAAACAGGGAGTATTTGGCTGCTACACACAGTTGGTTAACTCAAATGTACAGAGTGAATTCTTGGAAGGAAATCACTTATTTAGCACAGCAACCAATTAATGATCAGCATTCAATCCTCACCCAGAAGAGATCCCCACATACCCTTAGCACAAATACATTTTATTCATTATGGTCTCATCTTCTAATTCTGATCCTGAACCTTTAGATCTTGCACCTGTCAGTGAGACAATGGAAAATTTGTGATTGGAGCCTTTCCTTGCAAAAAATAAAGAGAAATGCTTCCACAAATGTCTTCTCTGAACAAAAAGAAATAACACATTCTCCCCAGTGACATCTGTGCTTCTGAAAAAACGTGGGCCAGGGAGCGAGGATGCACTAAACCTCTGATCTCTCACAGTGCTTAACTCTAAGCTCACTCCCTGGTTCTCCCCAAAATAAAGCTGCTTTAGAGGGATGAGCTCTAAGCAGTGTAACTTTAGCCAGTTTTTGTCTCTGGCCTTGGGGCCCAGGAGCAGTCCATAGCTTCTGTTAAGTGATGTTCATGCTGAGAGTGATCTTTTGGCACCTCCTGTCCTTTTTCACTTCCCATTTCTAGAAAAAACCAGATTTTAATTTTTTTTAAACCTCAACCCTTTGAAAAAGGTGATGGAAGTCTGGAATCCTGATCCTGGCTGTGGTGGTATTTGTTGCATTGTGTTGTAGCAAAACTAATGATTTACGATGAAAAAGGTGTAGGTATGAAAAAAGGCAACATGAGATGGAGCAAAGATCTCTTGTACAGTCATTACCTAAATCATATCAAAGAAAATGATCAACACAGAGGAGTCACTGGCAAAAAACTGCTCCATTGAAAGGTCTTTAACTACTTTTTTTTTTTCCTGAGAGAACAGATTATTGAAAAACGAAACCTGTTTACATGAAAAGAAAATCTCCCTGAGAAGTAGACTGATTTCACTGGAATTATCACGGAAAACTTATCACAACACTTCATCCCAAAATACTGTTAAATAAGTTTTACTTTGCCCTTACAATTGTGTATTTTATATAAAATCACCATTTTACACAGTTGGGAAATCAAAGTGTTTAAATTAAAAGAGTCAAACCCAAACTGTTCAGCCTTAATGCAACCAGAACTTTCCTTCTGACTGAAATTTTTTTTCGGAACACTTCATTTCAGTAGCTCTTTGGAGAGTGGTGACATTTCGAGTCTTGCGGTTAAGGTTCAGAGTTTTGAAACAACACAGTGATTCCTGTGGCTCTCACACCTACTACTACTTTTGTTAATGCTGAGCCCAAATAATTTTCAAAATTTTGTGGCTCACTTCTGTGGACTAAGGCTGGGAAGAAGAAAAAGTGAATTATAACATGCCCTTCTCAAAGACATCCTGGAGCACCTGGAGCAAAAAGGTGCTTATTGAATGATTTCCAATATCTACAGGTGAAATATAATAACTGATCACAAGGGTTGATACAGAGCATCAGAGTTGTGGTTATTGAAGTTATACTGTTGCTGTTGTCAACAATCCCTGGCTCAGTGCTCTTGAATTCTGCCCTGGAACCCACAGCTAATTTCTTTATTTTCAGGTGTGGTCTATGATTAACATGGGTATTTATTCCCTGCCACTGGGGTGTTTTAATGTGTTCCTGCAGCAGATGTTGTGTCGGTGATGCTGCTTCATGGAGAACTGGAATTTCTTCTCTGCAGCAGAATTTTCTCTTCAATTTCCTGTCCAGACTTATGGGGACTACACAGCTTTATTCCCTGATAGAGCAAAGTAATGCAAACGCACAGCACAAATGCACAGAAGAAAGTAAAGAAAAGTGGCTGATGAAGTCACAGAAACAGCATGGTGTAACTAGTAAAGATCAGGATTACCAGGGCTTTTCTAATTCTGGTTCTGGAGCCACTTTGGCTGCTCTTATCTGAGTTATCTCTGTGCAGTGCTACTGGGTGAGGTAGCAAGATCCTCTGATGATGTTGTGCTTTTGGTTTTGTGTCCTGCCCAAATGCCAAACACACCTCCCCTCTTCCAAACTCCTCTCCTGCACAGAAAGCTTCTCCCTATTTTTGCTACCCTTATTTCCAGAGCATTTTGACAAATCCATGAGACACCTGTTTGGAAGCCTCGGGGATTCCAAGCTAGAGTGTGACCTGTGGGCATTGATTTATTTCAGCTGCATCTCTGATTCTTCATCTGTTCTGTTTGTCCTGGTATTTTGTACTTGATTCCTCTTCAGTTTGCTCTTTTCAGGATAATCCAGTGCAAGGCTGGGAAGAAAAATGTGGGTTTTGTTTAACCAGAGCTAGTTAGAGCCCACTCATCACCTTTGTGGCTCAGCACCATGCCTGGACAGTCCTCCACAAAAGGAACTATGCTTTGCCAACTGTAAACAGCAATAGTTTCTAGGAAACCCATTGTGCCAGCCTGGAGCTTCTTGTTTGATGACACATGTTTATTTAAATCTTTAAGCGCCTGTAGAAACACAGGTCTTCAGCATTCCCTGTTCTTCTCTCCAAATTTTCAAGCAGTATCTTGACATGAACTTCAAATTCACCAAATCTAGGAGGCAAATAGAGATACCTTTGGACCTTGTTTCTTTCCTTCTTATTTCTCTTTATTTTTCCCCCCCAAGAAAAACTAATGACTTTTCTTAGGCTGGTCGGGCTGAGCTTTGGATCTTCTTTTAACCAGATCTTCAGTATGGATGATATGGGAGCAGGGACACTGCTGGAACATGATGTGCTGTTCAGGTCTCTAGTCAAGAAAATTTATACTTCTTGAACACCCAGTGCTAGTACCATCTGATTTCCTTATATCTGATTAAATTTTAATCAGAAATACTTTTGTTTACTCTGAAACATTTTAAACCCTCATGACCAATAAGTTTCGAGTGCACATTTAAAGCCAAACATTTCAAATGTTTTGGGGCTTTTGGGATTTACCATATCCGTGCTGTTTGAAATCACACCAAATTAGAAATGCATGCATTGCTTGAAAATAGGAGAGTTGTTGGGAAAAAACCCACATTCTCTCTGGCACTGAAATTACAAAAGGTAGCTCTTCTGGAAGCAGTTTTGGACAAGGGATAATCTTGTGATTTATTTTGATTTCTTTTATTTATTTATTTATATATAATATTATTTATTATGATTAATGAGAGAGCAAACATAAAATAAAAACCTAAGAGACAGTCCTGAGTTAATATTTAATAGGCTGATACAGGAACAAACCCAGTGATTTCCGCTGAATAGTGCAGCTGTGCACTGCTCAGGGGGGCTGAGCCCTCTGAAATCAGGATCACACACTGAGGACCTGAAGAGAAAATTCAGTGGTAGGGCACTACTTACACAAGTGTGGCTGTAAACAATGCAGAATGGCAGCTGGAAATGTCACTGACTCACTGCTAGTATTAAAATTATAACAACAATATTAATAATAACGATGATGAAAATAAAGAAAATAACAAAAACAACAACAACAACAACAATCTTGAGCGATTGTAGAAGGCAGGAGGGTTTGAGTGTCTGAAATTCATATTGTGACCACACTTTGTGACAGTGCAGGTACCATCCTGCTTCTAAGGCTATTTCATTCACCAGCATTTCCTGATGGGAACAGATTGGTTACAGAGCCCCTTTTGGGTTATTCTAAGATGATGAAACAACAGATTTTGATTTTTACCAATGACGGTTGTGTGAACTTACAGACATTCTTACACACATGGGAAGTACAGTTCCTACCTAAAACCCCCCTTTTTTTTTCACTCCCAACACCCACAGAGCAATGCACATCCTCACTGACAGTACTGACACGCTTTTGGAAGCTCTTGGATATTTAAGTTTGGTACTACAGCATGATAAAAGAGGTTAAATCCAGTATTATTCTCTTCCCCCAAACTGTGATTTCTGCAAGAAATTCCGTCTCTGACTTACAAAAGGACAAGTGAGAATCTGGAAGTGATTGGGGATGGCTGGCAGGAGGGAAAATTAGAAAACTGAGTGCCTCAGAATGGGTTGTTTATTTTTCAGCTCTCACTAGCATTTCTCCCCAACATTTGATGCTTCTGATTCAAGTTGGCTGAGGGGCTTAGAAACCCAGAAGAATTTTGGTTTTCTCCACATTGTATTCTTTGATTTAATAAAAGATACCGCCTTCACCAATTCAGGTGCCCTCTTTATTTCTTTTAGCTTCATCCTTTTTTTTTTTTTGGTTTGTTTCAAGAAGTTAAACACAGGCTTTTAACAATGTATTCTTAAGCAGATGGAAATTAGTATCTAAAGAGGGTTTTTTTTAAAAGTCCTGAGTCTTTGATCATCCCAAAAGAATATCAGGGTTTTTGCAAGTGAACTTTATATCATTTAATCTTGTTATTTCCTTGTGTACCTTCACCTTCTAACTCCAGGTGAAACCTGAGTTTCCTCAGCATCTTTCAAAAATAGATGTAAGAAGTCAGTGATCGTTTAAACCTTGAGTTTATAGGTTGGTGAGGTGAGTCACAAGGCACTTAAAATATTTGAGAAGGGTCACCAGTTTCGTACTGGGAAGTTTCTTACCTGTAAGGCATGTGGCAAAACTTGTTCTGTGTTTACCAGAAAGCAACTTTTACTGTAAAGTATAAGACAAGCTGAATTAAAAGATAGTTTGGTTTTGGGGCATTGTCAAGGTGAAGGAAGAGAAACTGTGGAACTGTGGCAGCTTAACAGAGGAGCTGATCTGAACCTCAACCCTGGTGACGGGCTCTAATGCAACATCCAGCCCCTCTGCTGTACCTATTTCCTGAAAAAAAGGGAGAATTTTGGGGTTTTTTCTAATGCTATATGTCATTTGCTGTATGTTAGTAAAAATGGGCTTATACTGCTAAATCTAAACTTGATTTCTTCTTTTGCTTCTAAGAGTCTTCTCCCTTTATACAAGTAAAGTATCATGGCACACTAAAAACCAGTGGTGCTTCTAAGATACTAAAAATTTGGCTTAATAGACCTTGCAGCCAATTTTCCATGGCTGTCATTTCATAGAAAATCCTGGTTAAGAAAGCAGGGAGTAGTATATCCCACCCTGTCCTCCACAGTTTGCAAGAGCATCAAAGGTTATTTGCATGCGAGTAGGACCTGCAGAGGTTAGGGAAGGGGTTTAGGGTCAAAAACTACCCTGGTGTGTGGAATTAAACCACTACAATTCCCAGCTGAGTATGAATTAGAGACTGGTTTTGGTCTTATGGCAGTCCAAGACAGAGAAGTCTGAAGGCATTGGCCTCCTAAGTAGAAGGAAAATGTGATTTCCAATATTTATGCAAGAGGAAATAGCTTGTGTTTATTGTTTAAGACTTCCAGTTAGATCTGTAAACAAGTGATTGCTAAGAAAAGATCTGACTGCGTCAGGAGTTTCTACATCAAACAAGGCACAAAGCTGAAATTGCTGCCTCACACCAAAGAACAATATCCTTAAGTTCATTTCAAGGAGTATTTTTCTTTGTCTAACTTCCCTGTTGGAGTAAAACTGAAATGAAACCAATTTTACAAAACAACTGCTGAAGCAAAATCTGGGATTTATGTAGTTATAGATGTGCCAGGTCTTGCAGATCTATAAAAAACTTGAAAAAGAATTAGGTAAATAATGATCTTCCTTCTTCAGGCCTTACTCTGCCCCACTCCACTCCATCCCACCCTACTCCAGACAACATTCCTCTCACATAGTGTGATTGGAAAAAAAATCTCACTGAAAATGAGTTAATGAAGACTTTTACCAGTATAAGCCTCAGGCAGGGCAGGGTATGAAAAATATGACAAAATGTAAGTTGAAGTCATTGATGAGCCCCAGGCACACAGAGGCAGGTTTGACATCATTGAGTTAAAGTTGTGACCCAAATTTGGTGACCTGCAGGGATTGTTCATGGCAGCTGCCTATAGTTAGGAGGAGTTTACCTGCTAAAGAAAGTGGGGATAAACTCAGCTAAAAATGACACACCTGGTCACACAGTATTTTCCACCTGCTTCAAAGAAGTGAAATAATGAAGATTTACAACTACTCCAGTGTCTTTACAGTATTGCAGAACCCATGACTGGTGTCTGTTTGGGGCATTTCTAGCAATTTGTTGTTCTAATACAATAAAAATGCAAGTTAGGGCTGAATACTTAAACATTTGCTCCTAAATAATTAATAATACAGGAAAATAAGGAGGGAAAAAAAAAAGTGTATCTACTGATTAGGACAAGGTTTTTGACCCAAGGCTCCTCAGTTCTGCATCTTAGTCATGCATTGCCCAGACCCAATGTCGTTAAAATATTTCCCTTATTGAATACCCTGAACGAAAGGGTGTTCAGATGTGTTGCACTGCTCACTAAATTCTTCCTGCCTTTGACTCACCTTTGGGTCACACTCAGACCTCGCTCCATTAAAGAAAAGCAAGCGTGCTTCAACAGAAAACTTTGGAATTTATTACAGAGCACGTCAGGTGTGAGGTTTTCATTGCCATTGGCTGCGATCCCAGCGTGCGTGAGGGACTTGCAGAGGCTGGGACGTAACAGTCGCAGCCTCGCCCCTGTTTAAATTACCAAAGTGTTCCATTCAAAATGTCACTCTCACGCACGGGACGAGCACTGCAAGGAGGGGAAGACTCAACATGGGCACTCGGAATTACCTCTGGCATTTCATCCTCTCTGCTGTTCTCTGTAAGTAAAAATGTATTTGATTATTTGCCATTGCTATACATTTAGAGGATGTCCTTGAGAAACATTCGAAATTATGATCAGGGCAGGGGGGCTGCTAAAAATAAATATAAAATCCAGTAACATGCAATACCTACAGGGTTGTGGGGTTTGTGGTTTTTTTTCATTTAGCTTGAATGCATAGGATTTCAGCAGGTGTTTTAGTGGGGATATAAAGCTGCAAGTAGGTAAAAGAATGAGAGCAAAATGTTTAGAAAACTCATCTAAAAGATCAAACATGCAGTGTCTGACCAGATTTTATGACTTTTTTTATCCCTAAGCTTAGTTATGAATGATGCATTTTGCCAATTTTTCTCCTCTGAAAGACTCTTTAGGAAAAAAACACATAAAACCCACGGGTTAAGTTGTATTAATTGTGCTGTGTTCTCACTGCACCACAAGAGTTTTTTAAAATAACATCTAGAAATCCAGAGGGCTGCATTATTTCATTCTTAATGTCTGGTTTCATGTTGTTCAGTGCAGATGAACACAAGTTTCTTGACTGATCAATACCTGCTGTTAAAAAGCTGAGAGATACAAACACAGGGTCTTAAAATTTAAGCTCTCTTTGGGTGAAAAAAAGATATCAGTCTGTAAGAAAAATTTTGCAAAATATGTATTGTTACATTACAAGTTTTTGTGTAGACACCAAACAATATGAAAATACCACCTTCATTTTGCAGATGAGTAGAGTCAAAAGTAGTTAATAAATGTGGTTTTTAAGAATTTGATTGAGCTACTCCAGTACACCCTGTCTGAGAATCCTCTGCATTTCCTACAGCAAAACCCAAAGATCCAGGATAATAATCAAGAGTTGCTAAGGACTAAAACTGACACAAGACAGAAGCATATGTCTGTGTTTTTAGCAGGAACAAAGCCACTTCTCAAAATCGAAGTTGAATTACTTGATCAAGTAAATTAAATAAGCCCAAATTAGCCTGACTATTTAATCACGATGGAAAAAGGGTTTGATTTTCCTTTTAAAGAAACTTCGGGAGTCTTAGAAATGTTGTCACCTTCACACTTGGGAACTACAAGAGTTACAATTTATTTGTAGTTAGAAATAGAGGTAAACATGGAAGGCAATGAATTTTTGCCCAGGATTATTATGATTTAGAGCACCAATAGAAAGATATCCCCAGAAAAATTGTTCTCCCCTGCCTGACAGAAAGTAATTAGGAAAGGAATAAATGCCTTGCTAAATAAAGAAATTGAAACAATAAAATATAAGCAAATAGGTAAGGAGAAAATTATGCTGAAAAATGCATTCTGTTAATTTTTAATTTTCCTGTTAATGCTCTAGGAACTTTAGTTTAGAGCAATCATAGGATCATAGAATCATTTAGGATGGAAAAGACCTTTAGGATCATCGAGTCCAACCTTAAACCTAACACTGCTGAGTCCACTTCTAAACCCTTTCCTAACTATAAATGAAATAATATTTACAAGAAGAAAAGAACATAAAAAATTGAAAAAAATATGTAGACTAGGAATAGGAAGGTAATATAAATCTCAACAGTTATACAGAAAAAAAGTATCACCAGGAAATCGGTAAGATCTCCTCAAATTTATGCAAATGGAAAAGGAAGTATCAGAAATTCAGGGGTAGTTAAGGAATAGCTACAAAAGTGTGAAACTGGAAATGAGGAAGGAAAGGAATAACAATGAAGATGAGAACACTAAGTGAATTTTTCACACAAGAACCAAGTTACACTTGGTAGACGATTAACGTACTTCACAGAATTACAGGGCAACGATCCATAATCCTCATTTCTGAAATTCTGACAGGTACCGAGGCTGTAATGGCAGTAGAGGGAAGAAACACAACGACTGCCACTCCTGAGAGCCACGTAAATGTCTTGGGGAGCACAAACAACAGCAGAACTGGCCCAGCTGCAGACAGCTCCAATGCCTCTACGGCAGAAACCAACACCCAGACATCCCATTCCCTCCTGGGCACAGCCTTGCTGTCCCCCACCACGATGAGGATGATGGGTGGAGATGGGAGGATGGACACTACACCCACGACGCCAGCAAGGCAGGGGGGCTCATTGGGGGTGTCTGCCGGGAGCAGTGCAGTGAGCCCAGCGATCCCCACAGCAGGGCCTGGCACCACTGCCCCCAGCACGGGCACAGAGAGTGGCACTGCTTCCTCCCTGCCTCCCAGCTCAGCAGCGACGAGCCACTCCTCCTCCTCCTCCTCTCCCAAGGGCTCCTCAGCCGTGACTCCCAGCCCACAGCAAAGCAGCACCGGTGGCACCACTGCGACGCCCTTGGCCACCACATCCCACCCACCCACGGCACTCGTGTTCTCCTCTCCGTCCTCCACTGCTGGCACTACGAGTGCTCAGTTCTCTGCTGCGACAGCAGAGGCCACGGCACAGGGCCCAGCCACCCCCAGGCCTGTGGCTTCCACCTCCAGCACCTCTCCCGCCTCAGGTACCATCGAGAACCGGCTTTCATCCACTCTGGGCAGAAACACGGAGACATCGACAGCTCGCCTCACCTCCACACCCCTCACACAAGCCACGGTGGAGGTGACGGGCACTTCATCTCCCATGGGGAGCCCCTTACCTTCTGTGAACACGGCCTCTGTAGGCAGCAGCGCCACGATTCCTCCCAGAGGAGGGGAGAGTTCCACCATGAACCAGGGGAGCGGAATGACAACTGACCCCAACGTCCAGACCTCCCATTCCCTCCCAGCCACATCCCTGGTGTCCCCCTCCACAGCGAGTGGAGAAGGGAGGACGGACCCTGCACTCACAACAACAGCGTGGGAAGGGAGCTCACTCGGGACATCGCCTGGGAGTGGTGCAGTGAGCCCGGCGATCCCAACAGCAGGGCCTGGCACCACTGCCCCCAGCACGGGCACAGAGAGTGGCACTGCTTCCTCCCTGCCTCCCAGCTCAGCAGCGACGAGCCACTCCTCCTCCTCCTCCTCTCCCAAGGGCTCCTCAGCCGTGACTCCCAGCCCACAGCAAAGCAGCACCGGTGGCACCACTGCGACGCCCTTGGCCACCACATCCCACCCCTCCACAGCACTCATGTTCTCTCCGTCCTCCACTGCTGGCATTACAGGCACTGAGTCGGACGCCGTGACAGCAGAGCCCATCATGAACAGCCCAGCTCCCAGCACACCCAGCACCAACCCAGTGGCCTCCACCTCTGGTACCCCTTCCGTGGGCTCCTCAGCTGTGACTGCCAGCCCACAGCAAAGCAGCACCGGTGGCACCACTGAGACGCCCTTGGCCACCACATCCCACCCACCCACGGCACTCGTGTTCTCCTCTCCGTCCTCCACTGCTGGCACTACGAGTGCTCAGTTCTCTGCTGCGACAGCAGAGGCCACGGCACAGGGCCCAGCCACCCCCAGGCCTGTGGCTTCCACCTCCAGCACCTCTCCCGCCTCAGGTACCATCGAGAACCGGCTTTCATCCACTCTGGGCAGAAACACGGAGACATCGACAGCTCGCCTCACCTCCACACCCCTCACACAAGCCACGGTGGAGGTGACGGGCACTTCATCTCCCATGGGGAGCCCCTTACCTTCTGTGAACACGGCCTCTGTAGGCAGCAGCGCCACGATTCCTCCCAGAGGAGGGGAGAGTTCCACCATGAACCAGGGGAGCGGAATGACAACTGACCCCAACGTCCAGACCTCCCATTCCCTCCCAGCCACATCCCTGGTGTCCCCCTCCACAGCGAGTGGAGAAGGGAGGACGGACCCTGCACTCACAACAACAGCGTGGGAAGGGAGCTCACTCGGGACATCGCCTGGGAGTGGTGCAGTGAGCCCGGCGATCCCAACAGCAGGGCCTGGCACCACTGCCCCCAGCACGGGCACAGAGAGTGGCACTGCTTCCTCCCTGCCTCCCAGCTCAGCAGCGACGAGCCACTCCTCCTCCTCCTCCTCTCCCAAGGGCTCCTCAGCCGTGACTCCCAGCCCACAGCAAAGCAGCACCGGTGGCACCACTGCGACGCCCTTGGCCACCACATCCCACCCCTCCACAGCACTCATGTTCTCTCCGTCCTCCACTGCTGGCATTACAGGCACTGAGTCGGACGCCGTGACAGCAGAGCCCATCATGAACAGCCCAGCTCCCAGCACACCCAGCACCAACCCAGTGGCCTCCACCTCTGGTACCCCTTCCGTGGGCTCCTCAGCCGTGACTGCCAGCCCACAGCAAAGCAGCACCGGTGGCACCACTGAGACGCCCTTGGCCACCACATCCCACCCACCCACGGCACTCGTGTTCTCCACTGCTGGTGTTACAGGCGTGGAGTCAGATGCTGCGACAGCAGAGGAGGTGACACCCAGCCCAGCTCTCAGCACAGCCAGCACTAATCCAGTGGCTTCTGCCTCCATCACCTCTCCTGCCTCAGGTATCACCGAGCCCAGCCATTCATCCACGCTGAGCAGCAGCACAGAGACACCGGCACCCCGACACACCTCCACACCCCTCACACAGGGACAGACCACAGTGGAGGTGACGGCCACTTCATCTCCCATGGGGACCCCCTTGTCCTCCACAGCCACGGCCTCTGTAGGCAGCAGTGCCACGACTCCTCCTGGAGAAGGGGAAAGTTCCACCATGAACCCGGGGAGCAGAATAACAGCTGAGCCCACTGCCAACACCTCCCGTTCCCTCCCTTCCACAACCTTGGCAACCCCATCCACGGCAAACCGTAGTATATCAACATCTGTTAATCCTTCTTTCACTGGAGCTTGCTGTGAGTATTTTAACACATTGCACTAAATTTATTTTGCTCTATTTTTGGAAGAATTGAGTATAATTTTCTTTTATTATTGTTATTTTTGGTTGGAATTTGAGCTTTTTACAATGTCTTTTTTAAGCTGGGAATTTAATCTAGGAATATGAATCCCTGCATCTACATACTTTTCTCAAAAGCTGCAGCTCCTGTCTGCAGTTCTTTTTGAAATGACACACCTCGTCTTAGGCAGTGCCGCAGGGGTAAAATGCTATGTAGTTATGCTGTATAGGCCAAGTTATGCCAGTGGAAAGTTTAATTGATTTTTATTTAAGTCCTGAAATTTCCTTTTATGAAATAGTAGCGGCAGCTCCTTCATTGGGACAATCTGGTTGAATTTATTTTTGCTAACTTGATTCTTATTTGTTTCAATACTAATTCTTTTCTAGCATATATTTAAGTTTTTGCCAAAGGGCTATCTGCCCATATTCAAAGAATATGCAGTAATGAATCTTTCATCATTTTTAATGGATAAAAAAGTAAAGCAAAGATGCAAAAGAGGAGAATGCAGTCTTTTTGTACTCTGCACCCAAAAAAAAAAAAGGCAGCATGACTTCCATTTTTAGTGCATAATAGCATTCTTCAAGATCTACAAGTCCAAGGGGTTAATCCTTCCCTGATCTGGAGTCACAGTGTTCATGGAATGCAGTAGGAGATATGTCCATGCTCAGTAAGGTGCAACTTGGTCTTTGACAATGGCTCAGTGGTCAAGGACAGCCTGGTGACGAGTGGTTCCTCAGGGGTCACTGCTGGCACTGGCGCTTTTTAATGCCTTTGTGGGTGACATGGACAGCGGGATTGAGGGTGCCCTCAGCAAATTGGCTGATGACACCACACTGTGTGGTGCAGCTGACACTCTGGAGGGAAGGGATGGCATCCAGAGGGACCTGGACAGGCTTCAGAGGTGGCCCTGTGTGAACCTCATGGAGTCCAACGGGGCCAAGTGCAAGGTCCTGCACATGGGTCAGGACAGTGCCAAGCACAAACACAAGCTGGGCATGAATAGACTGAGAGCAGCTCTGAGGAGAAAGACATGGGGGTGTTGGTGGGTGAGAAGCTTGGCATGACTTGGCCATGTGCCCTCATGGCCCAGAAAGCCAAAGGTGTCCTGGGCTGCACCAAAAGCACGGTGGGCAGCAGGGGAGGGGGGATTCTGCCCCTCCACCCCACTCAGGTGAGGTCCCACCTGGAGTGCTGCCTCCAGCCCTGGGGTCCCCAACATGAGAAGGACGTGGAGCTGCTGGAGGAGGTCCAGAGGAGGTCACATGTCGGTGCCTGCTCGGCCTCAGTCGGCCTTGGCACACAAGCGAGGAAGGTTTCAGCGCTTTTGCCCATAACTCAGTCAGAGGTCACAAAGCTGGCATGTAAAGGTTGTTTATTGTAATGTTATCTATAGCTGCGATGTCCTGCACAGCAGGTGCATCTAGCAGGAGAAAGTAGCGTAGATCTGCCCACCTTTTGGGCGTACCGAGATTTTTATACCCCGTTACAAATCCAATCAGTGGACAAAACGTGTCATTATTTACAAATTTATACCAATTAATTCTAACCTGTTCTAGACATGCAATTTCCTGTCTTATCTCTATTCTACCAATCAATTCATGTCCTCGTCACCAAGAATATGGAGGACAGTGAAGAAGAAGGAGGAGAAGGTGACCACACCCTTTAGACTCCATCTTAACCCCCCTGTACATGTCGTACCCCCATGTACATGTTATCAGATCTTCTATATACTACATTTCACCCGATGCAAAGTGACTATTAATGCTTATATTACACTCTTGTGGCTTGCAATTAATCTCTTAGAGTTGGTAAAGCTCTCCAAGGACAAAGATCAAAGGCAGTGCCCTCTGGGGCACCCCCATTTCGGGGTGTCAGGTCCCCTAAATTGGACAGAGACATGTCGTGGGTTCCGACAGTCACAAAGATGCTCAGAGGGCTGGGACACCTCTGCAATGGAGACAGGCTGAAAGAGTTGGTGGTGTTCAGGCTGGAGAAGGCTCCAGGGAGACCTTAGAACCCCTTCCAGTACCTAGAGAGAACCTACCAGAGGGAATTTGTACGAGGACATGTATTGACAGGACAAAGGGGAATGGCTTCAAACTGAAAGAGGGTAGGGTTAGAGTAAATAATAGGAAGAAATTCTCCCCTGTGAGGGTGGTGAGGCCCTGGCACAGGCTGCCCAGAGAGGTTGTGGATGTTCCATTCCTGGAAGTGATCAAGGCCAGGTAGGATGAGGCTCTGAGCAACCTGGTCTAGTGGAAGGTGTCCCTGCCCATGGCAGGGGTTGGAACTGGATGATTTTTAAGGTTCCTTCCAACCTCTTCTGTGATTCGCTGATACGATTCTATGTTGCACATATTTAAAAAACATTGCAGAGACTTAAATTTTTTCCTTAGGCAGTCAGTTTTTCATTAATACTTCATTCCTTAAAGACACAGACTGTAACTACATGTTTCACAAGAATTTCCCTTTTGCTTTTCAGCTCCTATCACTTTGTCCATCCAGCTGCAGAACGTGACCAGTACAACGATACAGTTCAGCTGGAAGCCTCAAGGTGGCACAGCAGACAGTCCTTACACAGTGCGGCTGCTGGGAAAATCGGGAGAGGTGGAGAAGAGAATCCTAAATGGAACAAGTACTGCATTTGAAAATCTGCTTTCTGGTCATCAATACCAAATATCCGTGAATGTTTCAACTTGCTCTAAGAATGTCAGCACCTCATTGACAGTTCAGACAGGTATTTCCTCTGGAATTTTTTTCTTTTTCTATTAGCAAACTAACACATTCATGGCCTGAACATGAAACCCTTTTACACCGAGCACCTACCTGGACATGAATAAGCCCTATACTGAAATGAGTAAGCAAAAGGAAGCCAAACTTTCAGAAATTTAAAGTCAGACTGCAAATTTTTCATGGGGCTAAGGTCCAGAGCCTCACTAGTCCTCCTGCCAAATTCAAAGCTTTACTGAGCTAAAACCACAGCAGTTCAATGTTCTAGCCTCTCCCAGCTCCATACACTTTAATTCCTTAGCCTTACTTAGCTGAGATATCATTTTGAAACAATAACTTCATTTTTTTCTGGTTATTCTGTCTTTCCTATCTCCACAGCTGCTGAAGTCTACAGTGGAACTACCAGGATTACCAATGAAGTTTTCAACCCTGCATATCAGAACAAATCAAGTAGAGAATTTATGGAGTTTGAAAATAAGTTCATTATGGAGGTATTTTGCTTAGAAATTCTAAACTAAAATTTTATTTTCTGCTGAGCTCTTCCTAATGTAAATGATCATGAGGTTCTGGGTATGAATATCTTAAATGTGGGTGGGAAATATTGTGTGATGGTTAGAAATGAAGAAGTGATGACTTTTCATTTATGTTGTTGTCCTCTGAGGCCCTGATTTAAATGAAATTCTGTCTGGAAGTCATACATATACATACATATTCCCCTGCATTGAAAGCTGCTTTTAATTGAATTATAGCCAGCATATCGCTATATATTAAAGAAAAAAAATAGATAATAACTCAAACCTTTTACTTTGCAGATAACAAAACATCTGCCAAAGAAGATACAAGAACTAAAAAATGGAACAAAAATCCGTATTGTAATTAACAGCATCAGGGCAGGAAGTGTGATTGTGCTCTTTGACATTGTGTTGGATGTTGAACAAAATATAACAAAACCAGAGGTTTCAGATGCTTTTACAGAGGCCCTTAACAGGAGTACAGTATTTGTCGCTGATCTTAAAAGGACTGTTATAGAAGGTATGAATTTGTTCATCCCTGTGAATTCAAGTGTATTTTTCACTGATGGTAACATCCAGTGAAATGGGATTTGGTTGGGGAAAGGCAAACGGTATTTGGATTATCTCTTTTTCCGATACTGACTTAAATCTTTGTTGTTCTTCTGTTTTGTTCAACTCCACTGTAGCAAGGAATAGCTGTCAGCCAGGTTTAAATGACTGTGACCAAAATGCTGCCTGCACTGCTGAAGGAGCCACTTACTCCTGTCGATGCAACCAAGGATTCACTGATACGAGCCCCCGGGTTCCAGGGAGAGTCTGTCAGCAGGATCTACCTTCACGTAATTGCTTTATATAAGTTAAAAAACCCAATGCAAACCCAAACCCGAGCCAAATCTTAAAAAAATTGCATGCTAGGTCTTTTCTCTCCCCTGGCCTTCCTTAGGTAATATCTTATTATGATTAGGTACACTGGGCTTGGGGGATTGGATTTTATGTGGTACCACAGTTAAGTACTTCAGCAAACAATAGAAGAATGTTTCCCGGGCTTGTTTTTTGAAAGTTGTTTATGGAAATAAAAAGCATAAACTTGGTGAACCTTCAAATAAATTCTACTCACTGCCTCCAAATTTCTGTTTCACAGAACAGACAACTCCAGTCCCTCCAGACACCAACACCACCAAGACAACTGGAATTACAGGATCTACATCTAATTCCGTTTTCACTACCACATTTACGTCAGCACCTTGCAGTAAGTAAATATGTGATACTGAAGAGTAGAATGAAAATTATCCAATCAGACACAATATTCTTGTTCATTGGTCATATCAGCTGTGAGGTAAAATCCCTCAGCATAATTTCAGAAAGGGAAGCCTGATAAAATCACTGAAAATACATAATTATGTAAATATCAATCAAGGCAGTTTCTACACCTTAGTAAAGCTCTCCTGGACTCAGTAAATGTTCACTGGGTGCCTGCCTGCAGGCAAAACCACTGTGATAGGTGATTTTTCTTAACCCTATTATGAAGCACATTTAATAAATGCCTCTCTACTGCTCTGAACTTAGGATTTCCTGGTGGTATTTTAATAATCCATCTTCCTGAGGATATCAGGATGAGTCAAATATCAGTCCACCTCAGAATGCTCATGTTTTTCTCAACCAGCCTCATCAATTCTCTATTATCTTAAAGCAACATTGTACAATTCTGACCATTTACCACACCTTGCCTGAAGTTAGAAAGGCTAGAAGCAAGTAGAATGTCACCCATTTGTGTTTTGGAACCATCAAACAAATGGCTCCAAACCATTAATGTAGGTTTCCATCTATAGAGCAAATGATTCACTTCTGCTCTGATGGGAGAACGAGGTGAAAAACTGAAATCAGCTCCAACAAAACACACAAGAGTTTATATTGGTTACATTTGTATTTTTTCTTCAATATTAAATGTGTAGAATTGCAGAAGTGAAATGAACTGCTCTCAGCTGTATGAAACTTTCTCACTTTGCAGTGCCAGTGTCTGTCGAAGTTCAGAACATCACTGCAGGGGAAATACAGCTCAGCTGGACCAGTGGCAGCAAAGGCAGCCTTTACAACATCTCTGTCAGGGATGGAAACCAGGAAATAAACAACATAACTACAGAAGAGACAAAATATGTGTTTAAACACCTTCTTCCTGGCCATGTGTACACCATTTCTGTGGCAGTGTCATCTTGTGCTGAGAATAATCAGACTTCAGTCACTGTCCGAACAGGTACCTCCTCCATCCTCTGCCATTTCTTTTTAATGAATGTAAACTCACAGTGTCTTGTTGCAATATGATCTGGATTTGATCTCACAGACTCTTACTCCTGCAAGTTATTTTTATTTATTTGACTCATCCCCTTACTTGGATAGGACTGCTTGGATTAAACAGGAGTTTGCAAGAGTAAGAGCTCATTCTGTAAAGATTCTGATGATGTTTTATTATTGAGCCAGATAATTCTGTACAGAAGTCAGGATATTTTGGTTGTAAGTTTACCAGAAAATATTCTGGTAGTGTGAAGTTTAGGTTCTACGTGCTCTTGTGATTGCAGACAGTCCTTAATTGTCATTGTTACCTTTTTAATTTCATTGTAGGATATAGACTTAAGGATAAACTGTTTAATTGTGTGTCTGTACTAAAACTGATTCTCAAGGGACATGACACATAATAACCCTCCACAGCAAAGTTTCTCCTTTAAAGCTCCCCATTGGCATCTCCACCTTAGCCAATTCCTTTAGATAAAACTTTTTCCACTAAAAGAATTACCACTTGGCACTGTATAATAGTGCTTTTCTATGATTGGAAGAGATCAAAAGTCAGCCTGTCAAAGGAAAACACTGAGTTATTTTGGCATGATCCACGTTTGATAAAACTGTGCTGCACTTTATCATTCTTTCCCAGTGGCTGAGAAAGTGTTCACAATTTCTTTTTATATAACTTCAAAGATCTAACTTGACTTTTGGCAATTGTAACTTTCTTCCAGCATTTCTTGACCTCTAAAACATTTGCAATCCTTTTTTGAGTTCTCTAGTAGATTGTCTGATTATTCTCAAAACCCTTCTAGGGCAATTATTCTGGCAGTTGGCTGTGGGAGTTCCTTCTAATAGACTTACCCTCTATCTTAGTCTTTAGGACCACGAAGCCAAGGAATTCTCATCGTAATTTCCATTGAAATCTTTAAATTCTTCAGTCCACTGGCTTTCATTTTTAGTTTCTCTATTTAAAAAAAAAAAAAAAAAAAAAGTTTCCTTTTGTAACCTGGAGCCATCTGCCCTACCAGGAAAGTGTTTGTAAGATAATTAAAAAGAGCAATAAAGATCAAGTCATCCATATTTCATGTAAAGTTAAAGATTATGTTCAATTCTATGAGGAGAACTGGAGATATAACCACATAAAACCCTTTAATGGGTTTTGACCCTTTATAAATAATTCAGATTAGCCAGTCCAGACAAGCATACTGAGGTTTTGAGACTCCATGATGCATATTTTTCCCAAAAGAAATTGTAGGTGACTTTTACTTCTGAAAACTCCAGCTATCTTACCTGAGTTGTATGAGCACGTAACAGCACAACCTATATCTTTAGCTTTCACAAGAAATCAGAGCTCTCAATGCTACTTCAGTGAGCTCTCAAATACCACCTACCCACCCACCACCTGCCTCTCTTTTGATATGCTCCAATTTTATAATTTGCAATTCTAAGTTCTCACTGGGCCAAAGGAACTGCTCCTTAGGTGACTCCTTGGCCATAATTAAAGACTTTCACTTATTCCATAATTCTCTTATTAGCAGTAATAATGCATGCACAGAAGTGATTATCTTGATTTTTAAATTTGTTTTGCAGATACTGCTTCCTGTTTCAAAAGAACTGAGTTTTGTTTAGCAGAAAGTACTGGCTGTTCTGACTTAAAAGGCATTGTATGCTCCAGTAAGTTTATAGAACCTTAACATTTGTTTATCCATAACTACGGGGTATTATTTCACAATATAGTATCTTCCATGAGTATTTTGCCATCTGCTTTATTATGTCAGTTCACACAGCATCTGAAGTTCACACTTCTTTGGTGAAGAAGCTGCCTCCATCAAACTTCAGTGTCAGCTTCCAGCTCTATTTTAGTCTGGACTTTTCTAAGTAAAGCCTTCTTCTTTTGGCTCAGGGCTCATCCACCTACTCGGGAGGATTTAGACACACTCAGAGCCTTGCAGATTCTAACAGACTGATGTTGCTTCTGCTGGAATCAATGGGAGAGTGGCTGTTGAATTAGGGAGTGGGATGCACCCTGAATAATACAGGAATGGTGAGCAAGTTGTGAGCATTGTGGTGGCTGACAGACTTGGAGAGATTCAGCTCTGAAGGTTCCAAAGACAGGGCATTAGACACATATGATACACTTTATTATCATTATTTGATTAGTTCCTGGTTTTATCAATTCTTATTATAAATACATGAGATAACAAAGTCCAAAGACCAGTTATGGAGTGACATCCTGGGAATCATCTCATTGTTTCTTCTTTTTTACTTTTTTTCCAGAAAACCAAGCACTTGCCTGCAGAGTTTTGTTAAAAAAACAGACATTTAATAATACACTTTACAACTCTGATAGTGAAGACTACAAAACAATGGCTAAAAGGATCGAGACAGATGTAAGTTGATGCAATCTTCTTTGTCAACATGAATGAACCAGGGAAAGGCTTGTGATTAGCAACCTCCGTCTCCTACATTCATTGTTAAATCAAGACTGGGACAGGTGAAAAAGAAAAAACAGTACAGGGAGCACAAAATCTGCCAAGGACAGACAGCTTGCTGTCCAATGAGGAGGGTTATATTCCCTAAGCCATCCTCAAATATAAGTTATGTAGTGAAAGGCACTTTAAAATGCTATTTTTGTAAGTTCAAGGAACATCCTGTTCTGCTTATTTTCTCCCACTTTGCTAAACTGATGCCTGTGGAGGCAAAAAAAGAATATTACTCAAAACCAGCATTTCAACACAGACTTGGAAACACGAGAACTTTGCAAGTGTGTACTGTGAGTCCAGATCATTGGCAATTCACTTCATGGAAGTGGCTGCAGGACTGGACAAAGTATCAAGGGGTCCATCTCAGGGGGAAAATGAGGAGAGAAAGTGGAAGCTTTGAGCTAGTAAAGCTGACAGGCAGAAGCAGCAGTCTGCCACTTCTTTAGCAGCATGTTCAAGAAAAGGACTAGTAATTTCAACACCTCTCAGGAGTCCTGATGTATATAAGGCTGTTGGAAAGGTAAAACTGCCGTGAGGTTGGGGTAGACTGCTTTAAATAACTAACACAGCTATTTTTAGGGTGATGATCATACCCTTTAGCTAAGAAACTCCACAGATTTCAAAAGCAGTAATTAATTTGTTCTCACCACGCCAACTCGGAGGTAACCTTGTCTTATGACTGCTAACATCTCCACTTCATGGATAGAAAATTTACTTTAGCAGATTTAAAACGTTTCATCCAACCTGACTGAATGCAACAGGAATCCCTTTACTGGCTTTTAATAAGCTTTTACCTCGTGCAAAATGTCAGCTTTTCTTCAAAAAATGGCAAAATCAAAGAGAGGCTGTACTAAGACGATTGAAAATATAGACAATTTCTGTATTTAATTTATTTTTTCAATTTGAATGTGGAACTACTTCTTTTATATTCCACAGTACTACCACTCTGTAGTTGTAGCTTTGAAATTTTACAGTTTTACCTGCATAAGTCATGTTTCCTATCCAGACTGCTCATCAAGGTGAGGAAAAGAAAAGCATTTTTGACGTCTCTGGCCAAAGAACTTAATGTGATGTAAAGTCTGGGGCAGGGGTTTATCCCACAGAAAAGATGGAGGCAGAAAACTGAGCAGTGACTCAGAACAAGGTCTGTTATCATCTATGAAAAATAGTAATCTTTCAGACTTTTCAGGTAAAATACCATATTTATCCACAGTCAGAAGGTAACTTCTCTCAGTGGGTTGAATCAAACACCTAATTTTCTGAAAAGATCAGTCCTGACAAAAACATCTCAACCAGTCTTATCTAAAAAAGGGGACTGCTTGTTCTTGCTCTATATCCATATGAAAGCACTAAGCAAGACTCTACTTTTGGAGATACCAGTGTAATTGATTTGATTTTGATTGGTGTCATGGGATTACACTTGGTTTATGCCAGAATGATTGAGAGGCAAATCACCCCCTTGTCTCTCTCTGCATCATGACTCTGAAAATCTGGTGACAAAAATAAGTTTTAGACCTCTAACATCAAGTTCTGTGCTGTTAGTGCGTGCAGGACCACGCTTGAAGTTTAGTTGCACACGTTAAAAAAAGTTAGGGGATGCTGAACATAACTTTAGAAATATTGGGTGCTCTTTGTAGATTCCTAGGTTTGTACAGTCGGGGTCCCATATGGGTTTGTGGAGGAGGACAACTTGCTTTAATGCATTATTCATTGATAACTAGCTAAACAGATTGGAGCTTTGGAAGTCAAACTTGGATTTCACATTTTCAACCACAGACAATGCGTCGCTCTGGAATCCTCTTTCAATAAGTTTTTTTATTTGTTGCTTCAAAGCAATTACCTTGAGAGAATAGTAAGTGAAGAAAATTAATATCCTGATGTGTGCAGGACGTGTACATTCCTGCTCTGCCTCAGCTGACTGACAAGTGGAATAAATATCAATTTCACCTTGCACAGGTTGTTGGAGGCATGCGCGCTGAACTGAACAATGACCGCTTCAATATCGTCGTGCTTGGGTTCAGACCTGGAAGTGTGGCCGTTGATTTTCTCTCTCTGCTGCCAAAAGAAGACCCTGTGGATGTGGATTTTATACAGACCAGCCTGAGTAAAATATTAAGGAACAAGTTTGGGGACCAAACTGAAGTAAAAGTGCAATGTAAGTGATGCTGAAACAGCTTCTCTGTAACAGTGTGGGGATTAAAGGGTCAGATCTACTGCTGTTAAGATGATAAATTAACTTCTTTCTTTTAAGAAATTCAAATAGTTCAAGTAACCTATTTAAACATTCACTGAACACATAGTGATTTCATAGAGATTATGGATCTATTTTAAAGAGTCATTACATATACCCAATTCCAGACTCAAAGGATGGGTCCTCTTCACACTAAAGGATCTAAAGACTCTCAGGTTACACCATTGCATCAAGCACATCCTCAGAGCAGCTGTTATGGGTGTCACCAAGAGATCACAAGAACCCTCAGAAAAGATTTCTAGTTAACAAATCTTCACTACATACAAAAACATTTTCAATATTATTCAAAAGTTTCAAAGCTGCCAAGCAGTAAAACACAGCTGTCACTTAGGGCTCCAGGATTTCTTACACCCACTTTTTACTGTTTCTAGCTAACATTTCTAAAATGTGTTTTGAATTTCCAGCTCTGTCTGTTCAGTCATCAACTGACAACTGTTCCTCCTGGAGAGCAGCAGTGATTGTCCTTGGAGTTTTACTTGGAGTTGCATTAGTGCTGATTCTCCTGGCAATATTGTTTTACATCTATGCAAGGAGAAGATCAGGTAAATACTTGGTTGAACCCTCAGGACTCATGGGAATGTTTGTCTACAAGCACTTATAAGATAAACCATCAGTTTCACTTAAATATTTTGGGTAAGGCAGAAGATTAATATATTTGTCTTAAAATTCAATGTTAGTTGTTTATATTAACTTAGGATAGTTCTACCCTCTCCTTCCCAATGTCCATCATCAAATTCCTCAGCTTCTAATAACGCCTAATGGATCTTCCTTTAAACAGGTATGGAATTTTTCACATTGTACACGTGGTAGAGTGAGGAACAGAGAAACTTCTCTTCAGCCTATCCCCTATAGGTACTGCAATGACTCCTAACATTGGCAATCTAAGAGAGACAGGATCCAAGCTACTCAATACTGTCTTGTATTTAGGTGACACTGAAAACAGGATGACTGACCCTGGTAGCTGTGTCAGGTCACCTGAAAGCTCAGCTGAGCCCAGAGTCATCCTGTTGGGCTTTGTGCACTTGGCCAAGGGTGATTCACCTCCCCTGAGACTTTTATCACCAAATAAAGATGCCTCTTTCTCTCCTGTGACTGCAGAATGAGCCCAGGGTAATTAGTGTTCTAGCATATGCAGCTTGGTTAGGAGCTTGGAGAAAAATGGGATACATCTCAATTATGTGCACTGGCTATAGCAATCTGGTGGACCAGAAATACGATTTGGAGGCTTCTGAATTTGGAGATTTCTTTATTTGTTGGGCTACGAAGAAATAACTGCTTATAGGTCAAAAGTGTAGCATGCTAAACACAGGTGTGGTTTCACAGCGTAGCCTTAATGTATTATGGGATGGGGGAAGGGAAACAGTAGGTTAATTTGAGCCAAAAGTATTTTACTCACCTCTTTTTGCCTGTTAAAAATGGTTGGCTGAGCAAGGATGTGCCATGTAGTGCAATTTTGTCCTGCTCTTGATAATGCTAAAGTAGAGTCCAGTAGAACCAGTTCCTGTGGCATTGGAGCAGACCTTGCTTTAGATTTCTTCTAATTGCTTTAGAGCAATTAGAAGAAATTACTTTTACCTTTTTCCACCACTCTTAGCTGCAGTCCTGGTGAAGCTGCAGTCTGTTTCTCCTAGGGTGCAGTTTTTCCTGCTTGGAATGAGCTGAACAGATGACAAAGGGCAGTTTGCTGCCGTACACATTTGCAGCAGGATTTATGTGTTTCATTTCAAACCAGCTCTCCCCGTATCCGTCTATTTTGTCAGTCTGCCTATGCTCAGAATTCCACTGAGCATCCCCGTGATGTTGAGGCCCTGAGCAGCCCTGGGTTTTGGGGATTATGTTATGGTTCTCTGGCACAGGTTAGAGTAAGGTGGTGCCAGAACTGCAGCACAGGCTGGGAGCTCAGCAGAGTGGTGGTGCACAAGCAGCTCTGCTCTGCTCCCTGTGCAGCCAGTGTTCATTGTTTTTATCCCTGTGCTGTAGCACAGCTCCCTGCCGAGGACCCTGTCTGGAGTATTAATTTTAGTGGCAGGGACCTATGAAACAGGGTCTTGCATGCCTTGCTCTCCCTTTCCTTCCATGTAGTGTCAATTTGTCTATCCTGCTTAGGTCTGAGGTGTGGAGTCACAGCCACCTCACTGATGGAAAGAGAGTATGATTAGTATTTGTTAAACTTATATTATGTGGCTTTTAAATATAGCTAGCTCTGGTGTTCTATTCACTGAGTAGTCACTCAACAATGTATTCTGTCAGTAAATACAAGTTCCCCGGGGAGCTCTGCTGAAAATACAAATGAGTGCTCTTGTTTATGTTAATACTCTTTTATTTCTTTTTTGAGGGATCTACTTTGAATAGCAAATCCTCGTTGCCAGTAAAGCTTTCTGATGTCCTTGTAAATAGTGTTAAATAAAGACCATGTACAGCAGGCTTGTACTATAGAATCCTGGGATTGTTCATGCAAAATGTATTTAATGTCTCTGGAAAAAAAAAAAGAAGTGGTATTTTAAACAATTTACAAGTAAAATCTCTATTTTTACAATTGTGCATTCTGAAGGAATCTGCTGTTCTTGTTTTGTCATTTAATTTGGAGCCTCTTCTACCTGCAGGGGGGGAGGGTGGCCAGTGCAGTTCTCAACAGAGCTAACCTTGGTATGATTACACAGAAGGATGATCTCTTGGAGCTAGATTAAACAACAGAGAAGATCTACTGAATCTAGCCTTTTCTACCTTCTACTTCATTAAAAATCCCCCTACCACCACAGTGTGGAGTCTAGACTGAGAACTCTCTGAAAATGAGAGCAGGAGAAGCCAGATCTGCCCTTTCCACAGAGGATCACTTCCTCCCTTCCAAACAGCATTGATGGGCTCTTCATGCATATTCCCTTCTCAGAGAGAGGCAGCAAGTGGGACAGGGAAGTATATGGCTGAGGATAAGACACTCAAAAGTATCTAGTTATCTCACTCTAAATCCTGATATCAGTGGGATTTAAGCAATTCCTCCACTTTCGTGTGTCAGGATGCCTGTGACTGAGAAAGGGCATTTTGCCTGCATTAAACTCACTTTTTTCTCCCTGGAACTGACTGACATTATGATCCAGAAAAACTTGAGCTACCTACCAATCCCTTCATGCATGCTGTGATCAAGGCCAAGGTCTTAGGAAATACTGTCTTCTGTTCCTATTGGAACTCATGAGATGAGACCCAAATCTTCAGCTGATTTTTTTTAACAATTGCACTTTTCCACAATTTATTATTCCAGCTGCTGTCAATAACCAAAATCTTTTGCTTCGTGAGTATGAGAAAATCATGGTGCTCTGGAGCCAGAACCATACCCAGCTGTTGAAATGCATTCCCAAGGGCACAGGCAGTTTAAGACTGGATAAAGCCAAGCCTTGGTTGGGCAGTTGCCATCTTCTATCTAATTGGGTTTATCTAGGCTATGCTAGGAATTTCCCTTAGTGCCATTGTCATTGGAGATTCGTGATGGAACAACACCTGGAAAGGAAGGAGAAAGCAACAGGACATGATCTCAGTCTTAACAAAACAGGCCTGGGAAACACTGGGAATGCCATGTCTGCCCTGCTGTCCCCCAGCCTGTGGCAAGGCAGGTGCCAAAGGAACAGAAGGAACTGGGGATTAACACAAGGCCAGAAGTTCCCTCTGCAGGGAGATGGCTCTGCTGTGTGCTGGAATAAAGACTGGAGTGAGACACTAAAGGATCTAAAGACACTCAAGTTACACAAATCGGCAACAAGAGGGGTCAAAGTCACAAATAACATAGAAATGTGCCTTCCCCAAACTTAGCTGCTTGCTTTCCTCTTCTCAAACAGCAAGGAAATGCTGTAGGACTTCAGGTCATCCTAAGTACACATTGACCTATAGCCTAAGGAGTGCATGTGTGCCCTCAGCATGGCCTGGAAAAAGGAACTGTGGGATTTGGGTCAGGCAGCTGGTCCCAGGAAACGGGCACGAGCTGCTGAGACATCAGCCAGCCCCCTCCTCAGGCCCACATTCCCTGCACAGGATATTGCAGGGCTTCACCACTGGCTGTGGTTAGTCCTCACCATTGACTTGGTAATAAAAAACCTGCTGACATCAGCTTCCAAGTGTACTAATGTGGAAATAATCCAGGAACAGAAATATTACTGTTGGTAATCCAACAATTTTAGTTGCTTTTTTGGGAGCTGGGCTGTCCAAGGACATTGCATTCTGGGGACCCAAATCAATAACATCCCTGTTTAGCTACCATTAAATGCATCAAGCTGGTGTAGCTGCCTGCTGCAAACCCAGTTTCTCCTTTCTGAGCAGATGCAGGCTGTGCTGCTGCTGAAAAGGAGTAGGATTTAAACATTTTTGGTGTACAAACACACCAATCTGCCATTTGTTTCCAGTGTTAACTGGTCCTTTTAAGGACTCCATTTCCAAACAGTCAAAAAATGTAGGACTGTGTGCAACTTCTGGTTAGAAAGCTTGCAGTGAAAAACTGGGATTTGTCCAGCACCCATCCACTTTGCTGTCCCATGGCCCCAGTTAAAAGTCTGCCCTGAGGAAATGAAATTCTTTTTGTGCTGTAGGTCACATTTCTCTCCAGTTGTCTTGATGTGGGGGACACCTGAACTTTGCATGGTCAAATATATGTGAAATCGGGCTAGAAACTGTAGCAGTAATTGATGTTTGAATTCAGGGAAATAGAAGCTGGTGTTGTACACGCCCTGTTCCAAGCCCACCATGATCCTGTGCTGGCAGCAACACAACACAGGTTAGGCAGGAATAGAAACGACTCAAAATGATTTTAGGATGGCTTGGTCCTGTCAGGTATTCGAGGCATTTCCTACAGCACCATTTGACTCACAGAAGACAAGCTCAGCTTCTTTTTCTGCACTTGTGGGCTCTCCCAGTCTGGGTGAGTTGTTGCAGTGAGTCAGTGCAGCTCTGGGATCCCACAGCAGATGTGCACAGTCAACCAAAAATATTTAATGGGTTAATTAGAAAAGGGGATATGTGTGTGAGGGCTGACTTCAAAGCCACTTCACTGCCAATTATTCCTTCTTCTCAACTTCCAGCTTCATAAAGGAACTTTTTTTTTTTTTTAAATTTTTTTAAAATATGAGGCTGAATGAATATAACACTTCATCTGAGCCTCCATACATCTTGTCAACACCTTGATTAGACATGGAAAACTCTCCATCCAGGAAGGTGTGGGATCAGAAAGTCCTGCATTGTGCAGCAGGAGCCACCAGATAGCGCTCCCTGAACCGGCATCAGCTGCTCCAAGACCTGCTTGAACCAAAATCTTCAGTAATTCAAGAATTTTTGGCTCAGCACAGGGCAACCTCGAAACTCACTTCCTTCCAATGGCTTTTGCAGTGCCTCGGTGCACTTCAGTTCTCTCTTCAAGCCGTGTCTTCTTTCCCAGCACATAAGATAGCCTGAGAGTTGGGAAATTAATAAGTTTTACTGCTCTGGAGAGGTGACACGGGGCAAGGAGAGGCTGGACACGCACGGGGAGCTGGACATCCTGCAGGTCACCCTGGCTGTGCCCTGGCAGCAGCTCTGGGGCCGTGCTGTCACAGGCATGAAGAGCCATGCAGCTCTCTGGTCACACATGCACTTAAGCTCCTGGGGGAATTACAGCCAAAAAAGGAAGGGATAAAGGTGTCTGTGGGAATCTCAGCGTGATCCTACCTGTCTCTCTGAGCACCTAAATACCAGCTTAAAGCAGAGCCGTGAACCCTCAGAAAATACTCCAAAAAATGGGGGTTTTTGCTCCACGAACTTCTCTTCCACTTGCTTTTTTACATTCTGGGTTGGTGCAAGGTGAAGTGAGGACATCACAACTGAAGGAGTCAGGGAGCCAGGAGCAGTCACCTGCCTCTCCCTGAGGCTCTGATGTGTTTGTTGGACACTGCCAAAGCCACCTCGTTGTCACTGTGGTCTGGTATTGACAGCATTTCCTAAACTTTTATTTGTCTCATGGCTACAACAAACTACTCAACTCATTAAAAGGTTAATTGTCTATCAAATAAATTTGAAATCTTTATTTGATTTCTCTTCTCATAATCAGAAAGCTTAAGCAGCCTATGGGCTCTTTATTTTTTCCATTGTTCCTTGTGAAGATTTTCACATTGGATTCCGGGAATCAGCAATTTAAGTAAATTAATATTTTAAAAAAGATATCATTTCATGAGCATGGCCAAATTATCTGCGCAAAAAACACCCGATGAATCAAAAACATAATTAAATATTAGCTTTTGGCTAATTAAAAAATGTGATATTTCAACTGTCACTTTCCTTCACTGTCAGTAAGGTAATTTCCCATGTCTAATCATTCCCCTTGTCTAAGGACAGTGATAGCTGCAGAGAGCAGCTATCAGTGAGCTTCCTCTTGAGTGTCACATACAAGAGACTGATTACTGTGCCATTAGTTATTAAATCCTAATTTGCATTTAAGGAAAAGATCCTTTTTTTCTTCACTTCTGCTGGACAGTGCCTAAATCCACTGAATTCACACCTGGAACAAGGAAATAAGAACATGGATTGGCAACAGGAGGCCATCAGGTGGGTCACTGCTGTGGTGCTCAGTTTATAGGGCAGGTGATGTGCCATAACCCTACAGCCATGGGCCAGTGAACAGCCCCAAAGTGCCACAGGGATGAGCAGAATAATCTCTCATCTCTCCTTTCTGTCTTTCCAGAAGAAATGGACTTGGGAATAGCAGCTCATCCTTGGCCTGGGGGCTGCCACCAGCAGGGCTGCCCAGGAGGAAGGAAGTCCTCCTTGCAGGAGTCACAGCTTTGTCCCTTCCCAGGGATGCAGCTGTGTTTGCTGTGTGATGCTGTGACAGGGGTGAGGCATCTGTCTCGCCTCGGGCTGGCTTCTGCTGCCAACAGAGAAAAATGAGCACCACCAGGACATGATTCATGTGCCCTGTGCTGTGTGTCTATTTCAGATGAGGTGAAATCATCCAGAAATGGCTGTTTCTCTCCCCTGACTCTGAAGGGAACATAGAACAACATGAAAGCACAGATATCTCCATTATAACACAGCTGTAGGGGCTCAGGAAAAGACTGCCTTCCCAAATTCCATCAGCTGGAAGAAGGTACCAGCCTTGTCTGTCATGCCAACACCTGATGAGGTGGCTCAGCAGATCTGTGGCATTACAGGCCTGGGCAGGGCATTATTTTGGGTCATGAAAAAAGAGCAGGAGTTTTTGCAAGCATGGGGAGTTGAGCAGCAGCAGCAGCAGTATCTGGGAGGGACAAAGCTGGCACTAGAATTTTTCTCTGTTTTCCATGATTTTGCCAAAAGGGTCTATTTACCACAGCTCCTTTCACGAGCGGTGTTTCTCCTCCCCTCTTTGCTTTGAGTATCACAGAATCACAGAACCATTTAGGTTGGAAAAGACCTCTAAGGCCATTGAGTCCAATCTGTGCCCGATCCCCACTTTGTCACCCAGCCCAGAGCACTGAGGGCCATGTCCTGTTATTCCTTGAACACCTCCAGGGATGTTGACTCAACCACCTCCCTGGGCAGCTCATTCCAGTGCTTAACAACCCTTTCCATGAACAAATTGTGAGCAGCCTGAACCTCCCCTGCTGCAGCTTGAGGCTATGTCCTCTAGTTCTGAATAACTGCATAAATGAGATGGGCCTAGCTAACAAGATTTTGGTCCCCTGTGGGACAGGACATAGATGCCTCATGTCTTTCCATCCCATATCCCTCTCACCATGCCTGTTGAATGCATCTTGACCTCAAGACACACACATATTACAGAAAATGAGCTCTTGCACGTGCCTTTGTCCCCCCTGCACACAGAGCTGCAGCCTGATCCTGTGTTTTGGCAAAGCCTGAGCAACCCGGGAGCTAACAAAGGAATGTGTGTGTGCAGATTATGCAGGAGGAGAGGGGAAGACAGAAAAAAAGGATTAAAGCAAGGATAAGCTGAAAAATTCTTTAATGCTAAATTAGTGCATGCTGGTCGAGCTAAGAAAACTGAGAGTTGTGAGGGCTTCCCTCTTCATGGCAGGTCACTGCCCAGGCTCCTGCACGGAGCCCTCGGAGCAGAGAGAAAGCAGGGCTGTGTTCTGGCTGTGAAAGCCTGACAGGAGACACCTGCTCTGATTCTCACTGCCAGCAACCTGCCTGCCTCAGACAAGCAGCTGCCAGCAGCGGGTGGCTCAGCTGATACTGAGATGGAAACCAGATAAACCCCTCCTCCTCCTTTTTTTTTTTTTTTTTTTTAATATATATTTTGTCTGGGTAAAAAGGTTTGTGGTTGGCCTGTTGGTAACAATGAGCATTCTCACACTGCTCTGTGAAAAATTTCCTCACTTCTAGCAAAAAGTGCTGAAAAACCGAGTTAGAAAAGAGAATTTGCAGTTTTATGCCATGCTTGAAAATTCCCTTTTCCTTGAATTGTTCAGTCTCATGCCAGGAACTGGTTCCTGCTTTGCTGTAACAACTCTGAACTCGGGTTGTCCTTCATGCCTTTTGCAACACGAGGGTGCAAAGGCATGTGAGGTATTTACAGTTCTCTCACAGGAAAATACAGTCTAGGCTGTCACTGCCAAAAAAAAAAACACCCTAGCAAAGGAAGCTCTTGGGTCACTGTAAAGAGGAATCTGATTTTGTTGAGCTTGTGCAATGGTCAGAAGTGACTGATATCCGAAATATGAGGAAATAAGAGTTTTCTGCTTTGTCCTACAGCTTGTATTGCAATTGTCTCTGTCTCGTTCTCTTTTATTAAATGATCTTTCCAAGGGTGGCCAGGAACAGTCGCCCTTTTCATTCTCTACATTGCACAATGCAGTCTGTTATTATTTCATTATGACTTTAATTAGTCTTTCTTTCATTGAGGTTGCAATCACCCCATATCGTGATTTATTTATTTATTTATTTATTTATTTATTTATTTATTTGACTACTCGGCTCTTAAAAGAGCTGAGGGACTTGAGGGACTTAAAAGAGAGTGAAATGGCTACTCAGTTTTGGAATTACCTCTAACACAGATTCAAGAGCACAAAACTAGTTCTCATTTTTTTTCAGGTCAAAAACATTGCATTGGAAAACTGCCAAATTCTAAGGGCTCTGTAGGATCCTGCTTGATTTCCTGTCAGTTCAGACTGCCCAGGGAGGCTGCAGGTGCCAGCCTTCAACCTGCTTCAAATAGGCTGGTGGGGAGCTCAACAGTGAAAACTTCCAGCTATGACTTCCCTGAAGGCTCCTTCCTTCCCTAGCCACCTTCTCCTCTTCCCCTTGGCTCCCCAATAAAAGGCTCTGCAAAACTGGAAGAGTATCTTGAACAAAATGATGCTGAGATGTTTCCATCAGTCGGTGGGGTTGTCATAGTGTCTTGGTTTGAAAGACAGGTGTCTGCTAAGGAAGGCAGGAGCCTTTCTTCAAACGAAAAATGCAACCCCCTTCCCTCTGAATTATTATAATTTTGAAATTAGGGGCTTTCAGGCAAAGATATGAGGAATAGGAATATCAGTTCTTTACTACTATATATATATATGTATAACAAGGCACACAAACAACAATAGCTATGACAGTGACAGCAAACAGAACCAGTAACCCAGTGCCAGCCTCCTCGGCTCCAGGCCCGTTCCCCGTTGGTGCAGTTACGGTCACAGCCGGCAGCGGTGCTGGCAGCTCCCGGTGAGCAGGGCGGGTGCGGTGGTTNAGTCAGCTGGCCTGTCCTCTTCTACTCAAAAAAGTTATCTGAGCCAAGTGTGAGCAATTGCTGTGTAAGGTTGGGATGTTCAGTGTGTGCTCCTACCCTTAACAACACGCCCTGCTGCCGTGGAGCATTTGCTACACCATGAGCACGTTGCAAGGAGCTTCTCACCACGGGTGCTACATCTGGAAACTCCAGATGTGCACAGTGCATGCACAGGTGAGGTGGAAAGTCGATCTAAATGGTTCAAAACAGAGAAAGGAAACAGCAGGATGCTTACTGTCCATGTGCTACGCAGAGTGCACCTTGGTGGAAATAAAAGTAGAGAGATTTTAGCTGTATTCTGCAGCTGTCAGGGCTGAACCAATGCTGGAATCTTTAAAAAGTATTGACTTGGTAACTTGTAAAAACATCGTGATCAACATAGGGTAGCTGTGTATTTTCTGTCTCACTGGACCAGAAGCCAGTGGCTGCTGAGGCACCATTGATGTCAGTTCTGCTCAGGAAAGAATAGAATAGAATTCTATTTAAATTTCTATTCTATTTATTTTATATTTCTCTTCTATATAGAAGGGAAGGGAAGGGAAGGGAAGGGAAGGGAAGGGAAGG